>JAYDZK010000202.1:3677800-3712419 GCA_034509185.1 Euphonia xanthogaster | reverse complement strand
TTTGGGGTTTTTTTTTTTTTTTTTTTTTGTTGTTTTTGTTTTTGGTTTTTTTTAATTTTTATTTCTTTTTTTTTTACTTAATAGTCATAATTCAATAAACTAAGATGATTTTCTAAGTAGCTGTAACTTGCAGGCCAGAGTACTGTTTGCTACTCTACATGTGTTGTTATCTTGATACATTGTAAAAGGGAGCAGAGAAACAAGGACAAAGGAAAAAAAGGAGATAAGGTCAAAATTAAGACTCAGGAAAAGGAGTACTACAACCACAAAAAAACATTAGCTGCAGCTACAGTAGTGGGTGGCTTTTTTATAATTTTCCATGTCTGAATCCTTTTTGAAAGAAGTGAAATGTGAACACTAAGATCTGTTCAGATAGGCTGAGGATGATAAAAAAACCACAAACCAACAAAACACAATCAATCAAAAAACCCAGAAAGCTTGGGACTTTCCTTCATTAAAATTCTCTGCTCCTCAAAGCTATAGACTTTAAAACTCAGCTTTGCAAAGAGGAGTCATTTGATGTGAAATATTCCAGCAGCTCTTTATTAAAGGACATAATTTCTGATGGAGGTAAGCACATTCATATTGCACATTCAAAGCATTGCAAATTCTTTAGTACCATTTTCACAGTTTTTCATCTATTTTTACAATCTCTTCAGATTAACAGAGTTTGAGATTGTGATTATCTCTCCCAAGCTGAGATAGGGACATTTTGTCTTTTGTTTTTCCTCCTCACTAAGACCATTCTGATAGAGCATTTCTTATGCTTCTCTGTCTTATTACATGTTATTTGATGTGAGAACATGAGGCTTTTCACCAAATCTTTCTATGCAGAAAAGTATCCCCATGGGATTGAAAATTGGCTGTTATCATTAATGACAGATCTCCTGTGAGTTTCTGTATTTCCTTACACAAAGCATACCACAATTTATTGCCAGAAGATTCTATCTTTGATTGGAAAACTACTCATGTTGTACTCTGAGACAGCAGAGAAGGAATTTCCTTACAAGCCTTTGAAGGCATTTATCATTATTGTTTGAATTTGCAGGGTTAGATCCTTTGGAAAATGTTGTTTGTCTTGTTTTTGTTTTTGTTTTTAAGTAACATTCTACATCCAAGCAGTTATATACTTATGTAAAGAGTGCCCTTTTATTACTTCTCTTCATTCATCCCTTGCTGAAGCAAGAGTGTACACATATAATTGACTAATGAGAGCCCACAAGGTGTGATTGTTGGCATTGTAAAAGAGCCACGTTCAAAATGATCTGGCAAGACAAAAAGTGGATTTTTAAAATTTGTTACAGTAGCACAAACTGTTTCACTTGGAAAATGGAATTTATAAATCAAGTTGTGTCTTTTGGCTACCAGTTCAGCCACAGAGGTTCTTGGGGTGTTTAGTGTGGTTCTAAACTGAATAAGGGAAGCCTGGAGCAGGAGGTAGGTGGTAGGGTTTTATGTTGTCTGTTGGGTTCTTTCCTTAGAAAAAGAGGGAAACGTGATCCTGGGCCATATTAATAGCATAGCTCAATCTGCAGAACATGGGAGGTCATTATTTATCTTTACTTGGTGCTGTGAGTACCCTGTCGAGTTCAGAAAGATGTGAAATTGGAAATTGCAAATTGGAAAGGGCCCAAAGTAGATCAGTAACTATGCTCAAAGAGTTAGAAAGCATGACCTATGAGGAGGCTGGGGAGGAATTTACTGTATTCAGTCTTTCTCTTTTGATAAAAAACCCCACAAAAACAAGAATAGAAATGGGAGGGAGGACTTAACCTCTTCCCAGAAGGAAACAATTATAAAGAAGGCAGAAAAAATTTTGGTTCTTGTTTGTAGGCTTAAAACAGCAAGAAATCTACTTTGCAGTGAAGAAAATGTAAGCTCATCTATTCAGTATTTTTGAGGACAGTGAAGGATTTTGCTATGTTAGGAGTCCCAGACACTCCTTCACTGAAGGATTTTAGAAGAGTTTAAGCAAATTTCTGTCAGGAATTGCCTATGCTGGTTTCGGTGGTTCTTGAGTGAAGTTTTGCTCTGGCCACAAGTCCTGATTTATGGTGACTGAGGTTTTGGCAAAGCCCCATTGCAAGAGGTCATCAGTGTGGTTGGTAGATAATGAGGTGTTTCAGCTCCAATCAGTGGAGTAACAGCCCCTCAAGGCTCAAGCAGCCCCGCACATCTCTGCTCAATGCTGGCAACCCCCCAGATAATCTTATGGGAAAGGGGGAAAACTAGCCAGGAGTCTACAGGACCTGGCTGAATGTGTAGTTGCCACAGAACTGAAAAGGTCTTGAATGGTGGCCCAAACAGACTTGGTTCATCTCAGCCATATTTTGGAGAGAAAGAGTGCCTGCAACATGAATACTTGAAAACACAGAGCCACTTTACCTCTGTGTCTGAAAAGAAATAGTGTAAGAGAAGAGAAGTGCATTCCTTCCTGGAATAACTTAGCACAGAACTGAGACTCCGTAAGGCCCAGGCTGACTTCACTCAAGAGGGCAGGAGCCACAGGAGAGAGTTATATAATCTCTCCCATTCTTCTGGAGTCAGTGCAGGAAGCTACACTCTGTGCTAGAGAGGATTCTGCCATCATCTTGAAAAGGTTGCTCTGCTTGTTGGTGACTCTAACAAGGTCTGGAAAGTAAGACTCCTATAACTCCCAGTGCCTTTATCAGGCATCTGGACTCATCTGGCAAAACAGATTTCAGATCACTTTTGGTGTTGGGAGTATAACTACCTCCCAAAGTATGGCTGAGATGAGTTAAGTGTCTGGATGACTCAATGAACAAGTGCTTCATTTCTTTCCTGCCCCAAGTTCATATCTAATATGGAGAGTCTGGAATGGCTTTGACGTCGCCCTAATCCACTGCAGATGCTTGCTCACCTTGCAGCTGGAGAATACTTCATTACAAGTCATCTGTATTGAAGAGGCCCTACACACTGAAAAAGAGCAGCTCAAGACTGAAACATTGAGGAGAGAGCAGGCACACATACAAAAGCATTCTGGAAGTCTCTTCTTGTTACTGTATGTATGCAGTGAGATGTAGGAAACCCAAACAATTCCTGGTGTGAGTAATGTAAGGAAATTAACTGTTTGATTTAGCACTGCTGTCTATCCTCTCAATCACTTGCTGCCTCTAGGCTTGCTCTGAGCACTGTGACACAAGAGCCATGCTGGCTTCCTATTCAGGCTATCAAGTACCAAAATGGCAGGCGATTTACTCAAAGACTAAAGCCTTCCAGAGAGTCACTGGATATGTATAAGCTCTAGCTTCAGCTCTGAGCAATAAATATGGGAATGTTATATACCACTCCTCAAGTATGCACAGATATGTGTGCACCATGAAATGCTAAAATCTTTCTCTACAGTTAATTATGATTAATGTAGAGATTTATGCTTCATCCAGATCTCTTCTCCAGATTTTCCTTAAGGGAAAGTATCTCTGTATTTAGAAGCATAGCATATAACAACAAAAGTTTGCAACATGCAAGATACATTCTTATAAGGCACCAGTCACTTGTCCTTTACTGCTTGCTCTCGGACCAGCTGGGTATTACTAACATGTTTTCCCAAATTCTCTTGTAAAAAAGCAGAAATCAAGGGGTTTTTGATTATTTGCTTGCTTAGAGGAAGTTGGCTTCATTATGTCAGTTGTCATTTACAAAGACTGCAGCAGTTCCAAACATGATTGATAAAAAATGGAACTTGTTATACTTGAAGATGCACGTAAAAAAAAAGCAGGGGAATGGAAGTTCTGTTTCCTGTCCAATTCTGACAGTGGTTTGGTTTCTACTTTTTTATTTCCTTTCTAAGCAATTTCTTCTCTGCCTCTGAGCATTATAGTAGTTTTGCTTTCAGTGAGATCACCTACAGAAGACCCCTGTTTTTTATCAGAGAATCCCCCTGCTTGATGATTATCCTGAATTATTCCTTGCTTTTTGGTACATTACAAAAAAAGGGAATACCTGGAAGCGTGCTATGCTGTATGCTGTATGTTCAGGTTAGTTGATCATTTCCTTATGCATGAGAACTAGAGCAGATTAACCCTCATATGGTTAATCTGCTCTAGTTCTCATGCATAAGGAAATGGTCAACTAACCTGAATATAGACACACACAAGGCACTGGAGCTCACTATTCCTCTTACTGTTAGGGCCCTCAGACTTCTCTTTTCTATACCCCTGCTTCTCATTTTTCTGTAACTCAACTTTTCCATTCGAAGCACTAATGATGTTCAATTATAAATTATTTGAGTAATGCCAACAGGAAATATGAGAAGTTCAAACCAATTTTGACTAGCCTAAAGTATTGTACTTAGAAGAGCTGAGAGTACTGCAGGTTGTGAAATGAAAAATTATTCCATTTTTTTCTGGAACAATGTTTGTTCTCTGTGCTTCGTTCCTCTCTGTTTTCACACCCTAATGAAATTAACTGAGAAACCTTAAACCCAGATATAAAGAAATTTTCTTACAATTAATCACTCTGAATAAGAAGCATCTGGTTCTGAGTGTACTTAATTTATGGGAGAAATCATAAATGAGATGACATCTTACATCAGGGCTTTATCTTAACATAAACAAATAACTCTTGTATTTCTTTTGGAACTCTGCTGTCCCCAGTCAGATATGAGAACAAACAAGACATTAGTTTTATTTCCCAGTATAAAAGTCCCTTAAAGCAATCTACTGGGAAAAGTAGGTCTGGAAACCACTGGCATTGTCTCAGCTATTTGGGTTGTAATGAATTAAAAATGACAAAATTCTAATTTTAGTGACGTTTTAAGTAGTTTTGTGGGAATTCAAACAAGGATTGAGGTTGCTCATTCTTAATAAAACAACTTTTAGCTGTGGTTTGATTTTTTTTCCCTAAGAAGCAGCTTAGATGATATGAATATTGATTAGGGCATAGGTACACATCTCCCTGCAGATAAGGAGATGATCAAAGGGTGTTACCTTTGTGCTACCCCTTTCTGTCTCACAGTACAGCCTGAGAGAGATGAGCTGGGAGGGCAGGCCCAGCAGGGAGCTTGGCAACCGTGATGATGGTGATGATCCTGCAGTTCCCTTGCATGCTCTCTGCTCCTCCACAGCAGATTGCACTCAACAAGTCAATGAGATGGCTTATTCCATTCCCTCATAAAGGATAATGTGCTGGATTTGACATGCATCTGGAAAAAGCATTGGTTCTTCAGGCTGTATGCATTGCAGGCCCAAGAAAAGGCAAGGCAAAAGCAATATCTTGCCACTCACCCTCTGTGTAATGGCAACCATTGTCAACCAGCTGTAGAAAAATGTCCCCTTCCTTGAATTTTACTTGCCAGATCAAAAATTCCTCCTACATTACACTTAACACATCTCTAGCTGTATTTTGTTGAATCAGCAATGTTTCCTTTGTTTAAATGAATTTTGTCTGTCCTATAACAAAACATTCCTCAGTGTTTTTCCTTCTTCTGTTTAGCTGAAATGTGCAGGCTTGTTCTGCAAGCACGTACTCAGGGATTTCCAAAAGCTAAAGGTCAGCCTGAAATCTCACAGCATACTTACTGTACCAAAGCCAAGCAAGGAAGTGTTCAAGAAGTTTTTGGAGAGCATTATCCTAAAATATAAACTTAGAGTCATGGCAATCCCATGTGCCTCGTGGTCAGTATTTTTTTTTTAAACAAAGGATGTTATTAATATGAATTTTCTCATATCCTGAACTCTCAAAATTAAACAGATTTAAGAGATCATTTTTACAGTTATCCCTTTTTCCACAGAATGTGGCTATCACATTTTATGTGACCCTGTATTGACTGTTTTAAACAGGTTAGACTGTTGTTTTTATTTAATGGCAAAGTCAGTTATTTTTTCCTCAGACCATATCTTGCCCTCAAATACCTCCTTTCGTGATGTGTTCTTAGGGTGAGCAGACAGAAATATTGAACACATACTTTAATGTTCTATAATTACAGTGGATGGTCTTAGCAGTGCTGCCCATCCTATGTAATTCCCTTATCAGGGAACACACTGGGATCTCCCTGGTCTCGAATAGATGATTTACCCTGATGAGAAAGATATTTATTGACATTTTTGCCTGCTTATTGCAGCTTAAAGCTATCAGGGAGAGTTCCTTTATGAAGCATAGAAAAATATAAGTGCATGGACGCCCACACACATTTTCAGATGACTAATGCTGTTGCTGAAAGGAAAATGCATCCAACAAATCTGCTTGTAATTGGACCTGACTCAGTGCTGATTCTTCCAAAGCTGGCTAGAAAAAGATATACTAATTCCAATCAAAATTGCTCATATTCTGCTGTGAGAGAGTGGGAATTACTGTTTACTATCCTTAGTATTCCCCACAAAAAGATGAAAGTATTGTGAAAACTGTTAAAAGAAATGTGTTCTTCCAGTAAGAAAATTAAGTGCAACTCAGTGGTATGTGGACCAGGGAAACTGAACAAGGAAAGAAGATCCTCAGGCAACTGTTGCCTAAATATGTCACAAAAAAATGGGATCCAGTTAGTTTGGAAGCCTGGTTCCTTGTGGTGTACTGAAGCTAAATAGCAGGGGAATCCATAAACTGTGTTAAAGAGTGAAGAAAGTTGGAAAACTTTAAAGTCATTTTGTCCAGAAGTCCTCATTAGCTCACTAGTGGTTTTGGGGGGATTTTTTTCCTTAATCTTTTTTTCACTCCAGACAGATCAGATATGAATAGACATACAGCATGGGGGAGAGCTTGCAATGGCTGCAGTTGGAACAGAATCCACACTTGTACAGCAGTTTCACATTCCATTTAGAGACTATAAACTCTTCTTTCCAAACTTTTGTTTTACCTTCAGTCCTGACAATTTTCTGTGCTAAACCAACTGCAGTTAGCATTACTCGCTGTGTGTATTTTCCTCCGTAACTCTGCCTTTCTGCTGCTCAGCATTGGTGCAAGATCCTCTGGAAGGGTTGTCTGGATTTATATCCTCAGCAGTGCAAGGGACTACTGAGCTTCTGCCCAAGCCCAGCCCTTGAGGTTCCATCATTGCTACCCTAAAAGATAAACTGATTGGCAACCAGAGCATGCCAGCCCAGCTCTGGGCTGTAGCACTTGTATAAATCCCCAGGGAACTCGGGCTCAGCCAGACACCAGGCTGCCAGACCAGGCTTCATTCCAGCTCTCTTTGATGTAAAGGCACTGCCTGAACTCTGTAGAAAGTGATACGTGTATAAGATGAGAGCAATAATTTTTAGTGCTTTACATCTATATTACACTTCTAAAGTTCAACAAGGCTCAGGCTTTTTATCTCTTTTTTTTTCCTCTGTGAAGACTAAGGCTATTAACTCTTACCATTTTATCATTGAATAGTTTTACCTACACACTATGGTCTCCTGCTGCTAAAAATTCCTTCGCTCAGCTCTGTTCTCCTCGTTTTCAATGTTTATTTTTATGTGGATACATTCATTCCCAAGATATCTTGTCATCTCTTTGTGTATTCAATGTGATCTATTTTCTTTTTTTAATTATTAAACTTATGTCTCCTAGAAACAAACAAACAAACAAAAAAACCCAAAAACAAAAACAAACAAACAAACAAAAAACAACAATGTCTGCATGTGTTGTAGAAGGTGGGAGAAGATGAGTGGCAGGTTTCTGAGCACAGGGTCTCCAGGCAGTTGATATATTCAGTTTGGACTATGTCTACACAAAAATTTTGCTGGCATAACTATTTTTCCACATCTCCATTTCTAAACCCTATGAATGGATACCTAAACTCATGGCAGTGGAAACAACACATCTGCACCTCTCTGGCTCCGGGTTTTAGCTGCAGAAACCAACCCTTTCCATTGTTGTCACTAGGACACAGCATTTCCCCAATGGCCTGTGTGAGGCTGCTGTGTGCTTTCTATTCTGTCCCATTCTTTTGTACAGACAAAGGTTTGACACTTGAAATCACTTTAGCAGGTTAAAGATAGAACTCAAGTTATGATTCTCTTGCAAAAGGAAAAAAAAGATCCGTGTGTTTTTGATGCTGAGAGGATTTTTTTTTTGGACCAGTATAGCAAGTACCACCAGCATTAATTTGTAGAGTCTCATAAGGGCTCGTGAAAACCTCCAGTTTTGTGGCAACAAATCATTACAAAGAAATTTTTACTTCTGTTGCTCTATTTTATGTTTCATTACAGGATTGTAACTGTGTAACAGCTCTGAGCACCGTGGTTCAGCCAGCTGTATCAGCATTATCGTGAGCCCAAGCAGTTAGCTGCTGTATAAATTAATGGTGCATATTTATACAAATTATGTGCTTGAGCACTCTGGTGGGTTATGACTGTGGTTAGCTCACATCAAGTGCCGCTTCTGGCTGAGACAGTAGATAGGAATCAGTGTTTGTGAGTTATAGGTTCAGTCCCAAAAGATCTGAAAAACACATCTTCCAAGAGTTTTTGAGAAACCTTGTCCTTCATTACATGAGCACAGCATTATGTGTTTTGTTGGTTGCTTATTTAGAGTTCCAGATTATAAGCACAAATATTGTTGTCTGTACATTTTATAATTGCTCTATATATAGCTTGTGCAAAGATGCTTCTTCTATAAGCATAACTGACCCTAATGTTTAAGAAATCAAATATTGTGATAAATTAGCTTTATTTTTTACAGATGTTTAAAAGAGGGAGGTGGAGGTGACACTTGTCCTTCATTTAACTCTAAACTCTGAAGTATGGGGCTTTTATAGCTTCACATTTCAAAGTCACAAGCATGGTTGTGAAAACTTAAATTTTGCTTTCTTTGCGTCTGTCCGTGTAAAGAGCTTATGTGCTTGAAAATTGAATTAAAATTAACTAATACAAATTTCCTTGCAAAATTCTGTTAAAATTGCTGTGTTTCACTTAGTTCCACGTGAAAACTGAAGAAACAACAAAGCAATTTCATGCTTATTTGAAACTGAGCTAAGCTCCTCCAAGCTTGCTTATTTGTGAAAAGGTTTGCAGTACTCTATGAAATGCAGTGCTGAAGTCTGTTATGGATATTTGGCATTCCTTCAGGTGATCCCCACAGGAACACTTGCTTCCTACAGAAGGTGAAACCACAATTTAAAAAACAGTATTCAATTACTTTGCTGGTTTTAACGTTCTTTTTAATTTTTTTTTAATCTGGAATTTAATGCTTAGGTGAGATTACAAGCTCTGATGGAAAATTAGTAAGGCTGAATTACTTTCAGGGGCTCATAAAGGGTTCCTGTCTCATTATTCAATGAACCAAAGTATTTTTGCAGCCAGAATTTGAACTATTAGAGGATCAACTAATTTTTCTCAAAGTATTGTAACCGTAGTGGCTGTTTTATGCTTAGGATTTATTATATGAGGAATTTGCTTTTAGCCTTGGGAATAATTAGTACTTCACAACCTTGAGAAAACATCAACACCCATGTGGATAGAAGGTAAATCAGAAAGTCACTGTTTCGGCGTTTTATCAATTAAATCTTCTGTCTGCATTTCCTTATTTAAGGAGAAGTTTTGCAACTTTCGAGAGCAGGTGCTCAAAATAATTTCTGTAGCTGTGCTTAATATATTCAGAGCACAAGATAGATTTTGCTCTATGTGCTGTAATTAGTCTACATTGGTTTAGAAATGGCTTCTTATTGCAATGGATACACTGTGAAAGTCACAAAAGCACATAACACTGTATGGTGCTCTCAAATTAAAAAAAAACCCCAAGACAATCAGCATTGCTGACCAGAAGCCAGAAACAACAACTAGATTTTAGAAATTAGATACTATTCTATTAGAGGATCACTCATACAGTATTTCATGTCTTTTGTACTCACTCTGGGTTCCTCTTGAATGTGATGGAGTTGGGGATCTGCTGACACTTTAGAAATGCTTTATTTATCTCTAAAAGTGCTAAGTGGTACCTTTTTTTTTTCCAGGAAGAGGAAAGATGGATAAAAAGATGTATATGTGGCTAGTAGCAGTAAAGCTGTCAATAATAATCAATTTCCACAAGTGTCTGATTGGATTGAGGCATCTCCAGTGCAGTTTTAAAAACTTGAATACAAGAACTGTATGATCAGAGCAGCTGCTTTAGAAGGAAAGAAGGGGGTGTGGGTATTCAAACGGGAATCACAGAACTATGATCATGAGAGATCATACCAACTTGTCATAAACCCTCTGTGAAAGCCTGAGAGAGAAAGACAGGGACCTAACCAACACGATTTTTGACCTCTAAACAAAAAGAAAACAGCAGTACTGAAGGTAGTCATTGCTCAGAGGGAAAGAGAATTCAGAAAGGGTGGTCTTTGTTGGAATTAGGTGCCCTGTGTCACTGTGATAATGTGAATGTGGCCATAGTTTGGCTTGTGTTGAAAAGCCCTGTATCACATTTGTTGATCTTGTCTTAAAATGAAACCATAGCAGTTCCTCACAGCTCCTCTTTAAGGATTTTGCAGTTACTGGTGGTGGCAGTTGTGTGTTGCCTCCTTTCTTTCCCCTTTTTAAAATTTTCAATTCCCCAAAGAGCCCTGTGGTTTTGTTCTTGCATTGCATGTTCCTTTCTTTTCCTTCTCCTCTCCACTCTAGCCAGCTACTTTTGGGAGGGACAGGAATAGCCACTGACTTGCAGTACATGATTTCAGCTTCTTATAACCCTAGGGAAGATGATAGGCAGTTTACTTCTGTAGAAGGAGAGAACAGAAAATCTTGTCTGATAGGAAAAGATGGTTTTGTTCTTGGATTTAAAATGAAAATGACTCTGCTCCTCACTCAGGAGGAATGCTTGTGATTGTAATAATTGTTCAGAGCTCGAACTGTGGGAGCGAGACAATTTTAAGAAGATGTGACCAACATAAAGATGAGTTAGGGTAGTCTTAATGCAGGCTTTTTGTGTGTTTGAGGAAAGCAGGCGATCCACTAGTGCGGGGTTACAAAGATGAACTTGTTTCATGTGGTTTTAATCAAAGCTGGGATGCCAGGAATTAAGGGTCACCACCCTGCGAGGCACCTTGAGAAGAACTGCTGTTTCAAATAAGGCCATTGCTGACATGAATGTGCACTGAAAGTTATGCTTTGTTAGAAACCAGGCATAACAACCAAACCAAACAAAACCAGAAAGAAAACCCACATATCAACAGGATGTCTCCATTTGTATTTTACAGTCATTTGTAGTACAGAAGGAATATTGTTTCATTGTCCAAGAAAACGAGAAATTTAACTTGTTCAGGCACATCTAATATATTACACAGTAATGATTCTGAGCAGTTCTGAGGCCAAACCACACTTGAAAAAATTGGCCAGATTTGTTCTCTATCATATCCACTTCACCCTGTTCCCACAGCTGGCTGCAGCACCCTCCTTGCCTCTGCTGGCTGCAGGCACAGCCCTGAGCTTGGGCTCATCAATCTGGTTCCACCTGAATGAACTTGTGCAAGCGGCTCCTGTGCCCTCCACTGTGCTCCCCAGTACTCCCAGATCCCAGACTGGGATACAGGAGCAGACAAACCTACCTCACACTCAGCCTGACAGACCTCACACTGTGCCTGGCTCTGTCGTATGCCAGAGCCCTTTGCAGAGCCCCAGCTCATCAGGTACCAGACACTTCCTCTGACAAGAGCTGGTTTTGTGTGTCTCAGAGGTGATGATGCTTTGCTTTCTATGCACTCTAATAGGGAGGAGATAAAGATTCATCACAACTGCATCTTCAGCTGATGGTAAAAAAGTGAACGTGAGTTCAGTGTGCAGGATTTGGATCAGAAGTTAAAGCTACAGTTGTTTCTGTCAGTGATGTTGGGTGCTAGTGGTATTAATTTTTTTGAAAAAAGAGATGAAGATAACACTAGAAACCCACAGCTCCATGGTTTTGGTCTAGGTTTTGCATTTGATTTAATCTCTTGACATTGGACACAGACAGCTTAATACAATGCAGTTTTACCAGGTCATGGGTACTTGTTCCCTTGTTGCCTAGCTATCCTGAGTACAAATAAACAAAGCATTCAAGGTAGGCATAGTTCTGGATGGGGAGAAGGGCTTAAATGTTGTTCTGTAAGACTTAACTAAGCAGACGAAAATAGGTTCTGACACATTCATCCTGGGCTTTTCTGGCACAGAACTTGTCTTTTGGCAAAAAACCGTGTCAAATTCATGTTAGGATTAAAAAAATGAACTCATCCGAGGAGAAAAAGCTCGAAGATAAGACTGCAGTAGCATATGACAGCACTCTGTGTGATCCTGCACCAATGGTTACTGGTCCAGTTACTTAGCAAAGAGGATTGTTGGGTGTCTCCATGGGGACTGGAGCCATCTCCCCCACAGTGGCTGTGGGAGATCTAACAGCGCAGCTACCAGTAGGGCTTCATAAAGAAATTCCAATGTGCTTTACCCCTTGCATCCTTCAGAGATTCAAAAGCAAGTTTGAGCAGAGAACTGGAAGCCTGAAATTTCCAGTTACCTCTCTTGGCACAAAAGATTTAATGATGAAAGACTATCATAAAAGGAGGAGGCCAAGCAATTGTCTAGATGGGGCCAAAAGGTAGTTGTACATTTAGGGTCATTTGAATTTGAATCTCTAGTGATCTTAAATTGAAAATTTAGATTTATGTAATGCGGGAGACAGAGAAAACAGAAGGACAATACCAAACACCTTTCCAGTGTTTCCACTTATTAAGCAAGGGAGCCCCAATGCCCACTGTTGAAGAATGGGATATTGTGGGCCTGACTTCCACTGAGTAGCATAATGTTCTTAAAGAAGCCCACAAACCACTGCAGAGCACACCTGGGATCACTTGTTTTCCAAATTTAGCTGCACAAGAGGAACTGCTACTTTTTTTTCACCCAAACTTTGAATACAATCCAGTCTTTCCAAGCTTCATGCTTAGAACAGTTATGTTGTGTGAGAATTTGATACACTGTCTGGAGATTTATGTACCTTACTATTTTGTGTGCAAATGTAGCAAATCAGCAAGACTAGCAAATTCTGCCTGAAAGGTGTTAGCAACAGACTTCCCTTAGGAGCCTAACAGATCCCTTGCACTCCTCCTTATGGACAAGCAGTGAAGCAGCATTTGTGTCCGTGTTCTCCTACTGCACTTGGAATGAAGCTTATTGTCATTTTGGATCAGCTTGCAGTTACGTTATCGAACCCAGACAAAGAAATCTAGACAAAAAAATTTCCTAAATAGGACAAGATGGTTGCATAGCCAATGCTCTAAAATTCAGCATGCAGTAGATTGCCAGAACGTGAGTATATTTTTGTTTCTCCTTCTGCCTGCCAAGCCTAGTTAAATACTGAAGCAGAATAGTAATAGCATCCTATAACAGGATGTTGCAATTTGCAAGCATCTATAGGTGATTTTTGCTGGGAACTGGCAAAAATTCTGTATTTCATATCAACACTTCTAAAGACATGTTTGGCTGATGGTTGTTTGAATGCATAACATGTAAATTATTCAATATTTCATTTGTACACTGTTCTGTTTTGGAACACCCTGTCTATAGGGCCATAAAAGTTCTTTTATGACTGTCCCTGATGCTGTTCTCATTTGGGATTTATTTTTGGTGTAAGGAGTAGAAGTAATACTAGGATTTTTCTAGAAAAGCTGTAACCTTATTGAAAGACAAAAACCCCCAAATAAATTTGGCATGTCTTCAAAGCTCTTTCAGCTCTGCAGATGCCTTCTTGTTCTATAGTCCAAACAGTTTTCTTAGACCCCCCCACCTTCTGGCTGAAGTAAATTTGCTCAGCTGCATAAATGAGAAAGAATTTCATACTGAGTATATTTGAAGGCTTGTGAACCAAATGTAATCTACTGTCATCATCATTTACATCTCCTTGTGCACACAGTGCTTGTAGAGAAGCAGTTAATATGTTTTAGTTACTGTTCTTCCCTGTTTGATAACCCTCATAATCCCAGACTGAACTTTTGTATTCATCATGCATCAGGGCTTCCCAGTATCTTTACCTGGAATGGTTTCTTTCAAACCTGCCTGTTGAGTTCCCTTCCTTCAAACACCTGACAGATGAAGGAATGGGAAGTGTCAGGAAAGACGTGTATATGCCATTAAACAGGGGGAAGCGTAGTAGAGCTGTTTCCCCTGGTAGAAATGACCAAAAAGATGACCCTAACAGCCCAGCTGATGTCAGAGTTGATGTAGTTGATGTATGTGGAAGGATTTAGAAGAAAAGGACCAGAAAACCAAGGAGAGAGCAGAAGAAAATAGGGCCCAGGTTAGGAGTTAGGGGAGACTAAGCAATACAAGGTGTTTGAAGACAGTTTTTTAGACCAAGGTAATTTAGAAGTGGATAATTCAAGGGTGGAAGTTGTGTGCTCATGTCTCTGGGCAAAAGGAAATCAGAGGAGCACACAGAGGGGTGAGGGACAGTGAGACATTAGATGAGGTTCTGACCGCAAAATGTGTTCAGAACTGACCCACTCAACCACTCAGATGTGATAAAGGCAGGTTTGCAGGTAAGAGCAGTGGTGGAAAACCCAGCCCCTATTTCCAGAAAAAGCTGTATCTGACTCATAAGTTTAGGCCCTGGGCTGTAATGTGGGACTATTCTGTGTGGATTCATAACTCATCCCTGCCCCTCATCAGCTCTTTGTAACTGCTGCAATAATTAATAATTACTGGAACTAGCTCTTCCAATGGAGCCCTTCAGCACGTTGCATTGCCACTAATCAGTTCTGCTCATCACATCAATATGAAAACTAAACTTTGTGTTTCTAAAACGAGTTTGCTGAGCAGTCTTGGGCCCAAGCTAAGAATTAGGTCCTGGCATCCAAATGCCTCAAAATGTATAAGCACAAAATATTACAGACTTCTCACCCACATTGCAGGAGTTTTAAATGGGTCAAACTAGGAAATTTGAATAATATTTCTGATTTTCTGTTTTGTGCTCCATCTTTAGCTCCATTAGAGTACGCTTTGATTGATAGAACCCGTTGTCACCCTTGTTCTGTGCATTGGGCTATTTTCTTTCAGAAGTAATTATTGCTGTTATACAACAAGGTTTGGAACTGGCTATGCTTTCTCTTGCAGTTTTGATTTTAGCTGTCCTAAGGAGCATGCTAAAAATGTTGTTTTAGAGCTGTGGCCATATCTTGCATGGGTACTGTCAAAACTGGACTAGATTGACATTTAGTAGTTCAGCTCCTGGCAAGAGTTGTTGGATATTTGTCAGCACCACTGGTCCATAACCAAAAAAGGTATTACTTGGAGAAAAAAAAAAATCTTTCAAACAATTTAGGTTTCTGCTTCTGAGTGCAAAGAAGCAGGCAAAAGATATTTTATATTGTAAGCATGGAGATTTTCCTCCAGCAAAAGTATCTGATAAGATTTCTTCCATAAGGGTTGGTTTAAATTTAGGCTTTCAAAATACACCAAGTTGGAATTCTGGTGGTGCCGTGTGTAAATTTGTGTTGCTACGAGCTGAGGCTGCCAACTAATGCATAGGAGAACTCGGAAACCAAGAGAGTGGAACACTAAGGGGAGGCAGCAACAGGAAAGGGACTTGGGGAAAGGACTTAACTTTCAAGTTGTGTGCTTGACCTCTGTCAGTCATTTGTTCTGCAGTAGGAAAAATACAAACTAAACCATTGGCCTTTGCAACTTTGAGGAGGCTGCTTTACAGGAACTTGCCATTTTCAACCTTTGAAGGAAATGGGAGCTCAACTGCAAATTCCACAGCAGTCTGAGGTAACATTTTTATGGACTACCACTACACTTTCTTTGGAGTCTTTTTTCATATACAAAATGTATGATGCTTCCTGCTCTATCATTTTTGATAAGATTGTTTCCTTTATTTCTTGTTGTTACCTTGTGGTTTTCTTCATTAACCTTTTTTTCTTTTAGGCAGGAAATCAGAATTTGAGAATACCACCTGAAAGCCAAGGTACTTCTTTATCCAACACTTGTAAGTATTTCTGTTGTCTCTGCTGGACATTGTATTATTCTCCTGAATATATGACCTAGCAATCTCTTGCAGTATGTGCTCTCCTCACAGCTATTGCTGTGTATTACTATGTTTTTCACTTTAATTTTCCCCTTAGACATAACTATCTGCAAAAGCCGCCATCAAGGAAGTCTAAGCAGAAGGGAAATCCACTCCTGTACTGCTCAAAGAACCCACTTGTCTCAATTGCAAGCAGCACTTTCTCACACCCAGTTTCTTCCTAAATCTCTGGCTTTAGTATGAAGTGCAATGGCTGTTATAAATAAATACTAGGTGTTTGCTGGCTGATGAATACCTATACCAGTGCCAAACAAATTAAATCTACAGGCCAGGAAATACTCAGGATGCTTCCTTTTAAATCAAGAAAATCATTCTCATCAAATCAATTAGGTAGCACTTAGAGGAAAATTGATCCAGGATATCCGAAGGCATTAGTAAAGTGTTGGGTTGTTTCTACTCCATTAGGGTTATATCCTGGCCAGTGGTGTGATCAGGATATTTGGAAAATCTGGAGCCATTCCACCAGAGGAACCATTCCTCTCTCTGCAGGTGTTCAGCAGGAGTCCTCAGCAGAAAGGGGAAGGAAGGGTTTGCTCACAGACCTGTTCTCTCATGCTGGCACTGCTGGTTCCCTTTGATCTGCAAACCAAGGCAGCAGCTCCTCAGTCTCTGGGGGCAAAGCAGTGCCTTGCTGTATCTCTGCCTGCTGTGGATCCTGAAAAATGACCCATGTCAGAGGGGCCAAGGTGGGTCCCTGCCACGTGTGCCAGCCTAAACACAATCATATCCTCAGCGCATTTGCAACTGTGCAATGCAGTGGCTCGTGTTAGAAAGCAGAAATAGCTCAATATGGTGTAAAGAAATCTGTAAAGACTCCAATTTCTGTGGTCATAACCCTTTCTGATTTAGGGAAACTGTTTATTTTAATAGTTCACTTGGTTCTACTGATGCACTCTAATTGAATTCAGCTGAATTATTTCCCTCTCTGCTGCCAGCCTTTGCCCTCCTGCAGCTCCCTGGCAACCAGGTCCAGAGTAGGCTTTTAAAAGAGGCACTGCAGACTCTCTTCTGCAGCCTGTGGAAATACCACTCCCCTCATTATCAGGCAGAGCACTACCCAGACTATTGTTAAGAGTGAGCCTCCTGTCCCAGCTGGCCTCCCATTCCCAGCAGCAGGACCCTTCCCAATAGCAACCTCCTAGGTCCCCACAATGAACAGCACTTCGGGACAGCAGCAGCAGCAACAACAGTTTCACCCACATCTTTTCTAAAATGCAAGATCCATTAAAAACAACAACAACAACAACAATATATTTTGAATCTATTAAAATAGCCAAATTCTATCATTTGTCTATCCACAATCTACTGAAGTGGTAAATTATGACTTTTCCTGCAGGTCTCCCACCATCAAAGGTACCTCATACAGCATCAGCAGCGCATGTCTAAGCTCTACTGTAAAACCTGGGCTAGACTGTAAAGAACAGAGTCATTATTTCTGGGTTTGCAGAAAGACCTGAGTGCTTGTGACACATCCATGAACCTTGTTTGGCCAGGACATTCCCAAATGGTCCAACATGAGCAAGCTGGAAGTGGGGTGAAGAGGGTTTTGACGCTTTTTTTTTTTTAACTTAGCTTGAAGACTACAGGACATTCTAGATATGTTCAGAAGATTCAAATGCAGTTAGCCTGCATGGAAGTTTGAAATGTTCAGGATTCTCCTGTAAAATTCCTAGGAATGGGAGTCCAGGTACATCAACAGTCTTGCCAAATTACAGTTGTGATTTTGCTTTCCAAATGTGAAACTCCGTTTGAAATCACTTGGTCACTTTCTATAAACTTCAGCCTCAGTTGAACTAATCTTAGGAGAAACACTCAGAGAAAAGTTCCATAGTGCTTCAAGCGTGAGAAAATGATAAAAAATTTTCTACTAGCATTTTGGGAAACTTTTATATAAATGGACAACATTGGAAATGAACTTTCAGATGAAAACCACATAATAGTCCGAAATTTAAGGGAATGTGGCTTGAGGGACTACAAGGGACAAATTCCTTTATATTGTATATGCACTAAGGAGAAAGAAAATAAAAATTTTATAAAATTATCTTGCTAGATTAGCAATATGCAAATAACTAGGGCTGAACTAGATTAAAAAAATAGTGTTTTAACATGTTTTGCATGGAACACCTGCTAAACAGCCAGCATCTCTCACCCAGGTACTGCATGAGCTAGCCTGCACTTTTTCAATGCATGCTCCTGGGAGGAACAGATCACAAAACCTGTTAAAACTTTGCTTTATAAGACATATCCCCAGTTTCTCCCCCTGAAAGGCAGGACACTCAAGTGCTGCAGCACTAAGAGAAGCAGAACTCTAAGTGGCATGCTGAAGACATGATTTCATTTATAAAACTGTAAAAAACTAAGATGAGGGCTGTAAGGAAAGGATGCTGAATCATAAACATTAACAGAAGTTTTTATGTCCTAACTTCACTATTGTATCCTTTGTGGCATCGCAGGGAAGGCAATGCAGGGAGTGATACAGTATTTCCTTGTGCCATTTGCAGTCTCTACTGTGCACAGCATCAATGTTGTTTTATTGGAATAATGTTATAATTTTTAACAGTTTAACTGACAGTGTTGGTGTTTGGGGGAATTTCCAAGTACCTGAAGTACATGGGCTGCAGCAGGAAAGTCCCACTCTCTGTGCGTAGCTGAGTAGCGGATCCTTCCCCAGCTCGATGTCTGGTTTTGGCAGCCAGTGATTTGCCTGGTGCATGCAGGAGCTCACTGCTAGACTAGACCAGACCAGAATAAAGTAAATAAAAATTTCCTTAAGAAAGGGGATTTCTTTGTTTTATCTATAGAACTGAAACTAGGGCAGAATGTTTTAGTCTTTCCTGACCTTTTCCCCCTTCCCTTCAAAACACTACAGTATTGGGTTGACTTACAGCATTCTGAAAAACTTCACATTTTGCTCCTTCAAACTATTCTTATCATGCCCAAAAGAGAAGATAATTTGGTTTGGTTTTATTAAAATCCTCTCTGAACTTTTTACACTGTAGCTATTCTTCCCAAATGAGTCATACAATAACCATTCCCAGTTTGTAGTCAGTTCTCCAAAGAAGCAGAAGAAAAAAGAGACAACTTCCTTTTAAGGGAATGAGACCTGTTTGTAAAGATAAACCTCTTTCTGTTTCTATTTGAAGACATTCTCCATAACCCAAGAATTGATAGTTATAAAAACACTACCTACTTTATTTGGACTACAAAAACAGTCCTAGCTATTGAACATTGTTTAATGTTAGCCTAAAGCATCTGTATATACACTCAAGCATAAGGGCATTGTTGAAACGACACATGCAACATGTCAAATGAGCAGCAAGTTTACCAGAAATCTGTAAGAAACAGCTTGACATTTGTTTGATTTCCTTTCATGTATTATTTTAAAATCGATTAGTTTAAACAAAGGAGTATTTAATATTTGTGTGAAATGAAAACAGTTCAAGAGTATGTAATTGTATAAGTAAGCTAACAGCAATTTCTTTTAAAGTGATGTATGGTTCCCAAAAGGAATCATGCTGCTTGAATGCTAGACAATACATATGCCCTTAGGATTTGGGAAAATATCTGTGTGCCATAATTTGCTGTGACAATCTATGAACCTCGGAAAGCCACTGTTATTTTAATAGCAGCTTTGTTGTGCTACATGATTTCTGTCTATAGAAACTGTATCAGGTATTTAAGTGTCCTCACTGGGCATTTTGTTCTCAGGCCGTGGGACTGCCAAGCTTATTCCATTAGCTCTGCAACCAGGAAATGCCAGTTTCTCTAGTACCACATGAAAAAAGATTAAAACGTTGAAAACTTGGGATTACTTATTACTTGGGTTTTTTTCTCCCTTGAGGGTGGGATTACTTTGCAATCCAGGACATCCAGAGATGTATTCTAATTTTAATGGAAGCTGGAACTCAGGTAAGAACCAGATTCCAGTAGCTGGTTCTGTAAGGAAAGTTGCATTTGTCAGGAGAACTACAGTAAGTTTTAAAAAGTTGGGCTGTGGGGATTTTTTAAGATATCTGACATTCTTTTCAAGATATTAGTTTTTTAAGTAAAAAATGTGTGATTGCATGCAAATTAAACTATTTCACTGGATCTGTTACTTCTATAGGAAGGTAAGAATAGAGTTATAAATTAGTTAAAGGTTGCAGGGGACAAAAACCTGATATTAAGACACATAGGCAGAGATGAATTGTTAAAGTTGTATTGCCATCCATTTAGCTCTGAACCCCTGACACTATAGTTTATTAGAGAGGTGGAGACAACAGAATCCTTTGTAAAAGGGATTTATGTTACCAGAGGAGTTACAGCAGACTTTTTCTGTGTTGTTAAAATAAATTAATCAAAACCAGCAGGAGAGCGTCCTTGAATTACAATGGTTGCATTATTCAGAAACTGTAGATTGAATTTTTAAGGAAATCCAAAAGGCATGAAGCTTGGGAAGGAGCCAGTTGGGGTTGTTTTTAATGCTGCCATTTTTGACAATTCTTAATATAAGAAGCTGGAGTATTGTTTCAAGCAGCCTTTTGGCATACATTTTTATGATTTTATTTAATTTTCTTCCTCTGAATTATTATTTTTATATATTAACCCAAACATAATATGGCATCTCTCATCCCAGAGAGATCCTGAAGTACTTTCATGGTCTTTGTCTAAGATCTGTGCCAGCTTTAAGACATTTGCTAACTCAAGGATGCAGTTCCACAGACAGAAAGCTGCAGCCCACACATTCATGAAATGCATCGATCCTGAGGCAAGACCAGCCAGATGTGCTCCTTCTTGGAGCTGAAGTAATGTTTTCCTAACAAACCTTTCACAGAGGAAAGGGATGCAGGGTAACTGTTGCCATTAGATCATAGGCATGAGTTGGAAGTTTAGTTTAAAATATTTTTTAGAAGTGAGATTTCTGCAGAGGGTCAGAACTTCCAGGCACACGTTTCTTGCCAGGATCACTGAGGGATGGACTCAGCAGGGAATGGCCTCGTGCTGAACGCACAGCGCTGACTTTCTGCAACATGGTTCTGTCAAGGAGGAAGGGCCTTGAAAAACATCACCATTTGAAGTGCTATTATTTATGTTAAGGCACAGCTTTTCTTTTTAGCATGGGTGTAATTTTTATAAAACCATAATGGTAAATGTGACAGATAAATATCACTGATGTTGCTGAATCCCTCAAATGAATGAAACCTAGGACAAAGTTCCTACTTGCTTAATTAGTTTAAATTAAATCCTGGTCTCTTCCAAAACTTTGAATAATAGAAATAGAGATTAAGAAACATAACAGGAAAATGCTATGAGACTAAAATAAAAAATATTTTCAACTCTTACTCCGATGTTAGAATAGTAATAGTTTTAAAGAATTTTCTAAAAATAACAAAAGAAACAAGCACATGCAAATGCACAGGATAGTCTTGACTGTATCATACATCTGGAAAATATAAGTGCACATGAAAGAGCTGCTTATTTTGAGGATTTAATTTAATAACTCATCCTGCTCAAGAAGATTAACATGTGGCCATAAAAAACCTGCTTGCTGTCAGATTTCAACCCAACATGGTCATAGAAAGATTCCAGATAGCCCTAGTTGTATTACTCTAGCATAGCAGCATCTCTTCATTTTGTGTGGCTACTGTTGCTCCAACTTTGCTCCAAGATCTCCTGCATATTTTTCAACTATTAAATGAGGCATCTGACTTGGCTGCATTGCTGTGGAACCTCCAAGTAACCTTACTGTGTTTAAATCCTAAACCGTGGCACATCCTCATGACTTGATTTTTAGACAGAAAACTGCATAGGAAAGCAACAAATAACTGCATCTTGTACCAATTAAGTGGCACCTTTTGTAAGTACTTCTGAAATTAAGACTCTGGCAGCTACAAATCCAAAATCCTCTGTGTGACATTTCCCTATGGTAAGTGTATCCACTCCCAACAAAGGTCAAATGCTAACTTTAAAACAGGAGACAAAAGCAGAAGAGGAAATGGACATCACTGCCTTCTCCTCTCATATGCACTGTGCTGCTTCCAGAGCTTATTTCTGGAAGAAAAAGCAGTCTGAAGGAACATCTGGCAATATGACAGCATAGGGTGAGTTTTCCAAAGAGTGTAAGGAAGCCCCTGGTAATGTCCAAGTCGGCCCTGATCTGCAGCATTTTCCCAATTGCCAAGCACCATACAAAAGGAGTAGAGGCCAGGAGGAACGTGTGAAGGCGCAGGTCTTAACTGAAAAGACATTTATATGTGAATTGGTTCCATAATTTTGTATTTGTTTCCTGAGAAAGTGCCTCCCAACAATTCAAATTACTACGCACGTTGAAAATTGATAGGCTGTATAACTCCTTATCTTATGGCACTGATTTTAGCTTCTTAAGAAGCCCTTATAGTCAGACATAGTCTTCAGCATGCTGGTGATGTAGGGAGTAATTTAAAAACTGACTGAAGATCAGGAGTGACCTTTTAAGCAACTGAATAGGAATGTGGACATGTACAGTGCTCTTTTTCACCTAAAAGATGATAAACTGACTCAGATTGCCTCAGAAGACTTGGCTGACACCTCTTACTAACATAATTTTGAGAGAAAGCTTCTATGATACGAACTGCTAGTATCTCCTCAAGTTTCTCTGGGAAGCACACTTTTTAAGGATTATGTAGGCTTTAAAAAGATGTCAGGGGCCAGCACCTCCATAAATTAAATTCAGCGTCAGAATCAGTGTCCAGTTTCCTTTTCTCATTATTATTTTGCCCTGAAACTTACCTTTTTCTTATTAACTTATGCAATTAATTGAAAAAGCACAGCAAAAGCATGTTAATGTAACTGTGATGGAGAGGATTGTACATTCTTTTGGAAGAAACTAGTCAAAAGCAGCCAAGTGCAGTTGTGTCAGGATCTGTATTTGAGATACTGCTTTAGGGTGGGACAAAATGCATTCAAATAATGGAGAAACTAGAGGTACAAAAGGCCTCTGTGAGTCGAGTTAAATGGCCAAAAGGAAACCCTAGCACATGAAAATATCTGGCCTGGGAGCATCTTGCAAATGTAAAACTGAAGAAATCCACAGAAGTTCATGAAAACTTTTAAATTAAGCTAAACAGTACAAATTTTGCTTTAGGGGACATACAGGTATAACACGAGATTATGTGAATCCCTGTGGGCAGACACTGCTTTCTGTAGTACTACAGACCTCTAAAATCAGAAAGGATTTCATAACATACCCTTTCTTCTCCTAATGATCTGATGGACAGCTATTGGAAGAAGCTTTTTAGTTGTTTATCAGACACGAGAGGCACTGCATAGGGCTGAAGCAATAGGTAACTCCTAGAGCTGTCCATCACTGGGTCTGCATCTGGCACATTTGATACAGTCACTGAAATAAATCACATTCCTTGCTCTTGATGGACCATACCTGCCCACAAACATGGAACAATGAGTATTTTTCAACCTTTAAAAAAGTATTTGGGTCTAGAGCAGTAAAAGGTTTTGGGGAAAGAATTGGTTTGGCTCCCATTTTAGGTGAGCTCCATTGCCATGCTGTTGCCTACAGCAACAACCAAACAGCCAAAAAGAAAGCATTTCCCACAAGAGAGAGGGTTCCTCCCCACCCTCTGCAGTTTCAGCTGATTATGCTAAAACATGATCCCATTTCTGCCTGTCTATTTTTATCCCAGGGCCCAGCAGCTGATTAACTGTGCCAGCGTTTAATTCTTCAGCCCTGGACGATGCAGGAACCCAGAGGCCTGATTGCAAGTCTGATTTGAACAGGTCAGTGCATCTTTAGTTTTTGCCTCAGTCAATTAGCACCCCATATCAATTTGTGCTAATTCCCAGCCTCTGCAACTTTTCCGGGCCTCTTATGCAAATCAGGCCTGGAAGCAAACAAGCAGTGGGTGACCCAGGAGGCTGGTACGGGGCTGGGTACTATTGTTCTCAGGCCATGCATTTCAGTGCTCTGTTTGTTCATAGTGTAACTCTAAAAAAATGACAGGCCACAACCCTAACTACCTCCTCAGGCTCAATTATTGTAGCCTTTGTACTGTTCTTGCCAGTGTAGAAAAAGAAGCATTCACGGGTCTTTCACTGCATTAAGATTCATTGGATTGTTTCTCACTGTTCCTGTAAATATAGAGGAAGAAAACTGAAACAGAATGACAGGAGGTTTTAAAGTCAAACCCCTTCTGTAGTCACAAATTGTGTCATGAAATCAGAAATGCTGTGGTAACATTATCCTGGGGATGTGGAAACTGACTTTAAAATGTAGCACATTTAGGAGCTGCATCGGGGTCCTTGAAAGGAAGATTCAACTATGGAAAATTTAGTCCCATCACACCTGTGCTATTGATCTGTTAATTTTAAACTATTTGAGTAAAAATGAGCTTAAGCTGCAAAACTCAGGTAGATTTCCAACACCATGGCTGGCCAATGATGCAGTCTTGGATTTGGTGTACTTTATGTTGGTCTGTTCTTAATCAAATTAGTAAAATGAAGAGCTAGTGTTACAGACTGAAGTCATGACTGAAAGTGAGGGCAGAGAAAGGATAATGAGGAATTTATTAAAAACACCATTTTAATATAGCTCAAAATTTGATTTAAATTGGATGCAAGACCTGGGAGAGTTCTTACACCTCCAGGGCTCCCAGCCCTGTCTGCTCAGGCTGTCGTCATATTGGGCTGCAAGGAACCGAGGTTTGAGATAATTTTTTTCATACTCTTTTTAATTATCATTTCACTGCATGTAATCAATAGTTGTGTGTAATATTACTATTTAGTGTTCATAATATGGTGTCAGATAAGTGCAGAAATTCTTTTGTTTTCTCTTTAAAGGATTGCAGCTGCTTCCTTCTTCTGCAATACAACTGAAATAAATTTTAGTCAGGTTTTTTCTAAGATCAAAATTTGTCCTAACTGTAGTGTTATGAAACCACAACTCAAACCCTAGTACAAATTTATGGAGCCCTTCTTAATGGGATTGCATTTTATTTGTGTGCAGGGACTAAAAAGTAGAAGTGAAAGGAAGATCTGGAATTACTAATATGATGTTATGATTTTGATTAATTTGATATTCTGTGATTCTTGACTAGGTTTATATACAAATTTGCCTGAGGGCATTAATTCTGCTATGTGTTTTGAGGGGAGTCAAGCTGAACAATACTTTCAGCTTCAGTCAGAAAACACTAAACTTCTCAAAGAAAACTTCTCCAAGGTAGAATTGTCTTTACATTCACTTACCTATGATTTTGGGGATTGTGAAGAGCACCATCTAGTGATAATCAATAATGTCACTATCATGAAAAGGTGATTATTTAAAAAGTGGACATAAAGGCACACTGCAAATTAATTTCCCAAAGGGACTGGGGGGCTCCAAAGGAAGAAACAGTGTCCTAGTTGTGATTTTCAAATATCAGGTACCTTCCCTCAGATACCCCCAAAAATGCACAATGCATCTAAAGACTGACTTTGACTGACAGTATGAATACCATGAGATAACAACTTTAAAACTAAAATTTTGTTTCAAAAGCTAATTATGTAATCTTACTATGCATTCTATAATGAAACTCTCCACTTCTGTGAGTGCCTTATTTTATATTGATCAGCATATATTATATTACTTATATATAAGTATATATATATATATATAATATAATTATTACACTGACAATTTGCGTGAAACACTTCTGATTTCCTAGATATCTCTTTTTTTTTTTTTTTTTGGAAAGCCAACAATTCTCAAACTTTTGTCTCTTTTTCTATGAATGATGTCGAACAGCTGCTCCTTCATGAGGATCTTAGGTGTTAAATAGTATCACATGTTGGAATTTGCTTAAAACATCCATGCTTAATGATAATTTTTCCTAATTTGATTTTGCAAGCGAGTCTTACACTATCCATCCTGCAAGTATTATTTCAGCATGCAGAGAGCTCATTATGAATACATGATAATAAAGAAAGCTATTTATCCCTTTCAGATTACTTCCATATGCATCCTCTGTAATTAAATCAGTGGCTTATAGCAGCTGGCCTTTGAAGTGATCTCTGCAGAATAGGAAAATGTAATTTGTGGAACAAAATGCTGATCACTCTATTCCAGCCACATCTGTTAAGCTCTAGTAGTTCAGAGATTTCTGTGCTGAGAGAGGTCATGAAAGTAGAAAGGTTCCTGTATTTCTTTCAGTCCAAAGAAAAATCAGTGGAAGTGATGGGAACTATTCTAACCAAATAACAAGGTTTGAAGTCAGAGGCATTTTTTCCCAAAATTTGCAGTGAATTCACTGAAATGGATGTTTAAGTAAGTAGCTGTAGTTTATTATTTAAATAGAAGTACTACAGTGAGAATGATAAGAGAAAGCAGAGCAAGAATTCCTGGCAAAGAAAATGAGTATTTAGAGAGGTAAGTAGAGAGATGACTGTTTCAGTGGTGGTGGATGAATAAAGATGTCAGAACTCATGATGTGATTCCCCTTGATAGCAGCACATCTTGGGAACACCTCCTATTACACAGGCACAGACAGCAATTGCAGTTACTGTTGCACAATTCTCCATGGAGGTGCTTTTCTTATGGATGACAAGCAGGACCTTTAGAGCCTTTCCAAAGGGGTGCTGTTCTTACAGATGACAAGCAGGACCTTTAGAGCCCTTCCAAAGGGATGCCACTTAAAGTGTTGGAGACACATCTACAAGGTGGGTGTGTCAAGGAGTTACAGACTTGTCCAGCCACACCTGTGCCTGCTGGAAAAGCGTCACCCCCAGCTGCCTGGCACTCCTCTCCCTTTCCTCCTTCCTCTCCTCACCTGGGGGTTTCTGCACTTCAAACCTGACAGATAAACTGCTCCTAGGACTGTTGCCGGAGCTGTCAGGCAAAATGAGGTGAGTTAGCAAAGCCCTGAAATCCAAATTGTTCGGGGAATACCATTCATCCAACACAGGTCAGTCTGCTTGCAGAGCTGAAGAAAGTGAGAGGGCAGTTACAAGGAGTGCCTTCAACCAGTAAACATTTGCAACTGAGGGATGTGGCCACTGCCTAAATTTTTTCCTTAGCTTACACTGATACATTATCAGTCCTTTAAGTCATGGTATCTAGTTTCTAGTGATGTCAGTCTACTCTGTACTATTAGCAATCATTTCTTTTTCTTAAAAATAAGCAGATTTAAATGTCTTCAGCTCAAGTGAGTATTTTTGTCCTCACAGAGACTTCCAAAACAGGTTGGAAAAGAAATATATCAAATAATTACCAAATAACTTGAAAAAAAGTTGCATTATATAACCGTGTTACCACAATACCCCAAAGTCTAAAGTGATTTTTGTTCCTTAGAAGGAAATGACTTCTGCTAAACACAGAAATCTGTACCAAATAGATCCATAACAAAATCTGCTACACTCTTCCCAATGAGGATTTTTA
Source organism: Euphonia xanthogaster (assembly GCA_034509185.1). NCBI lineage: Eukaryota > Metazoa > Chordata > Aves > Passeriformes > Fringillidae > Euphonia > Euphonia xanthogaster. Next base: position 3,685,067 of record JAYDZK010000202.1, on the reverse strand, counting down.
TTCATGATATCTGCTTCCAATTAAATAGCTGCACTATATTATACATACTAAGGTCCAATCCCTTGCCCTTTGAAGTCAATGGCAAAGCTCCCAATGAGTTCATGGGACAAAAAGTAACTCCTCTGTTAGGGCTTCCTTTAGTGAAATTTCAGCTGTTAGGTTTTTAAAACAGAGCTTCAGCTTTGCCGTCTTTTTGCCATCAGAAAGCAGACAGCTCCTGATATTCCTGTATTAGGCAGAGAGTACTAGGAAAGGCAATTTTAGTCTTATTAAATTATGCTCCCCTGTCATTCTGTTTGCTTTTCTTTCTGTTGCTGTAAAGAGCCACAATGGACATATGGTGTCTTAAATTATTTTTATTTTAGAAACTTTCTAGAAATTCAATATTGCAGCAATTTATGCCATACGTGGCATGTTTATGCTATGGAGAAGGTATCAAATGAAACCAGCAGTATAGAACACCACAGTCTATCTACTTTCTTCATAGTTTTGACCCATCACCAGTTCATCTGCTAATGAATTGTAATATAAAACATGCTTCAAAACCCAAAGCATCCAGTTTCCTAAATAGGACCATATTTCTAAAATACACTTGCAAAAAGGCAAGTTCATAAAATAATGATTCCACAGCTGCTCAGTCCAGGATGACATAACTCTTTTGAAGCAAAAGGTTACCCATGCCTTCAGTGCCCAATCCCAGATGTAGGAAGGAGATGTAAAACAAAGATACTTAAAGGATTCAAAATCTATTTCTGTAAAGTAGAATGACAACTTGCAGACAGAGCTTCCCTGCTCAATAATAGAGGGACAGCCTGTGCTGTGCCCAGGACTGCAGAACATTGTAGAGAGCGCAAGGTCTAACCCTGTTGTCTCTGGCAAGCTTAGAGTCAGGTTTTTGTTAGAATTTACCTTCCATATAAGCCACAAATAAGACAGCCACTTTTCACTGTTCTTAGCCCTCCACTGAGAGCAAAGTCCTGAGGTGTTTTGAAGATTTTTGGCCTTCATGCTCAATACCAGGTTGTATTGGCAAGAAACCAAAACACAGCAGTTTGATTTTGGTGCATACTGAAGTGTTCCAGTCTAAATGTGTGTTAGTCTGATCCTAAAATTCCCACTGACTATGGCCTACAGATTCTAATGCAATGGTGCAGATGGGATAAATTACTGAAAAGGAAAAAAAACCCCACTGTGTAACTTGTGTACATTAGGTTTGAAATTCAAAACCTTCAAGCTGATATCCAGGGGTTTTTTACTGCCAGTTTTGCTCCAGCCAGTGCTCATGAGTACGGGTTGCAGTCTAAATGTTGTCATTTCTGTCCATAGCTAATTCCATGCACAGGATTGTTCCTCTTAAAGCTGAAGCTATCTCTGCTAATCCTTCTCCCTTTATAGAGTGCTAGCATTTAATTTATGAAATATGGTCCTTTAAAGTAATTTCTGCTCTAAATATTTCTGCTGCAAATAGGAAGAACACTGAGTTCTGCATTTGAAAGAAAAGGCTTCCATGATATGCATAAATTGTTAGCTGTGTCCTCTTAAACAATCAGACACAATCCTAGAGGACTCTGTAAATAACATTTCCTGTTGTGATATTTTAATGTGAACTTGGCCAGAAGTCTTACTATTGCATTCACATTCACAATGAGAATGCCATGGCAGAAAACACAGAACAATGACAAGTAATAATGTCTTGCAGTGTATTTTAAATGTTTCCAGCAAAGAAAGTACAAAATAAAGTAAAGCTCTATACAAAGCAGCTAATCTAATTTAGTAGGAATACACTGTTTGGTTTTTTAGTTTGTTTAGTTTAAATCAGTGTGAATTATGGTGTTCATTCTATTCCATTGAAAACTCGCCTAGCGTGAGAGCTGGAAAAGCATCAGTTGGAAATAAGCACAAATGAATAATACCATGTATCCAGAACATGCTTGTATTTGGCTAAATACTGTGGGAAGCATGCCAAAACCAGCTTGGTATGTAGTCCTGTTATCCAAAATGGGGTATACACTCATGTGCTAGTTCAGCCTGCAGCTTTAAAACAACTAGATGGGACTCCAGTGCTAAAGATTTCCACTGGCACAATGGCTGGAATGCAAAAGCTTGAAAGTAGGGAACACAGAGCCCTAACCTTTAGAAGAACATGTAAACCTTTGTTGGTTAAGGTGTATGGATTTTTTTTTCTTCATTATTTTTCCAACTAGCACTAGCAGATTTTTCAGAAAATAGTCATTTAACAGTGGTCTATTTTAGCTAGCTTTGGGGAACCTTACTTTGTTTCTCTGTTTTGCAAAACAAAGTAGCTTAAGCTCCAGAAAGCTCAGCTTCTTCCAGTCTGCCAATGGAAGTTTGATAATTTACTTAAATGCAAGCTGAACTATGTCATCTAAACACTTGCAAAAATGTATTGGTTATTAAATTGGGTCAAGGCTTGTAACACAGTCAAAATCCTTTCCAGAAAAGATAGGTAAACCCACAATCTTCCACATAACTCCTTGTGTGAAAGAATATGTAAATATGCCTAACAGGGTTTTCTGAATATCAGCAAATACCAGCTGTGTCAGATGGTCTGAAGGGTGAATTTGAGAATAAGAGTCTGTCCAGGCTGCAAAAACAAACTATGTTTGGAAATGTATTAGCCAGCAAATTTAAACAAACAGTTTTAAATACAGGCCAAGTAAGGCAAGTTGTGTTTAAAATCATGTAGGTTGACTCTAAACTCCCCTCCTTTGCTGCCGAAGTTCAAAAAGAACGTTTTAAACATGACTTGTTCTGCTGATTGCTATTGCATAAAGTTGTGCTCAAATCCTGCTTAAAATGTCAAGTGATACAAACTCAGTGGGATCAGCAGGGTGGTGTTAGCTCTGTGCTGAGCCTTCACCCAGCTTGCTGAAAACTGCAGTTCCAAGCAGTGGTGGAGAGGAAGATCCTGCTTTCACCAACCTCATTTACCTGCCTGCAGGTGGGAGCAGGCAGGGTGACCATGTACAAGCATGACAACAACTTAAAAAGGTTTCCTTCAACCCAGCAGCTGCGACGTCTTTTGTGGATATACCAACAGTTTGCTAATATCTACATTACACATGTATATGTGACAGTGGTGTGTTTTGCCTTACCTCAGGATCCAAAGCATAACTGTGCTAACATCTCTCACCCCTCATTTTTTTCTGCCAGACGAAGTGCAGAGGTCAGCTTGATGAAAACCTCTTGTGGTTGTTCTGTATGTGTCAAGTATTTTGGATAAATGCAGAGAAAAAGCCAAACTACCACAACACAGCCCACCTCTGTTTATATCCAGTGTTAATTAACCATATTCAGATATTACTTTTCACACTGTTGGTTCAGGTTATTCCCAAGTCTTTGAGTTTCACTTTCTGTTTCAGGTTGCAATGAATCCAAAATGATGAAACTGAGACTTGAAATCTGAGCGTGTTGATGGACAAGGGCACAAGTCTAAAATGACCAGGCAGCCAGTTGTCACATGCCATTTCTGAGCCAAAGGTAAAGCTACAATTTGGAAAGCAGTAGCAGAAGCCTCCTTGTAAGCAACCATTCCTTTTTACTTTTAGGACACTGATCTGGATTTCCTTTGAAGTGCTTATAGGTCAGAGTCATGAGGCAACTTGCCTCCCTTAAATATTAGAACTATTTGGTTAAGTTCCCAACCATGAATTACCAAGACTTTTACAAATACAAACAATGAGTCCATCAAATTACTGTTTGGTGCAGGTAACAAATATGCTCAGAATAATCTACCTCTCTTGTGAAGATGATTTCATAGAGTCACATTGCAGATGAATATGAATCTAATCATCTATAGGACAACTCCATTAAATTACCTGTTGCAAAAGACATGCTTCTTTAAGGATATAACTTTACTGTTAACTATTGTTAAGTATTAATAGGAAAAGTCACAGGACTTTCTTTCAAATGCTAGTTCAGAAAATCAGCCATTATTTTCTATATGTTTTAAATTAAAAACTGCAAAGAAAATTTCAAGAAAAACCACAATGATATTAATTTCAAAAATATTCTTTCATGTATCTCGTGGTAAAATAGAAAGGACATCATGCATTGCTTAGCTTTTATATATCTTGAATACTTATCCTTCTAGGGTCACTGCTACACTGAGATTTCCCATCTCCTGCTTTGGGAAAGCCATCCTACAGCACAGCACTGACATGGTTTAGTGAAGGGATACACACAACCACTGTTTTCCTTAGCTTTGGACTCATAATTAAACTTTTTTTTAAAAAATCCCATTTATTAGATAACTTTATTAGCACAGTGTGTCTTTTGACATAGCATTTAAAATACTTTATTTTATATTGCGACAGTATATAGAATATGCAAATTCTTTGTAACTGAAAATAAGTTTTAATTAATTATTTGCAACATTATTGGACTTGACAAAGTAAGTTGGTGCACAGAGCCAGACTTTAGAGGAGGAGAATTGTTAAATAGAAATAAATATAAATTCTTATACCGCTACAGAAAATGAGTCAAATTTATATCCTGAATAAGGGTTTGAAATAGACAAGCAGAATGATACTTTCTCATACTTCAGAAAAATCCATTTGCTGCAATCTCACACTTCAAAATTACTGAAAGGTCTTGAATCTAATTTAGTGGTTGTAAAATTATTTGCTGATGAAAATTGCCTGTTTTATCTGCAAAAGTACTTGTGAAAAAGTACTGAGATATTTTTTGGTAAAAGGTTTGTCTTTATCTCTCCATACATTTTGCATGGTAATGGAAGACAATAATTTATACTGCAGGCAAAACTCTCATGGATTTTAGTGGGAATGCTACTTGAACATATGCTTTAGCAGATAGGCGGGGGGGGATGGTTTACATATTCTTTATAAATGTAATAAAACTATTTAAAAATGAATAAAACAAACTGGTAAAAGCTATTTCTGGCAGTGAGCAGCCGTGACTTATCCCATCAGCTTTAAAAACAATATGTATCCTTTATCAAAGAGTAGGTAGTGTGAATTTGGGAATTTTGAGTCCTGACATGTTTTAATTGATTATCTCATTTCCCTCAATTTCATATCCCTCTCCACTTTAGATCTATATCACAAACACTTCTCCACTCATGACCAGAACCTGAGTGCCCTTCTCTCCGCTCTAACAAAGGTAAGCAACCCCTGTGGAGCTTTTCCTTTCATTTACAGGAAAACAAACTTGTGTCTGTGAGTTTTTTCCTAAAAATACATATTATTCTTTTCTAAATGTGTGTTTTCCTGGGGATTTATGCATTAGAAAATACTGTGTATTATTGAATATTCAGTAATACTGTGTATTACTGACAATACATTAAAGTAAGGTACAACTATCTCAAGTCCCAGCCTTTAGTACCCAGGGCTTAAGCGGCCCCGTCTAGAATGTGAACATGAGAAAAAAAGAAAAAAAAACCAACCCACCCTTGAATAGACCATTTTTATCAGGAAAACTAAAGTTTAGTCAGAATCTTGTGGGTTTTACTTTTGATTTTATATAATCAAGGCCACTTGCCTTTTACCGTTGCTCACCATTTTTAAGTTCTAGCTACAAGTTTTCACTAGATGGCAGGAGTCCACTGCCATCTGTTATCAGAGGCTTTACTTGCACAGCAACAGCTGCCCGTTGGTAGGAAAAAAAGTGAACATGTTCCAGTTTTGCAAAACATAGAAAAACAAACAAAAAACTTAACAGGAATGAGAAAAATTATTCAGACCCTCAATAAATCACAGTTCTGTTACTGGATACAGTTAATATGATAGGCTGGAAATAAGTGAAAAGAAGAGCGAAAGATGTTCTTTTCTTGACAGAGGAGCTAAAAGGACCTTCTCCTATAAAATGAGGTCTATTTATGGTTTCTGCTGTTTGTGAAAAAGTTAACTGATACAGTAAATTCAAGTTAACTAATAACCAAGTGTATTGACAGCCTGAGAAAGTTACAGCTTAAATACTAAACTACTGATGGAAAACACCATATCAAAGTAAAACAAACACACTCAGTGTACAGCATTACCAAGATACTGGGAGGAGATAAGACGCATTTTAAACTCTCTCCCTCAGTTTAACTAGGCAGAGCTCATGGGATGATGATCAGTCCCTGTACTCTTTCAGCCAGTGGTATTTTGCTGAGCTCAGAGCTCTGGACAAAATTTGTCCCTCTTGTCTAAGGGAACAGAATGCAGCTCCATACAGTTACATAAGCCTTAATAACCGTGACAAATCTTCATTGTTGCACTGGAGTGAGCACTGATTTTTAACAAAACTACCTTTGAAAAATGATTTCTGCAAGCTGGAACTACCAGTTCCTATTTTTAATTTATTGTCGACTTTACTGTCTGTCTTGCCCTCCTTCTATACGTGCAGATAATTTATAAAGTGTCCAGTAATTTTCAGCGTTGCTCATGAAATATAAGAGGGGACGTTTGGCATCTATTAAAGCTGCTTCTGAGACTGGATAACTTTCCAAAACCAGAGATAAGTCAGTGTAATGCTTTCCAGGATTCCCAAAATAGTAAGAACATTTTCTCATGATAAAGCTGTATTTATTCTATGACCAGAGTAGAAAAACTATCATAAATAGATGGCTGAAGCAGCATTTCCTAATATGAGATTGAGTTTTGCGATGTGCTGAGTGCACTCAAAGCCAGAGAGCAAGGCAAACAGGAGCTGAAAAGCACACATCATGTCACAAGTGAAACATTCAGCATCTAACAAAATTTGCAAGCTACCCAAAAGTAATAATCCCTTTTTATTGAAACCAACAGAATCAGCACCTGTAGAATCTCTGTGAAACCCGTTAGTGAATTCAAACAAGATCCGCACCAACCATTTCCCTGGAAGCAGGATGGATTTAAACAAGCTGCTCCTGTCATCTGTGCCCACAAAACTCCAACAACATCTTTCTGTCATGCTCCTACCTTGGCGATTTGCAAAGGCTGCTTCTGCTCCTTGCCCCCTTGCAGCCTGAAGCCCCACGGCGCCCCTCCGCTCATAGCAATGCAGAGATAATCCCCTGTGCCCATTTTCCTGGTGCAGTTGGGCAGCATTCACAGACGGGAGAACATGGAAAACTTGGCTTGCAGATGTTCAGCGAGCTGGAGATCCGTCTGCCGGGCGGAGCTGGAGACCCAGAGCACCACACTGTTGCTGCTGCTGTGTACTGCACGAGCAAATGTAGTCATTGAGGGGAATGGAAGAGCTCCCTCGCACCGAGGGCACAGCCCACTCTTTCGTCAGATTCCGATGCTCAGCCCACCTTCAA
>JAYDZK010000202.1:3643932-3656010 GCA_034509185.1 Euphonia xanthogaster | reverse complement strand
TATGAGTTCCCCTTCTGTAGAAGGGATGGATGTGCATTGTCAGTACACTTGAGACAGGCTCTGCTTTTGCTCACAAGTTTAGCACTCTGTTGAGACTGTAACAAGAAAAAGGAGATCAATTTGGATCAGAAACAGAATTAGTGATTAGTAATTGGTGAAGGCACACCACACTACAGGAAGGTGTTTTTCCTACACTTTGTAAAGGTATAGGCTGCTTTCTGTCTTGTAGTACTGTCATAAGCAGCTTTCAAAAATGCTTTGCTGGAGCAATAATGGATTGTAACTGAATACAAAAAGCCAGCTAATGATATCCGTTTGCATTGACTGATGTTAGTGGAGAGATTCTCACTGAGGTAATGGCCTGGCGTGAGTAACAGTGGTAATCTGTACTAACTGTCCTACTTGACATAAACCTGAAAACTTTGGAGCCAAAGCTGTCACATCTGGTGTTGTTCTTACTTTTTAAAAACACAAACTAAAGCCAAACTGAGCCACAGAAATCCATTTCTTTTAGTTGCCAAAAACAGAGGGGAAGGAGGGGTTGCACTTAGCTGAGTAAGAATTAATTGCATGGCAGAAGTTGATGCTAAGCATTGATAACGGAACTTAAATACTTCAAATGAATTGTCATTTGTAACTCTGCAGCAAACTATGGTCCTCAGATGGCAGCATCTCAGCTGTCCTATCCTGGTGCTTTTCCTGGCAGTCCAGCACAGCTCTCAGGCCCACCACAGAAGAAGCTTGATCCTGACTCTATTCCAAGCCCAGTAAGTAATGTGGCTCTAATTTTTAATAAATGTAACTTCCTGCTGCATTTAAGGTAGAGGAATGACAAATGCTAACGTATTCATTTTAGCTGGTGAGATTTTTCATAACATACTTTGGCACTTACATGTGCCTTACATGTTTTGGTTCTCAACTTACCTACTACTTCTTGCAGTTTCTAATTAATGCAATTTTGTGCTCTGTGTTGTCAGTTTTGGATCAATTAGTGTATGAAATTAGTTGGAGTACTGAAGAAGCTTTATAACTTTCTCTAACATGGGACACTCATACATGAGTATGTCCCAAATGGTTTATGGGAAATACTTCACTAGGAATTCTAAACAGGATTCTTAATGAGACAGTGAGCAGTACTGAAGAACTGCTTGTGTTCACTGCAGCTTATCACCTTTGCTTTTCACTCTGAAAAGTTTGAAGGCTTGAACTTAGTAACAGATACCAGAAGTAGGATTTGTACACAATAGAGGTACATGAGCTCTGGAAGTGCAGTCCTGGCAACACTGAGAAGTCTCGTGCTCAGAAGCCACTTCACCTTTTGATTTCAAGAGTTTCTCAGGCAACGAGAATTTTTTGCCTGAGCCATCCATCCTTCCAGTTGCTGCAGCCTTGTAAAGATTTCAGTAGCCTGGAATATACCTGCTGCTTATGCTTCATGCAGGCTGAAGAGGCTCAGCCTTTGAACATGCACTGGTGGGACAGTAGGGTGGTGCTAGAGAAAAGAAGGTTATGGTTTCCTGCATCTTTCTGATATCAAGTTGTCTGGTTGGTATGCCAAGAAAGGGCTTGTCAGGCACAGGCAGCATTTAATTTCTTTATTGGAAACAGCTGATGGAAGTAGAAAGCAGTAATGTGCTAAACTCATCGAGAAAATGTTCTGGTGCCCACACTTAGAGTGGTTCTGGCAATCACCTGGACAGGTCAAAAGATCCTCAGAGAGTCAGAATTCTTGAAGCAGCTTCCACCTAGAACTTGCTACTTTAAAAAAAATGTTTTCACCACTGCACAGCGGGCTAGTCTGGGTGAAGGAATCTTACGCTTGTTGCTCAGGCAGGTTTGCTGTGCAGGAGAAGCATTTTTGCAGAAGACTCACACTGTCTAGTATGAAACTGTCTTGCTTCTTTAATTTGAGGTATTCTTTTGTTCTTATAGAAAAGATTTTATTTTACCCAGTGACAAATTTGATGCAAACCCCCCGTAACTGGAAAAATACTTGTTGATAATCCCTTAGGGGTTAGTGTAACAACTGCAGTTGCCTCATTAAAGGCAATTTTTAACTGAAAAGCATTGTGTAAAAAACCCCTGAATCAAGTGTCTGTATAAATAACAAATGCCCTTAAGTCAATCATTCCTAGTGTTTCAGTGCAATGCTTTCTACAGTAAAGGGATAAAATGATCTTGTCTAATTTAAAGAAAAAGGGCAGGGAGGGAAGGAGGTCTGGCATGAAAACGTGGGCTGATGTCTTGTTTCAATTATGCACACAGTATAAACAGCCTTGACTACAACAGCCATGTTAAAATAGGTTAAAAGGTTCGTTTAAGCCTTACTGAGAGGATCAGAAGGAATGTTTAAAAGAAACATGATCTGGGTCAATGTCTGTAAAGGACAAAAAGCTAATTCAGAATGAGGAATAAGTATGACCATGTGTATTTCTGTTGTTCTATTTACATTATATAATTATAGTAGTGTTGCCAGATAAATTTACTTCTTATCTGTAGCCATTGTTGATTTATATTTCTCTTATATATGTTAGAGGCTGATATGTACCCTGACAACATCTATGAAAACTCACATCTGGACTTTGTCAACAATTATTTCCAAGAACAATGATATATTTAGGTCATTCAGCTGCAGAATACCGTGGCACATTGATCCTTTGCAGAGCTAAGTCTCAGAGTGGCTTGCTTTCTTCAGCCAGTGGACCTTTTTAGAGCAAAGACTTTTTCCTTCTAATGCAAGAGTTAGCTATAAGTATACAAGCCAAGGAGGCAGGGAGAAGTAATCAAGCAGAAGATCTAACAAGCTCTCTGAGGAATGTCTTGTATATTTAAATTGCAGTACAGAAAACTGTATTGATGAAAAAAAAAATTATAGGTTCCAGACTATTTTCATTGTGTTAGGAAATACCTCTTGGACATTGATCAGTAGACTCCATGCAACTAATTTAGTTTTTCTTCTCTGTTTGCTTTCCAACAGAGGCTTCTGAAGTTCCCTAGCTGTTATTAGAAGTTCATGTGCAGTGTAAGACACAATTCCATGAGGTGCCAGCAGCAGTGGCAAAGCCAGTTTGAGAAATTCCCTATCTCATTCCTCTTGCCTCCCACAGCTGTTTGGCTGCACTCTAAACCAGGTTGCTGAGGAGAGAGGAGGAATGATGGTATCAGCGATTGGATTTTTGGTGTGGAACAAAAGACAGCTTTACATAACTTTGGTTATATACTGAAAAGTGTCAGCCTTAAACCTGAGTGATGGATTGTGCAGCAGTAACAGGGAGCAGCCTATGGGAAAGGAATTTGGGCAGCAAAGTCAGCTGCATGAATAGGTCATGACATTATATTGTAAATTGTTCTAAATTAGGCTTCAGCCAGAGTCCTGCTTTGTGTAGATCTTAGCCTGTTCATGAGTGTAGCTGAATGCATGACTTACCTTCCTCATACTGTTCTTGCTTCTTACTCATCAGATTCACTGTTCTTGCTTCCTTATTCATCAGATTCAAGTGATTGAGAGTGATAAGGCTGCCAGGGGAGGGCAGGTCTATGCCACAAACACAAGAGGACAGGTTCCTCCCCTCGTCACCACCAACTGCGTGATCCAGGACCAAGGTAACTGTCCTTGTTACTGCTTTGGCAGTCTTCTAGGGGAAATCAATATAATTAAATTTTAAAAAGGTTAAATTCTCAAATTTCTCATCTGAAAATGGTGGTATTTGCTCTAAATTGTGCATGAAATTGCAAACTTCCTTTGAACAGAAAAAAAGGGGGGAGGAAGGAAGCGGGAGTTGATTTCTTACACCTTGACTTAACACCTCCTCTACCCTTCCTGGCCTTTCAAAAAATATTAATAATTGGGACAACTTTCCTTTTTAACTTAAAATTTTTGAAGGTGTTACATTTCAAGTTGAAAATCCTTTCTGGATTATTCTGAAAATTTGAAAGGTGAACACTAGAAGAAGCATTAAGACTAGACTATCACTGTTACCTTTTAAGATGTGAATTTCTGGTCAAGTGATAGAGGCAGTGTGCAAGCTGTCTAGTTCATGTACGCTGGCCAAAGGAAACATTTATCTGCCTTTGCTTCTGCCTGGAGCCTGGAGTTACAATCTTCCACATGCTGCTCTTGACAGCAGGCTCAATATTTTAATACAGGTTAAACTGATGGTGTTATTCCGCCCAACAGTAATTTATCAATGCTGAGATAAACTGTATAAAATGTACAAACACACTAAGATTTTTTGGCATTATCTAAGAATGGAATAAATCCGTTCTGATGATCCAAGAAATTCCTTTCAAGAAACTGTGCAGAGCTGCAGTCTGTTGGTTACAAAGGGAGCATCAGGAAGCTGATTCCTGAACTCCTTTCAGTGCTCTTGCCTGCATCACACAGCAGTTTCTCCTTGAGGGGCCTGTGCTGAGTGTCCTCTTGGAAGTGTGGTGGTGGTTTCTGCACCCGATGTAGGTGAGCATGGTGATGTTAAGGCAGACCCTGTTTTCTGAATCAGAGGTAGCTCATGAGAGCAGTCTTAACAGTAGATATCAGTCTGCCTCATCCCTTTATGTACCGTGTTGGCGTGTCCACTGGGATATCATCCGTATTTTTTTCAAGATCCTAGATATGGGATGTTTCCAAGTAATCTCTACTGAGATTCTTCTTGCAAGTAATTGTTGGCTTATTCTTGTCATGTTTAAATCTCTGCTTTAAACTCAGGAAGAAAATATTTAACCAGAGGGAGGGGCAGTGGGCTGGGATAGAAAGAGGAAAGATGGGTAGAAGCCTGCATGGGAGGAACAGCAAGCATGTGTTGAATGCAGCACACGCACTTGTTGCTTTGTGTTGTGATTTTCCTGCTCCGTGCTGGGCTGGGCAGGTTCCTCCTGGCAGCCTTTCAGTGCACTGTGGTGTTTCGCAGGCCACGCCAGCCCCCGGTACATGCGCTGCAGCACCTACTGCTTCCCGGTGACGGCAGACATGGCCAGGCAGGCCCGCATCCCCCTGGCGGCCGTCATCCAGCCCTTCGCTGCTGTCCCGCCTAACGAGGTAGGGGGTGCTGGCGCTCGCTCCTCGGGCTTCTCTCTGCAGATTCCTGCAGGCTTCTTTGTCTGTGACTGGGTGGGTGGGGAGGGTGTTTTAGCTCACACTGTCGATTGACACGACCGTAAAGAGGTGGCAGAAGACGGAGGCATGCTTGGGTCATGGTGTGACTTCAAAGGACAAAAGTTTTCCTTTGGAAAAGGTATAGGAGTGATGACTCCCCTGGCTTCCTGGTGTTTCCCCAGCTGCCTCTAGTTCATGCCAGCTTTGTCAGTTGCTTACTCTGCTGGAACTCTGTAGTTTTAGGCAAAGGCATTAAAAGAGGATAACCACGACTGCATGAAGTTAATTTTAAGATGTGGAGAGTTAGATTTGAAGAAACACATTTTTCCACTGAGGTCTTTACAAAATAATTTAATTTCACAATAGACCGAGAAGATAATTGGGTTTTCTACTTGGATGAGCTGAGTCATAGTAAGAAGACAAATGTAATCAGCCATTTTTAGCACTCATTTGAAGGCACCTTTTCTCACATAGCCCTCTCTAATGACCCTCCATATTCAAAACATATCCCTAGTTCTTCTGTAGATTTTTCCTGCAGTATTCTCTGGTCTTAAAATAATTACCCAGCTTTCCTGGCACCCCCAGAGGATTCTATCAGTGGCAGGAATAAATCCATTTTTCTAATGCAGCATTTAGCTACATCATCTGTGGGATTATCTTGCTTGGTCTTCATCTGCTGTGTCCTCCATTGCTTCTAAATTCTTCAGCTTCCAAATTCTGCAAGGTCTGCAGAACGCATTTCCTTTTCATGTCTTACATTGATTTACTCCAGAGTGCTGTGTCATGGGGGAAAAAGCAGAGATTTCATCAAAGTTGTACTATGTGATTGTGTCTTCAAAAACTCCTCATAAACTGCCTGCACAGGAAAGCCTAATTAAAATTGCTAAGACATTCAGTGCTTGGTTTTTCAGTCTGATTTTTCTTTAACTTTGTTTTATTGCTTATAAATTCTTGGTAGGATTTTTTTTTAATATATGTTGGAAAAAAGCAGATGTTGCTCTTTATCAGGATGGATAACTTCCAATCCAGCAGACCTCTGTAGTTTGAATTGAGAGTATTATTTCAGCAGGGTAGATTGTAGTTATCTTCTCTATGGTCTATAGGGAAATAGGATGTATTACTGATGGCTCTGCAGATACCAAGTCTCACCATTTGTCTGCTAGACAGCAACTTCGGGTTTCATTCCAGTTCTTGAGGGAAATGTGCACACTTGGCTTCTTGCCTCCCGCCCCCTGCATTTTCTCCTAGATGAAACTCCTGCTGTTGCTTCTTCACCCCTTCACTTTATCAGGCAACTTTTGCTCTTTACCACCCTTGATCCCAGTCTCTGTGCCCAAGTGGCACTTAGAAAATCCATTTTCACGTTGGCTCTTCATTTGTGCATCTTGCACTCAGAGTCTGCCTCTGGTCCTTTATGTTTCCCACACGTGGCTTCCTTGTCTCCTGCTTTGTGTTTGGACAGGGTGATCAATGAGTTGCTAAAATCTAAATCTCTTCTGCATACATAAATTTGCAGTATGTCCAAACATTTGTCCTTGGCCAAGTTCAGGGGGGGTTTCCTGGGATTGGCAAGAAGATGTGCTCAGTGACCCACCCGTTGTGAAGTGTTAGTGCTCTGGAGCTGTTGCAAAGGTCAGTGGGGCTCATTAATCTCATTAAGGAGCAGTGTGTTTTTCCCTAGCCTCTCCTTTGGAGGAGCCTGAAAAATGCCTCTCAAAATTGGCAAAAGCCCAGTGTGGAAAATTCTAGTCAGAACAATTATAGCTTGGTAAAATTGTAAGAACTAAGGAGATAGTGTTGGAGTGGGAAGAGCTGGGGCTGGGCAGTCTTAGCTGAGGCAGTTTTTCCATGGCTTGCATGTGCCCTTTGTCTTCGCTGCTGCTGCCAAAATAAGATCTTAGTCTTTATATATCCAAATAAAAATGGTCTTCCATATGGGATTTATAACTACTTTAATTTTGAAAAGCCACTTAATTTGAAAGAACTGGGCTTTTTATAGAGGTAAAATACATTCAGGGGCTTATTCGTGTTTCTGAACTTCCTAGTGTGGTGTGTTCTGCCTGAAACTGGTGACTGCAAGGCACAGGAAGTTCTTTGTTTCAAAATATCCACCCTATTTTAGAGATAGTGGCTACAGGTGATGCTCATCACATGCTATTGAGTTACAAGGTGAAAATTTGTCTTAATTTCTTTGTTTCTTGATATGCAACATGTTTTACACAATAACTGCAGCAAAATTTAGTTAAGAAAAAAGAGAAATAGCTAAGTCTTCTGGCAGTGGTAGAATTAGGTATGTGTGTGAAAGGGAGAGCCCAGTTATGCAAATCTTAACTCTTTCTTAATTGAACACTGTCACTGTTTGGGTTGATGACTTGTAAATGTAATGGATTTTGTTTTTAGAAAATAAACTGTCAATTGCCTTCATGGAGACAGTAACTCAACTGGAGATTGAGTTCTGGGGATTTGCTTCCTTTGACTTAAGGATACAAGAGGAGATGGAGATAAAAGATCCTGGGAACTTTCAACTAAAAGGTTTTGATCTGGTGACTTGACAGTATTCTCACACTTTCAGTTGGAAGGTTTTCCAAAAGGGAAAAGGTAATTTGGGATTTCAAAAAGTCTGAAAGGCAGATTTAAGTTCATTAGTCACTGTGGGTTCTTTTTGGCCAAGTGAAATGTCTACACAGAGGGACTGGCGTCCTGCCTCCAAAAGTGAACTGGCAATATTAACATGCAAAGTACATTTTTTTAAAGTTTATTTTTAATTGTCAAAAAATGGAACAGGGATGTCTTTTTAAGAGGTGTACACCAGTTATCTCTATTTCTAGTAAGGAATAGAATACAAGTCATCTCTGTAGGAGAAAATAAGAGCAGCAAGTCAAATCATAATGTTGGTAGATGAGGATGGTAAATGAAAGGATGTCATGCATGTCTTTGAATAAATCTAATGTGTTTCAAGTGATCCCCCAAACAAACAGGGTTTGCCCTGCAGTGAGAAAGAAAAATATGAAAAATGTAACCTGGTAAAGCTGCACCATGAAAGCGTTGTAGAGAAGCCATAATTCAAATTGAGACAGTAACTGGTCACACTGAGGAAAAGGTCACAAATGAGGCTTTACTTCAGAAGTGTGCAATCACACATGAGAGAGAATTTAGGGCATAAGTGAAGACCACTGGGTAAAGATGGTTGTAGGGCTGTGTTCCATACCCGGAGAACAGGTGAGGTAGCAGCACTTGGCATGCAGGCCCTGAGCCTCAGAAGGGCAAGAGAAAGGGATTTATTCAGAAAAACCCTCAAGCTGAAAGTTAGTGGGGAAAAGTCCATGGAGGGCACAGAGTCTTTTAGAGGTTGCTACAAAAAACCTGCAGCCAATCTAGAAAATCATGAACTAGTGACCATTGCCTGTGCACAATTTCTCACTGGAAACAAAGGCTGTTAAAACATTCATGCCTTCCCTGCTCTGCCAGTGTCTTCAAAGCACTACAGATTTCACAGTCTTATCTTTCCAGGTGAGTATTTATTATTTCTCAAAAGTAACAGTTCATTTTCATTCTCCTGATTTGGATGATCTTTGGAAAGTATTTGTTTGTTATAGATTGAGAGTACAGTATCATTGTTTGACAGAACTTATTTTTAGTCCACCAGTGCTTTAGCAACAGTCTATAAAAATAAACTAACTCTCACAGTTATCATCCTAGACCAAGCCCTGCATGAATTTGTTTTGGAGATGGATGAATGTTTCCAGAGCCTGAATAAACCATGTGATCTTGATTTAGCATTAATACTACTTGATATCACAAGTTAGCTAAAAGAGTATTTCATGTTGTAAAATCCAAAATAAACAATTCAAAATACTTATCTCTAGCTTTAGTTATTTGCCTTCTTTGCTCCTTAGTAGTTTTGTGTCATTGTTCTCTGCCATGTTCTTTCTTATTTATTTAAATTTATTGGCTTTTAGAAATACTTATTGGTGGGAATCTAATATTTCACTTCCATTTTCTCCCCAGTTAATTAATTAGTTTAGAGAATGGAATTGCTTCTCAGAAATGCTGGTTCGTGAGCTAAAAGCCATTTTACCTTTTCAGAATAGTGAAATTTGATGAGACCCAGTGCAGCTGAGCTGTTTGGAAAGCCATGATTTTTGCAGGGATGATAGTATGGGTTCCTAGATGGAGTTGTGAGGTCAGCAGCAGCTAAAAATTGAGTAAGGTGGATAACTAAAAATGTGATCCAATGTTATCAGTGTAGTTTTTGGTTTTGGCAAGTCCTCATGCTCCTCCAATATACTTTGGCCTCTGTGTGA
Source organism: Euphonia xanthogaster (assembly GCA_034509185.1). Taxonomy (NCBI): domain Eukaryota; kingdom Metazoa; phylum Chordata; class Aves; order Passeriformes; family Fringillidae; genus Euphonia; species Euphonia xanthogaster. The sequence goes on along the minus strand of JAYDZK010000202.1, from coordinate 3,646,614 downwards.
CCCAGGTTCTGTTGTCCCTGGTTTCACAGCTAGTAAGCAGGGCAGGCAGGCTGTGGCTGTAGTTTGAAGCACAGGTTTGGATAGACACACACATTCATTAGCAGCTATGTGCTTGTGCAGAACCTGGATTTGAGGAGAGTGAGTAATGCTTAGTCTGCAAGATGAAATGATTCCAGCTGAACATCCTGCTGAAGGCTCCTTCCTATTAGGAATGTGTTAATAAGCTGGCTCTGAGGAGCAGAGGTGCATGCTGATTACAGCCCCACACTGTAAAAAGCCATCATTTGGGTTTTACCCTTTGATTTGTGTCTTTCATTTGGTTACTGATTCACAGGAGGCTCTTACTGCCTCGAGTATGGGAGCTTGGCTAATTGAAGAGCTTTTAACAAGGGATTCTGTTGAAAGGTTCTTCCTTCAAAAGGGTTACATTATATCAACCAGGTCATGCTTATCTGCATGGTGGCTGGCTTGACAGAAATGAGGCCATCTCTGTGTCATGACACCCCTCCACAAGAGCAGAGTTAGACAGTCAAATTGTGCATAATGCTAGTAAGATGATAGTTCTAAGGAAATTGCTTGAAGACAAGAGCTGCTGTTGACACTTCTGTCCTGTTGGCAGTATGGATTATTTTGTGTGTTCTGGTGTCTGGATTGTCCAAGATCCAGAAGAGAATGATTTTGTCAGTGTCTTTGGGTTGTTGTGTTTGTTCTAAAACATGGTGGGAATAGAAGCCCTGCATATGTGATATACTTAATACATTTTGCTGTATATCATGCTGATATGAGCCTAAACACACATTTCCCAGGTATTAAAATAAAACCATTTCCAATGTATCCTTGTTGGTGTCTTGTTTGGGAGAGGACTGAGACTTTGGGCTCATAGTTTTGAGTGTTCTTCGGGCAGGGCAATCTTTGTTGCTCTGTCAAAGCTGTTTTATTTTAATTTTTTCAGCTAGCTAGTGGCAGGTTGATGTCTGGGGGTTTTGCTAAGCTCCTCTGAGGTGCCAGACTCTGCCATTCGTGGTGTGGAGAGCCCAGAACTCTCAAGCATCTGCAGGTCCTTCACCCAGAAAGTGTTACACCACTCTGGAGATCAGTGCCTGTAAGCTTGGTTTCACAATGCCTAATTTAGAGGTGCATAAATCCTGGATTAGATGAGGCTTTCTTTATGGAGTATGCCCTGTGCTAGTGTGCACTTGGTAGGAAGTCATTTGGAATTGGATTGCTTCCCAAGACTTCATCATCAAGGAGAAAGTTTTTTGTTAGCCTGTAACTACACTCTGTAACTAGAATGAGCATTCAGAGGCAGGTTTAGCAATGGCTTTTGCAGCAGAGCTTCTTCTAATTGAAACAAATTTTCTCATTTACTTTCTTCTGTCTTTTGGTTTTTAGTGTACACTGAAAAACAGTCCTAAAATGTACCCTTTAAAATACCTCTGTGGTACGTTGGTCCCTGCACCACTGTTGTTATTGTAAGGATGTAATTCTGATAGAGATGAGACCAGTGACTTGAAAATGTGACATTTATATAAATTTTATTTGCGCTGTAATCAGAGTTCCTGACTGATTTTATATAAATTTGAAATTCAAACTGAGAAGAAGCCTTTATAAGGATGATGTAATAGAGTTTCTTGTAAGTCAGAGACTGTGATTGTCCTTCAGAATTGTAATGGCAGAAGAAAAGTGTTACTAAGCAGCAGTACATATAGAAGGGAAATAAAAAAGTAATATTTATATCCATTTAATTAACTGGCCAAAAATACTGATAATTTGTTATGCCAACAAAAATGACACTCAAGTTAAAAATCACTTGGGCTATTGATCTATTCCTTGAAAACTTCAGAGAGTCAGAACACACTGGTATTGAGTAAGGTCCAGGGGAAAGGTTTGTATTTTGCTTTCTAAGCTGGAGTTCTTCCTGCATATTTTATTTATCTGTGCATATTATGCAATGTTGTATTTTGGATGCCACCATGTAAAGTGTGTTGTTACACGGAAGTTGTGTGCTTGCTAAATAGAGGCGCAGATCATCTCCTCACTAGGGCAGGTCTGTGTCCTTCACAGCATTGCTTTCCTCATGTCATGGTTGAACCCTGGCAGTGCACTCCCCCACCACTGGGATTAGGGAGAGAATGGGAAGGGTAAAAGCTGGAAAACTCAAACCTTGACACAAGGATTAACAGGGAAAGCAAAAGCCACACATGCCAGCAAATCAAATCAAGGAATTGGTTCACACTTCCCGTGGGCAGCCAGGTGTTCAGCCATCCCCAGGAGAGCAGGGCCCCATCACAGTAATGGTGCCTTGGGGAGACAAACACCACCATTCCAAGTGTCCCTTTTCCTCCTTGTTCCCCCCATTGCTCCTTGTTCCCCCCTTTTATTTACTGACCATGAGGCCATAGGTCTGGAATATCCCTCTGGTCAGCTGGAGTCAGCTCTCCTGGCTGTCTCCCCTCTCAGTCTCCTCTCAGTGTGACAATGTGGAAAGCAGGAAAGGCCTTGGCCCTGGGTGAGCCCTGCTCAGCAGGAACAGAACCATCTCTGTGTTATCTCTTGTGTTCAGCACATATCCAAAACACAGCCCCATCCCAGACACTGTGAGAAAAATGAACTGTAACTGAAACTGAACTGTAACTGAAAACGAACTGTACCCCAGCCCAAAGCAGCACACTGCCATAACGC
>JAYDZK010000202.1:3617853-3639529 GCA_034509185.1 Euphonia xanthogaster | reverse complement strand
AAAAAAAAAAAAAAAAAACAAACCCCCCCCCCCCCCCCCCAAATATAAAAAACTCTTATTAAATTTTCCCCCATTCCCCTGCTGCTATGAGAGTTTGCCACTGATTTTGATGGGAACATGAAGAGGTCTCTCTGCTTTTTCTTCTGGTGTACAGTGACATCTACAGAGAGTGGAGCTCACCAAACAAGCCTTTCCCATTCGGTATCACCTTTTTTTTTTTCTTTTACTGTTTTGCTTTTATGTATCTTTAATTTAAACTCAGGATTTTTTGCATGCACAGTGTTGCTTACCTTTGTACGTTCCCACAGAAATCTACTTTTTTTTAAAAGTTGTTTTGCTATGACAGAAATTACTTTGATGTTTGGAAGTGCATCAGCAGTTTGCACACAGAAATAGGAATTCCTTTCTCTTGATGGGGTGGTGGGATGTTGGGCTCTACAGTGCAAAGCACTGAAAGGCAGCTTTTTGGAGATGAAGTTTCTTTCACAACTGCGTTGTTCTCATCAAGAAGTGGATTTTGGATGCTTTTGGTCTGAGTTCTTCTGCAGTTATCATGCAGATAGCTTTTCCATTAAATATTTTAATTATTGATGGAACGTTCTGAAGTGTTAAAAAAACCACTAAGATGTAAATTTCATTTATTTTCTAAAAATTCCACTTAATAAATTAGTAAGGAGACAAATAGGGCTGCTTTAAAAAATTTCTTTCTTAGACAAACTCCTTAATTTTGTCATGTTCATTTTTAGTTAGGATTTCTTGGTTTATTTTTTTTTTTGCTCTTAATTTTTTTTTATCTTCAAGAAGGTTATTTATTCCATGTGTGTAAGAATGTAGATACTTATCTGTAGATATTTATCTTTTAATTGTTCTTGTTTATGCCTTTTATCTAAAAGTCTTAATTTTGATATATCAAAATGTGATCATTTTTGGGGAGTAATTTTTCTTGGATATTAAATATTACATGTATCAGACCAAAGTTGAAAGTTAACTGCATCAATTATAAATACAGGAGGAGTTGCTTTAGTCTTGTTTTTTTCCCATACCAGGTCATGTTATGGGATGTTATGATAATATTAACTGTAAACCAGATCCAGGTCTCATTAAACTAATACAGCAGAATGATAATCAGAAAATTGCCAAGTAATGAACAAAACTCAGAACTTTTAAACCTTATTAAGCCATTGTGGCTGATGAGCAAGTTTCATGGCCAGGGCTTTCATGTCTGAACAAGGACCCTGATGTTTGCCAGCTGGCATTATTGGTTAATTTGGGTTAAACTCAATTTGAGTAGAGGAAGGAAAAAAAGTAAAAGAATTCAAAGTAAAAGAATATCGCAGTGGAGCAGGAGGGAGCGCTTAAAACCCATGTAGTAAAAATCTACTGGTATGTAGGAAATCCTTGGCAAAATGCATTCTTATGCACCAGTAAAAAATAAATTGTATAATAGATGAAATACACCCATTCCTTAAGAAGAGGCAGAATAATTATTAAAAAAAAAAAGTGCTAGTGTGATGAGTTAGCATTGAAAGGCATTGTCAGCATTTTTCTTCTTGTAGGGATCTGCTGTGTCCAAACTCTGGACATTTCTTATTCCTGCCTTTTGAGATTTTTAGCTGGGGATGACGGGAATAAGGAAAAAAAAATAAAAATGAGTGTTTCACGAATAATTGAGCAAACTTCCATTTCTGCAATGGTCTCAAGTATGACTTCTCTAAGAATAATCTTTGAATTGCTGCAGTTTTTATGGAAAGAGACATCTGGAAAATGTCTTCCCTTAGCCGTGGGTTTTGGCAGGGGCTTTGAGTGAGCCTGGTCAGTGTAATTAAACTGACAAGTGCTTGAGGTACTGTCCTTGTTTGCTGTATGTACTTTCCTTCAATAAATGTTAGTATTGCTCCTAAATCTCCCCTCTAGCTGGTGACCCTGACTTGGAGTGTAACATGTAACAAGGCAGCAGGGGAGGTAGCATTTAGGACAAAATATTAAGGGCTTTCTCAGCAAATACCCTTTTGCAATTGACAAGCAGCTGTAGATTTCTTCAGGAAAAGTTCCATCTGACCGAGAAGCCAAAAGACCTGACTCCAACAGATTTTTCTTAGTGAGCTGAAAAAATTACCCTTTGCTGGAGAAAATCAGCCTGGAGCCCTAAACTTCCAATGCTTGCAAAACGTTGTGGGGTTGTGGTTTGAATCCTTATTCTTTTTCTGATAAACATCAGAATACAGGCCATGAACTTGTGAATTTAGTCCCTGAGGGGATCTCAGGGGCTCCACAGCTTTTGTGTGAGTGCTGAACAATAAATGATCTCTTAATCAGGTGGTCTCTAAGGAGTTAAATCTGAATTAACTCTTTGTAGCTCTCCTGGGTGTCATGTTGACATTGCTCCCTCTGTACCTCTTCCTCCACAGACACCTCTTTATCTTGTAAACCATGGGGAGACCGGCCCCATCCGGTGCAACCGCTGCAAAGCTTACATGTGTCCCTTCATGCAGTTCATTGAAGGGGGCAGGAGGTACCAGTGTGGCTTTTGTAACTGTATAAATGATGGTAAGTGATGTTTCTCTCATCTGGGATTCATATCAGTTCCATAAGAATAAAAAGAAACTGTATCCCTAAAATTATTTTCTTGACTTGATGATTTAACGAAAAATAGTTCAGGGAGATGCAGTAACTAGGCTTATTTCAAAATAAAAAAAAAATTTAATTCCCAAGAATAGTAGAGGGAAATATTTGTTCAGTACAGTTAAAAAAAATGCATGAAAAATAATGCTGACTCATGAAGTCCAGTCTGGTATGATCAAAACTTTATTTAAAAATTTTGTGACAACACAGGATACAGAACTGCTTGTGTTGTTAATTGAAAGCAAATTTTTGTGCTGAAAGAAAACATTAATTTCTTTAAGAAATGCAAATTTACAGCAAGAAGCAAATATTTAGACCCACGTTAGCTTCTTCCTCTGCATGACTGTGGGTGCAATGGTTAAATAATCTATTCATCTTACTGTGACAAGTGTTGGTTTTCACAGAAGATACCATGCCATATTTGTTCAAGTGTGCTGCATGTGACTCATAACTGTTCTTGTGCTCCTGGCAAAATCCCAAATCTTTGCCAGAACTAGCCTTTCTAGACATTTGTATCAAGCTGGATTCCCTCAGCTGGATCACAGGGCTATGGTGCTTTCCCTAATACAGTCATCTTTTGAACTCTGAAACGTGAACCTTGTCAGACTCCCTCCAACTGCTTTGCTGCCTGGAGCTCTAATGTTTGTGCAGGCATAGCAGATAATAAATTTCATGGTTTGTTAACAATTTAAACTCTCATAAAGGGAAATTTAAATGCACTGGGAGCACTTTAAGAAAGACATTTAAGTTGCAGTATCATTTTAAATCATGCTGGTATTACTACAGTGTCTTAGTCAGAAAGCACTTACCAAAACTAAAAATCATTGATAAGGACTAAAAATGGCTGAGAAACTAGGTTGGTATTCCTCTCACTCACACACACTTGCACTTTTACAGGCAAAAATGTGAAAAATAAGCATTCTGAGTATGTATTCATTGAGGAGCCATAAGACTGGCTCTATGTAAATTGTTGGTGCAAACCCCCTTGATTTCTTGCTGCTTTGGAGTATATCACATCTGCTGAGAGGATTTGTTGTGTTGTTCCTCTCTTTGCCCAGTTTTAAGTGTTTGTTCCTGTTCTGTGTTGCCTTGTAGTCCCCCCGTTCTTCTTTCAACACCTGGACCACGTGGGCCGACGGATAGACCACTATGAGAGGCCTGAGCTGTCCCTGGGATCCTATGAATACGTGGCCACTTTGGATTATTGCCGAGTGAGTACTGCCAGCCTGCAAACCAGTGTATGGCAAAACAAACAAGCTCCTCAGAGTAAATGCACTTGTAAGCTGCATATCAGTTTCCAGGAGCATTCTAGGAAATATGGATAGGTGTGGAGAATACAATGGTTTGTTCTTTTGTGCTGCAGAACATGATACAAGCAAGTAAGAATAACAAGCAGTGCAGCAAAATCATGGCTCACCAGTCTTTAAGCGAGATGTGCACATTTACCAGCATGTTGCACTGTTCAGGGGATATCTTTGAAATTCTGGTGCATTGTTGCATTTTAGATGTATGCCTTCTACTGATTTTGAAGAGCAACACATGCCTGAATTGCCTTCCTAATACCCAAAACCTTAGCAAGGGAATTTGACCTTGGAATCTGCTCCTGGCAAGAGTCTTCTTAGTATTCTGACCAATAAGTTACAATGGAATTGGTTCTCTCTTGTAATATCAACTCACTGAGCAACTCAATCCAGAGCCCACTCATGTTACTCTAAATATTTGTAGTTGGTTTTATTACAGAACTCTATTTGATACTTCTGAAAGCATAAATTACTTAATCTTTTCAAACTTCAGCTCATTTTACAAAACTGCAAGTGTGACTTCATCTGACCGCAGCACGGACACATTTTTCTGTTCTTGCTGGAATCAGGCAGAAATTTTTTTCCTGTCAGTGAAGCTGAGGCCATCATGAGGTTAGAAAAGACAACTGGGTCATACAAAATCTTGGAGTAGCTACCAGTATCTTCTTTGGACCATCAAATTATTGCTGGTATGAAAAGGTTTGGTTCTGCTTGCTCACTAGGGTACTACTCCAAAATCCAGTGAGATCTCTGAGCTAACCTATGAGATTTGATTGAAATCTGGGTTAAACCCCAAAGCAGGAGAGAATTGTGGTGAGATGCTGCAGAAATACAGTGTGGGACACTCAGTGTACATCCACTGAAGCTCCATCAAATTCTGAAGCCTCAACTTCTGCCACCTATCATAAGCCAGGGAGTTTCCTGTACAGGTTATCCTATCTGGTCTGCCTGCTTGCTACGAAGATACATCCTCAGACTTACTGCAATGTTACAAAAAAGAAATCTCTTACAAAATAACACTCTGGAAATGCTACGTCATTAAATATAGCATTATTCTGTAATGCACTTTTCATTTGGCTCCAAGTTGCAGTGGTTCCCTTCTTTTATAAATCCAATACAAGACCAGACCTGAAAAGTCATTTCCTTTTCTGCTTATCAAATGACAAGGATGAACAGCTACAAAGAATGTTAACAAATCCCAGCTGGTTTGCATTACTGCACTCCTGCTAAGCGGATGTGGTGAGAGTACAACTCTGTGTTTCTGCCATATATTTGTCAGAACTTAGAGATTCTTTCTAAATGCTGATCTGATACAAGAGTTTAGAAACAGTTTTTGGTGCAGTTTCTGAATCCAAGTACAGTAAACAGAACAGTTTTGAAAAATGCTGCCTGGTTTTGGTTCACTGGAATTAATCCTGATTTACATGAATCAAATGAGTGAGATCAAGGGTATAATGTTCAGTTCAAAGTTTGCCAGGGACTAGGGATTAGTCATAATTCAAGGATTAGATTAATTTTTTCTTAACTGGAATTTTTCTAGGGTTTAGTTTAGCAAGTATAATTTAAGAGGTCAGAACTCTATATGAAGGAAGTGAAACTGTAATGAAAAAGCTGTCCTGAATTTGACACCAAATAATGACTACTACTCATTTAGTGGGAATTAAGAAAACCCGTTTTAGGGAGTGTGATGTTTACTCTTGCTCTGTTCATTTTGTATTAACTTCCTAGGTACATCTCTTGGCATTACTGTTTTTTAAAACAAACCTTCCTCTTACTTTTTCGTACTTTACAGAGACTTGTGTCAGTGTAGGCACAATTTGTGTGCCACTTACACTGTGGATGAGAGGAACTCCCTAAGGAAAATAGGAGTACAGAAAAAAGCCAAAATACAAATTTTTTTAAAACACTTAAATGCCAGCAGAAAAGTTGGTGCTTTATCTTATCTAATGAACTGTTACCCTTTAGATATTTTATTCCTTTAGGGTGCTGTTTTCCAGTGATAATGTTCTATTCCAGGGCTGGACTTTACCCAATATGTGTCAGCTCTCTGCAGTAGTTACTATTTACGATTCTCAGCATTTTTCAAACAACTGAACGCTGTATTTGCATTGTCTTATGGTACCACCTCTAAACGTTTTCCTCATAACAGGACACTGTCTAATTTTCTCTGTGAATGGTCTTTTTTCTGTGTAGGACAAGAAGCCTCCTAAACCACCAGCTTTTATCTTCATGATTGATGTATCATACAGAAACATAAAGAGTGGCCTAGTGAAACTCATATGTGATGAACTGAAAACTCTGCTAGATAAACTTCCAAGGTAAAGAGGCATTAGTGTGCTTGGCTTAACTCACTATGCTGCACTTCTCATGCAGCTTTGCATGTTACCCAAGCTATGGGTAATGTCAGAATTTCCAGAACAGGAGTTTCTTGAGTGATAGTGACCAAATGTTAATTTTTAACGCTGCTGGTGATTGTTACGCTTGGATGTCTGGGCTTACTGTATGAACAGAAAGAATCTGCCATGCCTCTGCATGTGGTGCTTGTATTCTTTTCCTTGCTTGCAGTGAACTCTAGTGGTGTTATCAGCTCAGTCACAGCCCATAGCTTCCACTTCACTGGCAGCAGTTGTGTTTGCTGGGGCCCTGCTTTTCTCATTGAATTAAACAGGGAAACGCCCAAACCAGAATACTCAGGAGTAGCCAGTCTCTCTAAAGCCATACTGCTGGTGGCTTGTATCTTTAGCTCTTACTGTTCATTAGCAAAACTTTTAAGGCTTCTTGCTGCACTGTGAGACTTTTGTGTCCTGGTTTGTATCTGAGAGAACAAATCTTGCAGGTGGCAACAGTTTTATGAAATAGAGCATGTGTGCTTTGTGAGCATGAAATACACAGTGGCAGTGTTACTTCTCATCAGTATTGTTGATAGTGTATTATTTTAGGGTAAATTTTAGTGTATTAATGTAGTTTTCAATCGAGTTTAAATAACACAGACATGTAGGGAAATGACAGCAGTGGAAGACTGAAAAATGAAGTAGACAAGATGTTTCTTGTCTGCATATAAAGGCATATTAAAAAAACATCCAAAAAGAAAATGCTTTCTAAATAACAATGCTTGCAGAGGGAGAACAGACTTAAGAAATGAAGAGAGCAGTGTGAGGAAGGGTTGAGATGATTTCCTTGGGACAATCTGGGATATGTTAAAAATCTTTTTTCCTGTGGCCTTCTGGGATCCCTGTGCCGGAAAGAAATTCCGGTCCAGGGTGGGGGTTCATTTTATCAGATGCCCATGTAAGGCCATCTCTCAAGTAGTTTTTCACTGAAGATTACACTGGAGACACAAGTGTTTGATATTATCCTGGACATATCTCAGAGTTTTCCATCAGGGTTGGTCATGACTTTGAAGAGAATAAGAGGCATGAGTGGAGTAACAAAAAGCATTTGGCAGTTTGGAAACTTGAATGGGGCAAGCAGAAGAGGAATGAAAGCAAGTGTATCCATATCAAAAAAGAGACAGACTCATCCTTCTCACCAGCACTCTGAGAGATCTGTTGTGAAATAATTTGGGTCAAAGTTTTCATGTCTACTGGAAAAAGCAATTTAAAAAAGAAAGCCAGGCCCTTCATTTTCCTCAGATTTTTCTGTTGGCTTAAGCAATATTAATTTAAAAGTAGACAAACATAAGGCATTCCACCAAAATCTATGGTGAAAATTTTACTCTGTTGCTTAGACACAGAGGTCACTGTGTGTTCGTTTTCCATTGCTGGGCAAAGACACCAGCAGAAATGTTCTGCTGTTCCCACATGAGGGAAAAGCCCTCTGCAGGGAATTCACCTTGACCTTGTATCTTTGGGAGGAAGGACATGGGGTACCAAAGAAATCTGTGCAGAAAAAAAATTGCTGGAATTTTAGAGCAGATGTTTTCAAACCTTTGTTCCAAATAAGAATCCCCTCCCTGACTGTCTTTTGAGAAATACTGAGAAATGTGTTTGTAGAAATGTGCTTAGAAATGAGGTCAGAAAACCAGAGTCATGAGTTGTGCAATTATGATTGTTAGGTATATAATTTAAAATAAAAACCAAAAGGTATTTGAATGCATTTCTATGCATATGGGTCAGGGGTCTCCTTGTGAGTCTTCAAAAACAGCTAGAGTGTGAGCTACGGAGACAATTGGTGGCTTAAAGCTAGCCCTTAAAACAATGACAGAACTTGATGGAAGTGGGGCAGTGCAGACTGACACTGCTAAGAGCAATAACTGGAATAAAGGTCCCAAACACCCGGTCTGTAACGCCTTTGGGATTGGGATGATGTGGATGCTTCTCTTTGAAGTAGCAAAGTGGTGTATGTATTGAAATTGAGTAGCATTTGTCCTCATCAAGCTCCATACCTAATTGTGCTGTTGTTTCTCTCCCATGTTATGATGTCAACATGGTTTATTCTTTATCTTTGGGATTTTTGACTGTTTGAATGGGATGCAGCATTGCTGTAACTTTATTACCTTTTTTTAAAGAGTAAACAATAGAGCACTTGATTTTATCAAGGTGTTTGAATTTGACCTGAGGCCAAGATTGAGGGGCTTGGCTGTTGTTTGCTTGGTTATTCCCAGTACAGATAATGGCCAGAGAGCAGTGTTGCATGTCAAAGGGATGCTTTTATTGCACCGTCAGGATTTCAGAATTATAACCAGTTGGGTTTTGTTTTTCTTACAGAGAAGAGCAAGAAGAATCCTCAGCAATTCGTGTTGGTTTTGTCACTTATAACAAGGTCCTCCACTTCTTCAATGTAAAAAGCAGCTTAGCTCAGCCTCAGATGATGGTGGTCACAGATGTGGCAGAAGTTTTTGTTCCTTTGCTGGATGGCTTCCTCGTTGACTTTGAGGAATCCCGATCAGTTGTTACCAAGTAAAGTACAATTATACTTCATGAGAGTAAGATGTCAATGCTTAGGAGGTGCATTAGTTTGGTTTGTGGGCATACAGGTATCTGTTGAAATGCTTCAGAAGCCTGCAGATGCTTCAAGCCCTGTGTTTGCTCCTCTGAGGCAAAGAAAAAGCAATAGCCATTCCCTTCCAGTGCCAAACTGGAAAGGCCATGTAGGCCAGGTGTAAGCCACCTTTCAGCTGTGCTGCCTCAGAGCTGGGAGGGTGGTGAGGCTCTGAGCCACGTGGTGTTTTCCCTCTTGCAACAAATGATGTGCAGCTGGGTATGATCTTAGGACTCTGAAGTCCTTACAGCACACCAGAACTACTTAATGGTTAGCTATTTTTTTTTATTTATTGCGTGTTCCTTTAGGTTACGAGCTTTGAAACAATACATCTCATGGAAATAAAAAATGCGTATTTTCTTTTCTTCTGGCTTGGATCCTAAGAAACTGAGCAAGGAAAATTTGTATTATTTTTTGCACTATAAATTTTCATGATCAACATCTTTGTGTGTAAAGACGAGGTGTGTTTGGGGATTACCTTACACTGACCAGTTGAGACACTGATCCTTTCTCTTATATAGCTTGTTGGACCAGATTCCAGAGTTGTTTGCAGACACTAACGAGAGTGAGACCATCTTCGCTCCAGTTATCCAGGCTGGCATGGAGGCACTAAAGGTTAGAACATTCCTCTCTTGTCAGAGAAGCAGCTTGAAATCAAGTTTGCTGAAAGCCAGTCCCATCACAATGGGAAATTACAGGAAGAAAGGTCGTTGATTGTTTCCAGCACTCATGTTCCATTCTTCTAACAGTACCTTCCAACCACTGTAGTCAGAATTAGAACTGACAAGCAAAACATCTGTTCCCAGATGTTCTTATTGAGGGAAACCAGTCCCCAGAGTCTGTTCCATGTAGGAGGGATGTTTAGGAGAAGATGAGGAGCAGGAGTCAGTTTCTTGTTCAGTGATTAAGAGAAATAAAGACACGTTTAGTTACCACAGCAGAACAAATCAATACTCTTGTGTTCGCACAGATATCGAGGCCTTGCACATGTGAAGGGCAGGAAAGTCAGTATAATAATAATAATAATAACATCAGACTTTGCTCTGGTTATTCTCTTGCTTGTGCAAAATGGAATATTTAGAACTAACTGTCTGTGACCAAATCAGGCCATGCTGGAGGGTTTCCTTTAACTGACAAGTTCTCCCAGCTTGGATACAGCTGGCAGGGAATCCACAGCACGAGGTGCTCCCCAGTTGCTTTCTGTTTGTCTGGGACATCCCCTGAAGTGTTGACATTCCCATGGAGCATTGCCAGTTAAATGCACACCACCCTGGTTCACCACAAGATTTGTAGGGGCAGAGCACAGCCAGTGGTGCTTTAAAATGGTTGATTTGGGAGCTTTGTATGAATAATGCACGAACTGTGAGTTCATAAATTTGTCAGAACAAAAATTAACATCTCTCAAATATGTTTCTTATATATTGATTTAATACCTGCTTTCTTGTTATTTATTCATATTACCAGCAGATATGTGTGCAAAGCACTACTGAATGCTTTTTCCTAATATTTGACTTCTACAAAACAGATGTAAGGGCTATAATTGTAAATTGCCTTTGATGATAGCTATAAAAGAAAGCTGCTCTTAATTAAACACTTTATTTAGCTCAGGATTTTTAAGTATAATTTGTAATGATTTTGTCTTTGAATTATTAATCTGCAAATACCTTTGCTGAAGAAAACAGTTCTTGTCTAAAAAGAATAAATGGATTTGTTAAAAATACGTATATTTTAGAAATTTTGTCAAACTGGTATCACTAATTCCTGATGCATATCAGGACAAACAGGTATTTGGGAAAGTCTTTTGTTGTCCAGCAGAAGGTTTCTTCATCAAAGGAACTGCAGAAATTGCCATTGGTGATCAAAAGGAACTGTTCTTGAAATATCAGGGGTGAAATTTCAGCCATTTTGAAAGTCAGGTGCTGCCTTCAGTTGTGTTTCTGCCATAGCAGAGAGACTTCTGGTTTGCCAGAATGCCACAGCTGATTTTGAAAGGTGGAATATTTTGTGAACATGAATATTTGTGCCTGCATCTTGGCAGCGTAGATTTTAATGTGGAACCTGCTACAGGGATGGCAAATGTATGGAAGACCAGTGTGCGTGACCTGAATAATTCTGCTCAGCTGCATTTCCTTTTAATTTGATCCAATCTGAGTCTTTGTGTTTTGGTGCCCGTTGCATAATGCTTGTGTCCAATTGGAAAGTCTCCCAAGAGAGGAGCTCCTCCTTTTGCCTCTGGAGAAAGGGCTGTTGGAATGCCTCAGCCAGCAAAGCTGTGTGCTGGGCTGCTACTTCCTGAGAGAAAAGCCCCCGTTTCCCTGGGGGCTTCCTCCATCAGGCTGTGAGCCTGGACATGAATTCCTGAGCTGAGAGGAGCTTGCAGGAGGTGCCCACTGTTCCCCGAGGCCCCCAGTGTGTGAATGTGAGCCCGTTAACCCTGCAGTAATAAACTGCCACTGTGGTGTCTTTGGAACAGGCTGCAGAATGTGCTGGGAAATTGTTCATCTTCCACTCCTCTCTGCCAACTGCGGAAGCACCAGGGAAGCTGAAGAACAGAGATGACAAAAAACTGCTCAATACAGATAAGGAAAAGGTATTTTCTGCTCTGAGCAAGAGGGGACTGCTGTTACACTGCATTTCTCTAATTGAGAGAAAGCATTGAGAGAAGGCATTGATCCTTTTTAAGCTATTTTCTTTCACACAGAAGTGTTTGGTTATATGATGCCTCTGTAGTGATGGGTTCTCCAAGAACATACTGAGGTGTTCCCAGTATCCTTGGGCGGGGGAAGCATGTTTTTGATGATAGCCATGCCTCACTTCAAACTTCACTTCATCCTTTTGTCTTCATTTGGCCCATTGAGTTGTGACTAATATCTAATATGATGGCATTTGTATTTTTTATTCCCTGTGCAGACCCTCTTCCAGCCACAGGGAAATTATGAGGCCTTAGCCAAGGACTGTGTGGCCAATGGCTGCTGTGTGAATTTGTTCCTCTTCCCAAATCAGTATATGGATGTAGCCTCCATGGGCCTTGTCACAATGTACACTGGTGGAACACTGTACAAGTACAACAATTTCCAGGTCAGTGGTGTAGGTTTCCTGCCTTTCAGATAGTAACAGCTGGGGGGTTGCTGTTGTTTTTCATCTCATTTCAGTGTGTGCTTGGACATTTCACTTAAAAGCAGAGCCAATCTGGAAAACCTGGTTAACTATTCCATGGCATAAAATTCAAATTTACAACGGCAGGTCAAACTCAAGTTTGGATCCTGAAGTAGTAATAAGCTCGTTGGCATCCTAAAATTTTGCTGAACGGTTAAGTGCAGGAATGTCCAGTTAGTGTTCAGGCCTGGTGATGAGTGGTGGACACTTGCATATACCTGATTCTGATAACAACAATCACATTTGAAATCCTTTTTAAAGGACTCAAGAGCTGTGAGCAGCTGTGCTGTGGGAAGATGGGGATCATGGGAGGGGATGTTGGGTCACTGCTGTGCTGCTGCCCTTCGGTGTTGAACCTCTTAACCTTCTGCTTTGTGTTTGCAGCTCGAAACTGACAGCCCCCAGTTCTTAAGTGACCTCAGGAAGGACATCCAAAAGAAGATGGGATTTGATGCAACAATGAGGGTTCGGACAAGTACAGGTAATAGGACCCACGGGAATGAACTTTAAATAATGTAGTGCCATGCAAATCGCTGTAAGATCAGGCTGGTTTCATTTCAATATGTACCTCTTGAAAATTAATGTAATAGACTGACAAAATCCATGGCCGTGTGCGTTTATATTGGTACTTATATACATATATATGTGCACACACACATGTACTTCCTGTATGTGCCTCCTTAATAAGTGATTTTCAAGTCTGAAGGCTTCTGCTCACTCTGCACACAGCACTGACTGCATGGAAGTCGTGTAAAAAGGTGTTGCTGCTGGATACTGACCTGTGCCTTCATTTTTGTACTCAAATGACATTCCTGTGTCAATCCAGCTTCTTTCATTCATTCTTAGTTCAAATGCAAGTATTAGAGAAAGGGACACACCCAGAAGCCAAGCAAGCAGTGCAGAAGCTCTGGGTGTCCAAGTCGCCGCTTTTGCTTTTCTCCAGCTCTAAAAATGCCATCAGCAAGGACAGTTGTTGGGACTCCCGAGGCTGTAAACCCTGAGGGGAAATGGCTCCTGCTTCAGTAAGTGGTGTCAATTTAATTTGCCATTTTTAAATGAAATGCTCTGTTTTAATCTGGCTGCAGGCTTCAGGGCTACAGACTTCTTTGGGGCCATTTACATGAACAACACCACGGATGTGGAGATGGCAGCGATTGACTGTGACAAAGCAGTGACAGTGGAGTTCAAACATGATGACAAACTGAATGAAGACACTGGGGCCTTAATTCAGGTAAAAAACCCTAATTCATGTGTACCATAAAATGGTAAGCAAGACCTTCTGCAGCCGGAGTAGAGAAGTGATGGTGTAGGAGTGATGGGAACAAGGCACAATTTGCACACTCTTGTGCCATAACACCACTAGTAAAAAGTGTGTTCCCCTACACCTGTGCTGCATGTTCTATTCAGGGGTACCCAGATCCTTTCTAAACACTCACTGAGACCTCATCAGCTGTTAATTTTTTTCCATTTCACTGTAATTAAGTTTAATTAAGAGATTCATTGCTACTTATATGGCAATTGTTATTGCTGTAGCATTCCTTGTGACCTCTCTATTCAAGAGCAGTTCTCTATTGCTAAACCTCACTGCCCCCTCTATGGACTGTAGGACTTTTTATGATGTTAATATGAATAACTTATTCTGTAATGTCTGATAGATGTCCCTAAGAACCACAGGTATGCTGGTGCTACAGCTGCCAGCAGCACTGCCAGGCTGCAGAAGTTGTCATCTGCCTTCTGTGCACAGAGGAGGTGGCTCTGTGGTGACACTTTGTGCCTCTGTTGCAGTGTGCTGTCCTGTACACTTCGATGAGCGGGCAGAGGCGAATCCGCATACACAACCTTGGTTTGAATTGCAGCTCCCAGTTAGCTGATGTCTACAGGACTTGTGAGACTGATGCACTTATCAACTTCTTTGCTAAGTCAGGTACAGCAACAGACCAGTTTTGTTTCCTTTTTTGCTTTGGTATGGATGAAGGGGAAGGAAAGGGGCCTGAAGTGATTACCTAGTGGGAAATCATTTTTTATAATTTGCTGCTTCATTCCTGAGCAATTCCTGAAGTATTACGAAATTGAAAAGACAAATAATTACCCATTTTAGACAAACTGCCAGGAAAGTAATACTTGTGTATAGGTAATACACAGAACTGGGCAGGTCCAGTAAGTGGCAATGGACATCCTTCCGCAGTGTTGGGGGTTTGATGGGGTTTTTGGATGTCTGTAGAAGAGACTGAAAGCATCCTCAGCCCTCAGGTCTGTAAAATCAGAAACTAGCAGCAGACAAAGATACTTTGAGAGAGTGTCTTTTTTAACACACACTCTTATTCTGTGCTTGTAGCTTTTAAAGCCATTCTGAGCCAGCCCTTGAAGACAGTCAGGGACATCCTGATGAATCAGACTGCTCACATGCTGGCCTGCTACAAGAAGAACTGTGCCAGCCCAGCAGCTGTCAGCCAGGTAAAACCAGTCCTACCCACCCAGGGTTTGCCACAAGTGCACAACCACCCCACAACATCAGCAGAGCCAGAAAGCAAAATTTCAGGACAGACTTGTCCTTTTCTTTCAAATAGAATTAATGACAAGTGGGATTCAGTGGGGGCACTTTGAGTACACAGAAACTGTTGTTCTGGAACAAAAGGCAGTGCCACTGATGAAACTGATGCCTGTACTCACACAAAGGAGCTTAGCAAGCCCTTTTCTTCCTGCTGGAATTGCGCACTAACTCACAAAGCTTTCATTTTTAATTCTTATGTTGTTATAGATTGTTGTAGTATTCCAATTTTTCACTAAGCAGAGTGACTGATTTGTTTCCATTTAATTTATTCAGTCACATTTTAGTGATTCAACTCAAAGAAAGACTCAGGCTTTTCCATCCCAGAGGTGCTGCCAGTAACCACAAGCCTGGGCAGTGAACTGTTCATTGTTGGTGAGGACCAAATATGTCAAAAACCAGAGGCACTTATTGTGGACCACTATTTCTGTCCTGCATTCTCCAGAGAGTGCTCCAAAAACTAACAGTCTTCCAGGGAGATGACAGCAGCCAAGGCAGCAACTACAGCTTATAGAGCAAATAATTTCTGTTGGATTCTTTTTTAATGTGTTGTTTTCTCAGCTGATCCTGCCAGACACGATGAAGGTGCTGCCCGTGTACATGAACTGCCTGCTGAAGAGCTGTGTGCTGGCCGGCAGGCCCGAAATCTCCACCGACGAGAGGGCTTTCCACCGCCAGCTGGTCATGGCCATGGGGGTGGCTGACACACAGCTCTTCTTCTACCCCCTGCTGCTGCCAATTGTGAGTCAGGGGTGGTTTTTTCACTTGAATTTCTAACCCCTCTTACCTGGAAAGGAGCCACTAAGATGTACCAAGTCTCTCAGTAGTTACTTTTCAAGTCAGTTCCACAGCTCCTGCGTCTTTTGCCCCACAGCACAGCCTGGATCTGAAGAGTGACGCGGTCCCAGCCGCCGTGCGCTGCTCCGAGGAGCGCCTCTCCGAGGGAGGGGCCTTCCTGCTGGCCAACGGGCTGAGCATGTTCCTGTGGCTGGGAGCCAGCGTGTCCCCAGAGCTCATCCAGGGCCTTTTCAACGTGCCGTCCTTTGCACACATCAGCACCGAGGCCGTGAGTAGATGCAGACTAAGAATTGAGGATTTAGCAAGACCAGATGCTATTCAGAGAAACAAGTGAGGTCTTTTCTCATTCATCAGCCTTAAAAGCAAGAACAGGTGACCAGCAGAAGGTGTTTAGACACCAGAATTGCTTTAAGTTACATAAAACTGAACACTTTGACACTCTCAACACTAAGAGGACAGAAGCTTTCACAACCTCTTTAATCTTCCTAAAATCCTTTCAGCTGTGTATTACTAAAATTAGAACAAAACACTTTGCAATGCTTAAGTTTTCCTGATGATGCATTTTCATGTAGTAATTATTTTAAACTGAAAAATGAGTCCTCAAGATGAGACCTTCTAGTGAAAGAGATGGAGTTTCCTGGTTTAGTATGAAATCCACAGTACCTGAGAATGCAACTATCAGCAGCTAGTCTTGGTTAAAGATGTGACTGGACTATAACAATCTGGTTTCCTTCTGACAGACATCCCTGCCTAACCTGGACAATCCATTTTCTAAGAAACTGAAGCATATCCTGGACCAAATCCAGAGCCAAAAGCCCTACACCATGAAGGTAACTGCTTTCTGCCTTAACTTGTTCAAAGGAAGATTCCAGGCTTTGCCAAAACTTAGCGGTGGCTGTAAAAGGTTTTTTAGCTATCAGGAGTCTTCCTGAATATAGAATAGTTCCAGCATGATTTGTAGGCACAGGCATCTCAAATGTGCTTTATTTCCAATCAAGACTGATTTTCAAAGGTAGTCAGGTTTAAAGGATAACCGTTTTGTTCTGCACTCCTCAATTCCCTTAGTCTCTCCAGCTTCTGCAATGTGGAGATTTATTAGTTTTGGGGCTTTTCCCACCTCAAGAGCATCCACTAAGAGACCTAGGAAAACTCTGCTGCCATCTAGTCTGACTATATCCTAAAATTTTCTGCCTGTATCTTTTGTCTTCCCAGCTGATGATAGTGAAGCAGCGGGAGCAGCCAGAGATGCTTTTCCGCCAGTTCCTAGTAGAAGACAAGAGTATTTATGGAGGAGCCTCGTATGTGGATTTCCTCGTGTGCATTCACAAAGAGATCAGCCAGCTGCTCAGTTAAGGCAATTCAAGTAAAATGTTCAGTTCCTTTTTGCCTTTGCAGGAGGGACAGTTCTTGGCTGAAGGCTGGCCCGCAGCTCCAGCAGACCTGGGCCTTCTGCTGTGCTTTACTGACCCTTTTCTGTGCTCTTTTTGTACAGTTTCATTTGATCCCACCTCTCCCTGAGTATTCTGCTTACTTCTTAAGCTGTAGAATAGGAAGTTCTGCACTCAGGTATTAATCTTCTGGGAGTCGTGACTCTCTACATGAATTGCCAGATTTCAGACTACCAATGCTTAAGAGCATATATGGTATACCTTTCTTAAAAGACAATTTAGAAAACTCTCAATTATTCCTTTTGCTAGTCATAAGTTGTATCAGAGCTCGGAAAGATGATCAGAATCTGTACAAAGGAGAAAAACAGACAAAACACTTCATTTTCTAAGTGAGGACATGGAGTTTAATCAGATTTGAAATAAATATGTAGTTCAGTATGAAGGATTTCAAAGTCCTTCCTGTGAAGCAAATCTCTGTAAAGGAAATCCCTTTTTCCTTGGAAGGGACAAGTGTTACTATGTACAGAAGTGTAGAGCTCTAGGGACCCTTCCACAGCCAGGGTTATCCAGGGGACAGAAACGCCTCCGTTTTGTAACTGGACTTGAGAAAGTAACAACAACAGGGATCACAGGAAGAGCAGTAATCAAACAATCCTTTTGCCACCTTTGGCAGATGGTGTCGCACTATTATGGTACAATTCTGTCCACTTGGGGGCAGCAATTAGCTTAGCATATTACTTAATTACATTTTCAAAATTGCACAGGTTAGCTTTAGTACATTTCCTAACTGGAATATTCCCAGCACAACTCAGAAAAACCTGTCCCTCACAATTTCTTTGGCAGATCAGCTGTGAGACAGTTGACACATTAACCAAAGGTTATTTGTGGTGCTATAAAGCCTCTTATTTAATACCAATATTATTACAGTGACCTCCTCTCCCATGACTGATTTAATCAATGGTCACTGCTTTGAAAAACTAGCCTTTGCTAATACCAATATTGAAGGTAGTATTTGGAAAGCCAGAGCCTTTGGAATGGCTGTTTACCTCAGATATTTCATCAGTCTCTCTGTCTCTTTAGGACCAATGCCTCTGAACGTGAGGTTTGAACTTTGCCAAGCTTGGAAAGCTATTATTAAATAGTGTTTCAAAGAAAGCCAAAAAACACTCAAAAGTAAGGCTAAGCCTCAGTAAAGAAAAAAGTGCCTTTAAACGTGTTAGTGTTGCTACTTCTATTAATTATTTAATATCCACAATAAGCAGTGAAAATGCATAGTTTTTTGGTTCAACAGCTTATCTATACGGTCATTCTTGTCATTGACCAAGAGCTCTTGAAATAAGTGGCTGTATTACAAAAGGGTCCTCGGCCTGAATTCAGCTGCCAAGACAAGCACTTTTTAGCTGTAGACATTACCCTGTAAAAAGTATTCATTGCCATTCCATTTGTAAAATGACACCAGCAACATTTGTGTAAAGAAATAAGCAATTATTAAATATAACCTGTGTGTGTGTTTATTCTTTCATACATCCCGAGTTCTCCCAAGGTTTTATGGCCATGGCATCTAACAGTGAGTACACTGTAGGTCACCTTCTCCTACTGTGACTCTCAAGACAGGCAGCTTACATGGTCTCAAGCATTTTCAGTGTGTTTCTGCTGCTGTCATCACCCATGGCTATGGTGAGAAGACACGATCCAAGTGAAGGAAAGTGTCTCAAAGAGGGGCTGTTCAGAACCAAGCTCAGGTAAGCCAAAGCTGTTCCTACTGGCAGAGCTACTGCAGCAGAGCTCTGGCCTGCCTGGGCAGTGTTACCTACAGTACCACATCACAGTGGAGAAAACAGCACATGGTGACAGCAGTCGTGACAGTGACAAGTGTCACACAGACATACTACAAGTGCAGTGCTTGGCTTCCCCATAAACTGCAGGGCTGGAGTATTTAACTCAGTTTTGCACAAATTAGGCCGTTTTTTTTCTGCTTTTTCATTGCTGCAGTAATTGTACTCAAAATTACTTTCTGTTTCACAGAACTTGCCCACTGCTTTCTTTTCAGCCCATGAAAATGACCCTGTTATGAAAAGGATTAGTGCAGCTCTCTTCCACATTAACGTTGAGCCCATTACACAGTTACCTTTTCTGTTACAGTAATAAAGTTGCCACCAACTTCAGTAATTTTGCAAGGAGAAAACACCTTTTCTGCTATTTTATCTGTCACTTTCAGATTACTCAATGTATCTTTATAAAGCCACAGGATTCAGAGATTTTTTTCAATGCAATGGGCCTGAAATATTCGTGTATTCTTTTTTAGATTGCTCTCTGGATATTAAAATCTATAGCAGGGCATAGAAAACTAGCTGAAAATTCTAAAATTAATTCCATTACTTACTGCCAGTTAACTTCCATGGTCATCTCAAAACTGCTCATTCAGGTTTGGAGCCTGAATTCTGCTCCTCTGAACAAAGCATTCAGCACCTAGGAAGGAGCACAAGGAACTGGTGCTAGGGAAGAAGCTCAGCCCCCTAAGGGCATTGACTGCCAGCCTGCACAGCACAGCAGCATTCCAGCCAGCTTCTTGAAACCAACACTGTCAGAGAGTGCACAGAATTCTCCAGCTGATGGATGATCTACACGTGACCGGGATCTTAAATTCCAAGCCAGATGCTGACACAGCCTGACTACCTTGTCAGCGCAGGTGTTGAATCCTCCACTGAATTCACAGGGTACAAGATAATGCAAGGACTCCAAGCCTGCTCCAGAATGGAAAGACATGACAAGGTCTAGACAGGCTGCCCAAGTCAGACTGGAGGCATTATGCATTTAATAAAAGGGGAAAGGAAGAATCTCATCGGGCTTTTTATCTTCCAGGAGAGCGTGCTCAAATTAAGCCTTCATTTACTTGTGGCAAATGAAATACTGATCAGCTGAGTGATTCTGAGCCTTATCCTCCTCTTGCTCTGGAAGTGTTACAAGTGAGAAATTAAATGACAAATGCTAATGGGATTAAAAGCTTTTCATCTCTAGTCACTGCTTCTATATGGTCCAAATCCCAGTGACTGAGAAAATGACCTGATGGTTTTTCAGTATAATGGGGTATGTGGTCAGTCACTCATTAACAACACAGACATCCCACTTTGCTGGCAAAATCTGCCTGTCCAGACAGCTCTAATCTAACTTAAACTCATTTCAGGGGCAAAAAAAGAGCAGGTTCTGCTGTTTCAGGACCTGGGCGGTTCTGAGGCCTAATGGGCATTGCTGAGGGCAGTAGGTGTAGAGGTGGCTCTGTGACACTGCTCAGGATCTCGTGTTTTTCACCTAAAATTTTTATTCTCGATGGAGGAGTTTTCCAAGGAACCATCATCATACTTGAGTGCTGATTGCCGAAAGCTTGGATTCTGAGGTGGTGGGAGCGGCTGTGGCTGCAAAGAGCCGAACCCTCGGGCCGGGTCGGAGCCGCCTCAGCCCGGGAAGGGCCGAACCCTCGGGCCGGGTCGGAGCCGCCTCGGCCCGGGAGGGGCCGAACCCTCGGGCCGGGTCGGAGCCGCCTCGGCCCGGGAAGGGCCGAACCATCGGGCCGGGTGGGAGCCGCCTCAGCCTCGAGGGCAAAAGCCCCTCCCGGTCTCCGTGTGAAAACGGGATCGAGGTGCGGGAGCTGCCGGCCCTGGCAGCTCCGCTCCCGGGCTGCCTCCCGGGATGTGGGGAGTCCCAGGATCCTGTGGAAAGCCGCCCCGAGCCCGTGCGGCCCTGCCTCGGGATCGCCGCCATTAGCGCAGCCCCGTCAGCTGCGCTCCGTGTCACAGCCCCGCTCCAGAGCGGCCCTTTCCTCGTGACGTGTGGGGAAAAAAGTGTATAATTGAGTTTATAGCTTGAAAAGTGGTAAAACGGCCCTTGAAGAAGTCATTAAATGTGAATGGACTCCACGATTTCTGCCTGAATTACCAGCAAGCTCTAAAGACACTCAATGTGTGCGTGAGGGGAAGGCAGGAGCCCCGACCGAGGAGTGTTCCTGAAATCCCACCGACTTCGTAGGTTTTGTTATTTTATTTGTATTTGTCACTGAAAAGCGACTGGAAAACTGATACAAGTGCTTTGGATAGACACAAGGGGTGAAGGTGCAAAGGACAATGATTTCCCACAGCAGCGTTCCTCATCCACCGCCTCTGCCTTCTGCTGATCCGCGACGGTGACACCACCACCGGGTATGTGCTGCGTTTTTAAAAGATACTTTGTTTTTGTAGCTGTTAACTACAGATGGGCAAGAAAGGAAGCAGTTCTGAAAATGCACAAATTTCAAAATTTTGTTGGAATTTTTCTGGTCTGTAATAATACCCATGGGTTTGTGTGGTCTATATGATAACTATTTTGCAGTAGGAGAAAAGTTTTTATGCAAGTGTTTCAGTATTATGTCTCCATTTGGTGTGGGAGGGTTTGAGGGGGGCTGAGGGCGATGGTAACTTGCACCTACCAGATCCTCTGAGCAACTATTCCTCTAAGATTTTTTCTGATTCATGAAATGTGAACTTCAGATCCTGGGTAGCTAGAAAATATTTCAGGCTTTAATTGCCAATTTGTCTCCCATCCTTAAATCTCCAACAAACAGCCAGTGTAAATTGCAATTTAAACAAGGCTGACTGAGAAACAACAAACCCCTTTCACAAATATCAAGAGATATTTTTTCTTCCCCTAGAATTGATGTTAATGTTTAAATCAACTGTTTCCATATAATATTTATACTCTGAGAAGGGAAGATTTTAAATTAAGCTTTATTGTGTGAATTCTTGCTCTGCCCTTAGTATGTCACTGTTTTGCACACAGTGGTCCCTGCTGAGAGCCAGTGGTTGGGAGCCACCATCTCTCATGGCAAGGCTGAGAGTCACAGGCTGGAAAAA
>JAYDZK010000202.1:3573233-3603614 GCA_034509185.1 Euphonia xanthogaster | reverse complement strand
AATCTCATCGGGCTTTTTATCTTCCAGGAGAGCGTGCTCAAATTAAGCCTTCATTTACTTGTGGCAAATGAAATACTCAGCAGCTGAGTGATTCTGAGACTTATCCTCCCCTTGCTCTGGAAGTGTTACAAGTGAGAAATTAACTGACAAATGCTAATGGCATTAAAAGCTTTTCATCTCTAGTCACTGCTTCTATAGGGTCCAAATCCCAGTGACTGAGAAAATGGCCCAATTTTCTTCCGGTATAATGGGTGTGTGGGACTGTCTCACTCCAATACTTCCTAAGTTTCATGTCTGTCCCCACAAGGACCAAGATTTGGGAGTGCACAGCTGCCCTGCACTACTGCCTTACCTGTACAGCCTTTGTCAGTCTGTCTCTGCTGAAATTCCACTTTCAGGTGAGCAGGGGCAGTGTTCTTCTTCATGGAGGACAAGTGCAGAGGTGAAGTTCCTTGTCCATTAACCTCAATTAAAACATTCCATCAGCTGCTCATTAACAATGTGGACATCAGGCTTTGCTGGCAAAGCTGGCCCATCCAGACAGCGCTATTCTAACACTCGCTGCAGTACTATGCATTCTTTCCTTACAGTTATTGAGCTATTTCTGCTTTGATGGGAAGAACCAAGCAACTTCCATCACCTGCCACGACTTTCCTCAGCCAAGTCTTGTGCAGCACCACAAACTAATACAGAAGCACTTCAGATCCAGTAGTTTTTGACCCTCCTCTTCCCTTTAGCCTAAGTGTATGGTAAGAGCAGCTCATTCACTGAACTACCAGTATTGGGCATGTAATTAAAAGGGGGAAATGGAAATTAACGTTTTCTACTAATTGAAAAGCAAGAAAATATTTTTCCCTGGCACAAAAGCAGTGGTCCTAAGTTACAATGTGTTTACTTTTCAAACAACAACACAAGTAAGGCAAAAATCACCAAAAAAAGTCTCCCTACTCTAGTGCATTTACCTTCTCTCAGGTGCATTTCATATAGCCCATGGCAGACTTCACCAATGACCAGCAACTTTATAACTCCCTTCAACTTTAACATCAACTTTAAAACTCCCCTTCCCAAATCCAGTCACTCTACAGATATGCACATATGGCAGAGGAAGAAACAAGCTGTAAACAACAGGCAGTTTTCACT
Source organism: Euphonia xanthogaster (assembly GCA_034509185.1). Taxonomy (NCBI): domain Eukaryota; kingdom Metazoa; phylum Chordata; class Aves; order Passeriformes; family Fringillidae; genus Euphonia; species Euphonia xanthogaster. Next base: position 3,602,474 of record JAYDZK010000202.1, on the reverse strand, counting down.
GGCACTACAGCAATCCCGTGCTAAACATGACCAAAGCCAGGGAGTTCCCCAGCCCATCAAAATCTTCAGAATCAAAAGAACAGCTCCTGTCTACAACAGCACAGAGGAAACCACTTAGCAATTCCAAAACCTCAAGGACAACAAACACACAAAATACGAAGAAAGATATTTAAACATCAGCTTTGATAAACTTGTTTAATAATCCACTACTTTACAGGACAGGTATTTAAAAGCTGGGCTTCAGGAGGAGCATTCAGACTTAAATGCCAGTTTTCCAAAACCCACACCTAAGACCTTGAGACATCAGAAGCCGGGTATGTTCAGCCTACCAAGAACTGCACAAGAAGCTCAGAGTTGTGGTTTTGCTAAAAACGGACTTGGTACCTAGGGAAGGGGGTCACTTGCTTTCCACACTGCACTGGATCAGCAAGAGCCGTTCTCAAATGTGTGCAACACCCTCAGGGAAAGGCAGCCCTGCGTTCCCTCAGTGCTCCCTGTGTCAGAGATCACACACTCACGCCACCTCCCGGTTGCAATCCTCCCTCCAGCGAGGTCTCTGGGACCGCTCTGCAGTGACACTGCTCTTCCCTCCCAAGGAACAAGGTGTTACAGACACACACCGGGGGAAAATCCCCCCTCAAGGAGCAGCCCAGACCTGTGCACAACCTCTGGGCTCCACATAAATGCACAACTCAGTGCTTTCCAGCAAGGACAACACACAGCTGCACAAAATTACCACTCTCCCCACTACTGACACGACAGGTGACTGCATATACACCACAAATTAAAAATTAACCTTTTCCTCTTCCCAGGAATAATTTGGGAAGTTTAAACCAAATAAGAAAAAATAGAATTCTATTTATTTCATTTGCTCCTTGGTTTCAGAGAAGTTAAAATAGGTGTCAGTACAGACACAGACAGCAAGTCTACTGTGGCCATGCAATTCAGAACTGCATTTGATGCCCACTCCATCAATTAATGCACGTCAGTCCAAACCCAAACCTCCAACAATGGAGGAGGAATCCATGTTTTGGAGAAAATGAAGTTGAAAAAGAAGTCTCCACCTTATAAGGTTCCTAAGTGGAGAGCAAGGGGGTAATTTCCATCCTACCCCTGGTGTGCTCTCTGCTCTGAGCTCAGTGCTGCCCGTGCAGGATGTGGCCGGGTGAGGGGCTGTGCCAGACTGCAAAGCCGACTGTCTGGAATGGCGTGCACCAAAAACAATTGTAAAAGTCATCTAGCTTGAGTCCCCAGAGGAATTCACTGTAGGAAAAACAAGACTACAGGAAAGATTCCCAGACAAGGCGCAGGCAGGGGAAGCAGCCGTCACCTCCTCAGCGGGTGGGGAAGCCCCCTCGATGGGTCCCTCCACGGCCCCCTCTGAAGCCACCCCGCTCACCACGGAAGTTGGTTCTGTTCCTCTCCCTGCCCCTTTCTCCCCGTCCTGCCGAAGTCCCTCCTCTTCCTCCCCCCCTGGGAGCACCCCCACCCCGGTCAGACTTGGACTTGGGCGGCGGGGACTTGGGCCGCAGCCTCTCGATCTCCTCGGTGCAGCCGGTCAGGTGGGAGTTGGGAGCCGTGAAATACGAGGAATACGTTTCCGCGTTGAAGTTGCTGTTTGTGAGGGTGGGTCCCACCGTCAGCCAACCTTGGGAACAAAACCACAGTCAGCAGAAGCAACAGCAAACTTCAGGCTCCAAGGCCACAGTGAAACTTCTCCCAGTAAATGAACATTCAAGTGACAGGGAGAAACACTCACCTACACGTCAGCGGCACTGAACAGAATGAAAAGTCACCTCTAGAGTTGCTGCAAAGTTCAGATTCAGTTGGGTATTCCTAAGGGCTTGTTTTCCTTTTTTTTTTTTTTTTTTTTCATGTTTTATTACACATGGGTGTGGCAGCATTCACACTGTGCTTTCACAAACCCCTATCCCTTCTTCTTACTTGTCCTTACACCACAACCGTGTTTTTAAAAAATACTCAAGTTCTACCAGAGTAACCTGGCTGTGAGACACTGACATACAGAATCCCCTGGCAGCAGCACTGAAGGAATACCTGAACAATGTGCCCTGATCCATGTACTTGCATTTTGCATCATGCCAGATGCAGTACCTGCTGTGAGATACTTCAGACACAGGCAGGAGCACTAAGCTCACCGGGGCTGAAAATCAGCTGGAAAAAGAAATCACTTTTCTGAGGAGCGTAAACATATGGGAAAAAAGGGATCTCAACTGGATTTTGTTATGCTCACTGATGAATTTAACACATGGATAGGCAAAAATACGGGTAAACAAAAATCTCTCTTCTGGAAAAATTACAGAAATGAGAGTTCTCATAAACTTTCTAAACAACACTTCCATGGCTGACAGATCTTCACATACACCAAAAAACTATTTCCTTCAGATCTGCTGTCTGTCTGTCCTGTGACATAGATCTGGAAACCTCTTTAGGACCCTGAAATGAATTTTACTGTTTGATCAAAAACAACATAGCAGTTACCTGGTCGAATTGTGCTGTCTCTCCCGAAGAGGTGAAGCCGCCGTCGCCCGAGGCAGAAATGCTCAATGATGTGAAAAATCTCCACAGGTTTCTCTATGTTGCCAATTTCAGGCTCCTCAGTGATGATGAGGTCGATGTCAACGTTGGCGTGGATGAAGTCTCCGTCGGTGCTGCGGCGCACGGTGCCCTTGATGCCCATGAGGCAGTGCTCCTGCAGACACACAGAGCTGTCACATGTCACACCCACTGCTGTGCCACGAGAGCACAAGGGACAGCAAGGACAGTTCAAAGCACATTCCACTCTTACAGGAGAGAAAAGTCTGAAACAAGAACTAGAGCAGAAAAGCTGGAGCCACGAAAGGAGCCAGCTGAGAACAACGCAGAGCAGTACTTTAAGCTGAAGCTTGATAAACTCCAGTATGAAGTGGTAAAACTCAAATCAAGGCTGAAGTCAGCTACGTGGACTTCTTCAATTACAGAACTTTAGGCTGGAAAGGCTGAAAAGTTTCCAAAAGGCAAAAGAGAAAAACGTGATGGCAAGAGCAAGGAATGGTTATTAATTATTATTATTAGTACCTGTCTTAGCATTCTGATCCTAGCTTTATTCATATAACTTTAAAAATTTTCAGTCATGAAACAGGCAGCAGAAATAATACGTACTTTTTCATACTGAGCCTCTGTTAATAAAGTTACCCTCAGAATTCCCCTCAGATTCCTTTCTAGAAGATATTACTGCATAAAACCCCTCAACCACTATCACACTCTCAGGCAGCTCATCAGCATTACAAGTGTTCTTGAGCTGTAACATGCATTGTTTTCCTTCCTTCTACAACACTGCAGACCAATTTGAGTGAATGTCATGTGGCACCCATGAATGAGGATTGTTTCAGGATGAAAAGAGGCTCCTACATGCTCATTTCAGAGCTCTGTTTCTGGGAATACCAATCTTGGATGAGCGATGCTCCCCAGGATCAAATGCTCTGACTCACTAAGTGCCACCAGATGGCTCAGGAAACAGTCACAGACAAGAGAACGTAATCATTCCTGAATTTTGGAAAGGGTTGGCAGAGTTAGTGGGTAAACATGAAAGGCACAACATCAGACCTGTCAAATCCATGCAGATGGTATCGCACTCATACAACACGGGTTTGGACCTAGAATTTACCTAAGGGAAAGGCAGAATACTGCTAAGCAGATCACCCACCAAGCCAAGCCTCCTCAGTGTAGCCCTTGGGAGAACTATCCCAAACCTTTTGCTTCCATACCACACAGTATGTCACTCCCAAATACTGGGATTCTCTGACAGGCAGCACAGCACCGAGCATCCCTGGAGAGATGCCTCAGCCAAACACAAGAGAGCACATTTGCTGCTCTAAACACTGGCAAACACAGCTTGCAACAGTGTTTGTTTAGTCAGAGCAAACTGACTCCATTTTCAGTGTTTACCACAAACAGTGACCTCAGCTCAACTCTCGCTTGATAAACACAGGAATTCCCCCATACCAGAAACTATTTTTCTGTGCTAAACAAAGTCCCCTCAAATCCTCCTGTGTTAGTTTTAACCTTGCCCTCATGAGAAAACTGCACATATTTGCAATACTACACACAAGAAACACACAATATTTATACTTTTAAATATTTGTAACTTAATACAACACACTTTCAAACAAACTTCAGAGTAATGTCAGCAACTCAAAGATTCCAGATATCCTAAAGGGAAGTTTATACTCCTAACAATGGCCAATTTGAGACAGACTTGAGGATGTTTAATGCTAATGAATGATTAATGAATGAGGAAGGAGTCCCGAGGTTCACTGACAGCTTGAAATGAATAAATTGCCAATCACCTCTCTGTACTCAGTAAGACTTCCAGTTACACTCACACATACCCAAACTAATTATTTATGCATCCCATTTACATTTCTCTAAGTTTCTGATCTATAGACATTTAAGTCACACACCAGAACACTTTTTTTTCTCTGCACGTCCTTCCATACACATCCTCCACAAAGCATCTTAACAAAAAAGTTTGGTTTAAACCAAGATGACCCATTCTGTCACTTGTGCTGTACAATCACCTCCAGGAAGGCAGGAGATGCTCTGGTTCCCCCAGGCTTCTCTCTGGTCCAAACTCTGGGCGCACGCTTTGTGTACATTTAGAACCAATAGCTGATCTTCTATAGTTGTTTTTTATTAATAGATTCAGTTAAAATCTACAGATTTAAAAGACTTCTTTTGACATTGACTTCAGTCAGATTCTATTGCTAACTTTAGTTCCATAAAATGCACTTTGCAGAACAGAACTTGGAAGTCCTCCTGTTGGCTTTCTCACAAGCCTGTCACCAACACTGGCTGTGTCATCAGCACACAGACAGAATGGAAACAGAGGAGGGATGGAGCCAATCCTTTACCTTGGTTCTTTGGAAGACAGCCTTGGGGTCTAGAGTCTTGGTCTTGCCAGGGTTGTTCTTATTTGTTTTAATCCAGCAAATGTCCTCACATCTTCTGTAACCCCATTTGCGCAGACACTAAATGTTATAAACAAATAAAAAAGTTCACACTACATAAAAACATCAAGTGACCTGAACTGAACACTCACTTAGGCCCTTGACTTCTCTTATTCAAGGACTGTCCAGCTACTACAAACCTGTCTATGACCAAACCAAGCCTATCTGGCCAACTTGAGACAGGAAAACAGCCAAAGCAAAGAGATCAGTAATCACAGGCTGCCCTGAAACAGCTGTCTGTGAATTGTTTTCATGGAAAGCACCGCTTGAGCTAAATGAAGAATGTTGCAGCACTGCAGGAGCCAATTGGGAATTCTTAGTGCAGCATCCCCAAGACAAGCAGCGTTTCCCTGGCATGCAGAAAGATGACAACTGTATCCCAATTTATGAAACAGTAGAACCCTTCTCCCAGCATGAACATTTCTGGCAGAAAACTACTGAGACTTCTGTTAAAAAATTGTAACTTGGCAACCTGCTCCTCTGTCAACACACAAACATCCAAACCACAACCCCAAGGAATTATGCTTCCTCACACAGTCAATGACTCAGCTGGACATTTACAGTATGTAACCGGTTAATGCCATTTAAAACACAGTAACAAAACATCCCTCAGTAGTTAGGGCTGAGAATTCTATACAGGGAAAAGTCAAAGATAAAAATAAACTCTTAAGCCTGTCCCTGATAAATTGAATTAAAACACATCTTACCACTCGGCCGAGATCCAGACCCTCGCCCGAGCCGCACCACAGAAACACAAATGACCTTGGGGCTGCAATTTCTTCAATTTCCAATTTCATGATCTAGTAATAATAAGAGCAATAAAAGCATTTCTGAATTAAATACAAATCACCAGTTGCATCAGGAAGAATACTAAGTCTTGAGGCACTGTCTCAGAAACCATCAGGAAGCACAGCTGGGGGCTGCCCAAGGGAAGCAGGGAACTAATTCCTTGTTGTGCTTTGCTTGTGTGCATGGCTTTTGCTTTCCCATTAAACTGTCTGTCTCAAGGTTTGAGTTTTCCAGCTTTTACCCTTCCAGTTCTCTCCCTGATCCCACTGGTGGGGGAGTGAGCGAGTGGCTGCCTGGGGCTGGGCTGCTGGCTGGGATGAAACCAGCACAAACAGAAATTCTACCTGTATAAGAAATTCTAGACTTAAAAGACCAATACAACCCATCTGGTCTCCTCCTCAAATCTCTGCTTTATCATTCCACTGTCAGCAAAAATATTTAATACAAAAGCAACAGCACTCTGTTTCTTTTCCTCTCTGTAAGTACTTACATGAAGGTTGTGAAGACGCTCTACAAATCTCAGCTTAATTCCTATCGCTAAATAGGAAAGACATTCTCTCCATTTTCACTTTCAGGAAAAGCAGCCAGAATTTATGAGAACAGTGGTTCAACAATGGCAAATGAGTAACATTCAAGATGAAAGAACTTGGGATGCAAAGCATCTGTTAGTCATCACAAGTTGAAAGGATTCATCTCTAACTTGCTAACACATCAAATCAAGCTGCATTCAATCCACTCCGAGGAAAAATAATGCAGTAGGAGCCATTCTAGGAGGATGTAACTCCACACTAGGAAGATGAGTCCTGCCTCCCACACTCTAGTTTTTCTGTTAGGATGGAATGTTTTTCTCCTGGGCAGCACTGGCGGGCACCATTTTTGAATAAATACAAGAGGAAGACTTCCACAAGTGAGGTTTATCTATTTTGTTAAGTTTCTAGGAGTTATTACTGGTTTGACCATCAAAATTTCCTACCCAATCAATACTTGGAGAATGGAGGAATGTCAGTAAAGCAAACTAACCTGCACTTTTTACTAGAAGATGAGCATATTAAAAATATGACTTAATAATCTCAAGAATTTCAAGAAACAAGGGAATCTTTTCAATTCAGGACATTCAGTATTTCAACAGCCAAAAATCAAAGAGAAAGCTCGGTGAAGGTAAGAGCAGAAAGAAAACCCATTATGACTAGGTTCAAGTTTTCAGCCCGGCTCAGAGAGAACAAAAGTTGTATTTACTACATTAAACCCTGAAACTATTTGCTTAAACAAATGTATGAGATGTTCTTCACAGCAGAACAGATACTTACGTCATCCCAGGTCCAGCATTTTTCATTGGCAGTAATGCCAGTCTCTCGGTAATATTCTTCCAATGGTGGCTCCAGGAGAATCACATCAAATTTGGACTTCAGTTCCCTAATATCAAAGGCTTCCAAGTCTGCTTGCAAATACCTGTTTAAACAGAAGATGTCAGACTGCATCAGACAAGCTGCAACTACACTCCACACAGCACTTCTGTGCAGCCAGTTAAGAGCAGGGTCTCCTGGGTGGCTTGTACATCTCAAATGCTCTAAATCCAGAGGAGATCCATTACACATCCTCACTTAATCGAAACTGGATGCTATTGCATTGTGGTTTTGAAGTAGTCTTTAATAAACAGTTTTTAGGCTTCTAACGTAGCAAAAAGGAAAGAGATGCCTGGTGCAGACTCACTGCACTTTCTGTACACCCGTGGACTATGACAGGAGAAAACATCAACATTTCAGAAGCAAACACTCACTGCCTGGCTAACTAGGAAAGTGGCATACTTTCAGAATTATTCCAAAGACTCTAAACTCTGGAAACATTGTTACTTTTTCCATAGTATACACTTATTTCTCTATTCCTGCACCAAGCAGAATTCCCCCCCATTTGATTCTATTAAATACATGCTCACACACACTCTTATGACTCTCCTTCCCACCTGCACACCACTCAGTGCTCTACCACTATCAAAAAATTACACTGCCCTCCCCTAAATTCCTTGAACTTTAGTAAAGCTGGTCAATAGACCACCACCTTCCCCTTCCCAAAAAGTGTGTGGAAAGATTCCATGTGTACTTGGTGTTGTCAAAAGGCAGCATTTGATTATTGGTTTCCCCCTTTTCTACTTTATGACCAAAACACATGCCTAGTTTAAAAGAGCAGGTTGAGTTTGCAGCTAGGACTCAATTGTTCAGACAGCTATTTCATAGGGTTTTATGTGACTATCATTAAATAAAGTGGATTTTTGTGGTACACATCAAGACTACTGCACATGACAAGCATAAGGTGAAGTTCAGAGAGGTCGGAATCCCTGGAGTAACACGCTGCACACTGAGGCTGTGTCTGACATTCAGCAAAAACAAGGACAAATGGCTTTCAGTCAGCCTAAACATTTTTGTCTTCAACTCCAAAATAACATGTGATTGATGGACACTGAGATAATAGCTGAACACTATACAAAAACCAGCTGCTACAAGAAAAGCTAAGGTTATATTAAGAGGCAATTTTCTTAAAGCTCTTCTTGTTATCATAAACCACATGATAACGTGAGATTCACCACCACATGATATTCTCTTAGTTCCCAAATTAAAGCCTTCAGCCATATCAGTTGACAATTCGGTCTTAAAAAAAAAAAAATCAAAGCTCTAGAGACTATAAATAATCACAAACTGGAAAGAAAATCTGGTTTATACACTGTATTAAACATCTAGATTAAACTAACAACACCAGAGTGATCTTATTCTTCTATGCTTCAATTGATTCATTTGTATACACAAACAGAAAGAGAAAATGTAAATTCTAAGCAGGTGCTGAAGATAGAGATTTGCAAAGCAGACAGCTAACTTCAAACAGGTCTGGAGAAGAAAGGCATTTTCCACAAGAACACTTACATGGGAGGAGTGTTAGATTTAGATATCAGCTCATCCTTCAATCTGATGAGCTCTCTAAGTTTTGGATATTCTTCAAACCTATCTGCTAAGCCTAAGAAGAAGAAAACATGAAGTTAACAACTACTTAACAGAGTAAATCTCTATCAATTAAGCATTGTCCAGTATTCTGAATAGGTCCAAATGTTAATACTTAGCCTCATTTTAATTTTTGTTAGAACAAAGCAAACCCTTTAGATCAGTTTTTTGTTCAGTACTTGACAGAAGCCTCCTGCCCTCACCCAGCTAATCAGGGCTGTAACTGATGCAGTGTCTATGCTCTGATCTTCTCTGGAACACTACAGTGGATCAGGAATTCACAACTCCCGTTACCAGAAGGAAACAACCTTTCATTTAAACTGAAAGTGCCAGGATGATGAAAGAAGTTATTTTGGGTTTCCCTCATCCATAAATTTCTATTAAGATCTAATTAACATTAATTCACAGCATAGTCTGTGTAATCTTTGATGACTGTTTCCAAAGTGGCACTCGGGGTGTGGCTGGTTCCCTGAGGCAACCCTCACACTGAGATTTGGTGTTGTGGTGGCAGTCATGAAGATCTGAACACATGCTCCTACATTTAGCTTTCTGATGTCAATTTTCCAACCTTTCATGTGCACAGAATGCAAAGGAGAGAACACTCATTAGATCATTTGCAGCAAATGTTGTAAAAAGGAAAATATACTTTGAAGTATATTTCATTCTCCCTTAGAGACAATGGGTTTGCTACTGCCAGCACCAGGTTCAGCATAAACCAACAGGGTGCCATTCCTGCTCCCCAAGCAGTATTCACTTCAACATAAGTAGGAGTTCCTTAAAAGGCTTCAGCTTCATGTTCATTTAAAAGTACAACTTGGAATGGTACTAATCAATGGGGGGGGGGGGAACTTCACCCAAATCTATGAATCCTTCACCTCTCTCCTTATTTAAATTCAAACTTCTCAAGTCCCAATCCTAGGAATACAATAATAAAAGTGAAGTTCTCAGTACCTAACCTTTATTATCTCTTGCCACTTGTGTATGAAACACTCAAAAATTACTTTCATCCTTTTCCTTACATATGTAAGTCTAAAGCTACCTCTTGTGTTCTCCCAGTTTACACCACTGTGCTGCTTCCAGCCAATGTTAGTCCAATAGCCCTGGGCAGCAACAGCTAAGCCACAGACGCAAAACAATTTTCAATCAAAAACCCTCAAACTAACCAAACACAGACTCACAGGTCTCTCCCTCTTTTCCAACAGCAACATCCAAAAGATACAGCTGGATGTTCACTTCGAAGCGCTTGTTTTTCTTTGGGCCGTGTGCACTGACACATAGCACCTCAGCAGAGCTGTGCTCATGGTGTAGAAAACGTGCGCTCACCAGTGTACAGCCTGCCACAGCTCAGCCCTGGTAAAGGCTTGGCCCTGCTGCTGTGTTCATCTCCACACCAACACCGGCCTGTTTGTCCCGTCCCTTCCCCAGCCGTTACACAGCACTCATGGCACCCAACAGGGGCTGCTGTTTCTCTGCACTCATTTTCAAGAAGAGTGCAAACTGCCTCAAGTACATAACTGTGAAGGCCAAGGGCTTTTGACATAAAGATCTAATTGAGTCAAAACAGCCCATTTTTCTTAAAAACATCCAGATATGTTTCACACAACCATTCACAAAATATAGAGAATGAAAAGTCTCTGGAGGCAAACCAAATCTCTTTGGGCTGCCATTTAAAAAGAAAACCCCCTTGTTTTTTTGCCTTGGCAATCTTACACTTGATAAAATACAGAGAACTGTTGCATAAAACTGCAGAGGGAGATGTCCTGCTCCTTTTAGAAACCAAATGCCAGGCACCTATTCTGGGAAACAGGACCAAACCGTGCCTTAGTTTTAGCAAGTTTAAATTCAGGCCCAGTGCAGCATCATTTCAGTAGTAAGCTATGTCTGGATACAAGTAAACTTGAAAAGCAACGCCCTCTACACCTGGGCATTCTAACGAGCTGTCAGCAGTTACCTAATTTAGCTGAGAAATATTATCAATATTGCTTCCTGACTTAAATGTCATTATTTCCCATACTTTACATGCTTAAGAGGCAATACAGCCCAGTACACAGCTGAACTGAAAACTGACAGAGGTTTCAAGATCTCCTCGTTAAACTCATCTACTTTCTGGAATCAAAATAGCTTAGGCTGGAAAAAAAAAAATCTTCCTGGTGAAATATTTTCAAGTAAAACCAAGGTAAGAACAGTCTTGGCAAAAATGACTTCCTAAGTAACTGAAAATAAAACCATTCATGCAGATGCCTATACTGATATGTATGCACACTAAGACAAAAAAAAATAGTAAGACTTTGTGTATCTACACTTCTCAGTAACTGTAAGGAATTACAAAAGGGGAAGGAAAAGAAGTGCTATTGAATCAAATGAGTCATCTTCAAACAGTTCCTGGCTGTGACATACCAACGTCTCTGATGAAGTTCTGGGGTCTGTGTCCTGTATCCACAAAGTGCTGGCAGTAATCGTTGTGTGGATTTAAGCTCTGAGTGCCCTGGAGAATAGGAAGAAGTTCAGCAAGAGCAACAGGAGATAACTGGACATACACAGACACATTGTATGTGTCAGTCTGATAAATGAGAAAGGAGCAGATTATCTTTTCAACATGCCCTTATAATTTCCACTGGTCAAGACCATCCTTTTAGCTCTAAACCAGGCCCACCATTCCTGGAGCCCATTGCGAGGTGCCTCAGAATGATGCAAACACCAGTTACAGTCAGATCTGTCACAGACAACTTCTGAACCTGTGAGTTCCAAGCCACTACTTCAGCCTTTAAAGCTGTATTACAGAACCCATCAGCTGCAGAAACAGTTCAAGACAACTAGGCCAGCTTTGACTACACTTTCAATTGCAAAAGCAGCTCACCTTAAGAAAGGTACTGGAATCTTTGTAAATCTCTTCTTCATAGGGCAGGTTTTCTTCATCTTGCTGCAGCTCTACTTCATCCTTGGAAATAAAACAGGTATTACAAGTGTGCACACAAGATCAAGCTGTTTCTGTCCTTCCCTTAAGAAGCAGATCATAAGGAGAAGTGGACTGTCTACAAACAGCAGATCCAGCTCCACTATTTGAATGGGGCAAAAAAATTACCTATTCCCCAAAAGATCTGCATCTCTCTCACTAACAAGGAGTGTTACTGGGAAAGGCTTCCTTTCAGAAGTAAGAAAAAAGTAAGAACCCCTTCACTTGCAGCCCCTGACAGTGCTTTACATTTTTGTCCCACAAAACTTTTATTCTTTGGACTGAAAGGACATATTTTGATGATACTATTCTGCAGAGGAACTTCTGAGCATTTATATCCACACAGTCATCTCTTATTTCCCAGCCTTAGCCAAGTCCACACTTTGAAGAAATAGCTCATGGTACAAGTCAGTATTGCATCTGGACTGTCCTTAAATGTAACTTTAACATTTCTCTTCTATAGCCCCAGAATTTACATTAAAACCATCTAGAGAGCCACTAACTGTTCATTCAACAGATTTCTGGGACTCAGGGGTCTGTTACACTGACGTACTCTGAACATCCAACACAGAACTCAGAGAGAGCAGAAGCTCAAGAGAGACTCACTTCACATCCCTTTCTGCCTTCCCAGTGATCCTGGATCAACCCAGGATCTATACAGATTTATAAATCTATGTAGATTTATAGAACACAGAAGTACAACTGAAGAACTACCAAATTGATAACATCTGTCATATTATTACAGCTGTATTTCCCCTATGCTACATATGCTGTCTGAATGCAGAATAAAAAATTAAGTGTTGACCCTCCCAATTTTGATCCCTCTAAATGTTGAAATCTTCAAGTAAGCTTCTCTTATTTCCAAGGTGGAGCTTTGGACCGACTTCTGAAATGCTTGATGCAATAAATAGGTCACAGCCTCCCCTTCCCTATTCAGGTGATGAACTCAGAGATACACAGTCTTTTTGCTTGTCTAACCAGATCAAAAAAAAAAAAAGATTACAATCAGAAACAGCAAGAGTGTTTGCAAGGAAAAGAAATGTACAGACAAGCAGCAGCAAGTGTTATTCAGGCCAAAAAGAAAGCTGAAAGCTTGAGTTTTACTAAAAACTGCTTATGCCATCATAAGTTACACCTGTTTCCCTCTTCCATCTTTCTTTAAATCTTGTCCTTTTGATGACAAGTACCAGTTAGATACCCGAGTGATCCCAGTTCTCTCGATGCCTTTGTAAGTGGTTTAAAAAGAGTCTTGCGGCCACAAACAAAAGCCCGCACCACCACCTTTCAAAGGGAAAGGACACAGTCACAGCAGAGACAGAATGACACCAGCAGTAACACAAGATACAAGGTTCCTGTACACTAATTATCTAGGTTTTCCAAAGCATCTGCTATAGAGTTGCTGAGTTAGGGAAACAGAAAGGCCCCACAATATTCAAACACAGCTTGTTTCAAATGACTGGAGATACATGGAATCCATGATTCAACCAAGTAAGCTTTCTTCAGCCTCCACAACAATGGCATGGAAGCATCCCAAGCCCGCAGGCCTCTGCTTGCACCAACAAAGTAGAACAGGGCAGTCTCAGATTAGGCTGGCAGACAGCAAAACAGCCACAAGCGGTTTTGTACTCCACACACCAGACACTCATACAGGTTCAAACAATGGAGTCAAATCACCTGGGCAAGGCAACAGGTGGGGCAGCACTCACAGCTCCCAGAGGGTGGTGAAAAGCCTCATGGTGGCAGCAGACTCTCATCCCACTTTATCTCACTTCCAAGTACACACCAGGGAGCTCAACTAACCATGGAACACCAGTTACAATTCCACAGGAAAGGAGTATTTTAGGAGCTCTCCAAAAGCACAACTGAACTTTCTGACTTTAAAATAACCATTACTCATTTTTCCAATTGTGCATCTCTTCTCTATCACCCACCTCCCAAAGCTGGCAATGCAGAGCCAGGCTCCAAGACCAGAGTCAAGCTGCTAGACTGAAGTCAGTGCTGCCCTTTGCTCTCACATCAGCCTGAGCCTTATGAAGAATCACCACTATATTAGTCTACAGAAAAGCCAAAAAATAGACACACGGAAATACACACAGAAAACCCCACCAAAATTAAAACACATTGCTTTTTTTCTTTTTTTTGCATCAGATGTTCCTTCATGGCTGAGAAAAGTAAAATACTTCACCTTTTATCTTAGAAACTGCTCTCACACAGGTTTGAGGGTACATTCATTTCCACCAAATGTGAAGTCAGGGCACAAAAATTTTAAATCATTTCAGAAGACTTACCTGATCCCATCACCTAGAACCCAACACTGCAAGTCAGGGGTCTAGACACAAGTCCCTTCACATCAGAAATACCTCTGATTTTCCGAACAGAACTGGCAAACTTGCAAAACTTGTCCACAACACTTCTAGTTAAGTCTATTATTGCTTCTGTCTAAGTTGCATTAAACACAATACAACAGGGCTTGACACCTTAAGGATCCAGATTTTTGTAGAGTTCATATTAGAAGACTAAATTTAAGCAGGCTCAGAGAGCTCAGGAAAATGCAGATGGAATTTTACTGTTCTTATCTCCTTGCCAATAGGGAATTAGAAATGCCTGCAGGAAACAGCTGATGACTCCACAATAGATGTTCTACTCTGGGGTTTCAAGTTTCTTAAGTCTGTTCATCCGCTCGACTGAATTTTGTCTGAGCTACTGTCATTAAAATATTCTTCCATTTCAACAATATAGAAAAAGTCTGGCCACTTGCAAATGGTTACAGCTCACCTCAGGGTAAGTCTTCTCCACAATGATTAAGAAAATCTTAATGATAAGATTCATGTACTTTGCCTACCCAAGTAACTTATCCACATATACTTTATAGGTAATAAAAACTTAGTTCTTTAACCACGTACTTGGTGAAGAAGTAAAATTAATTGATATTAACTGATCACTAATGCAAGACTAAAAACACTGGTTCACAAACAGCAGTCTACCTCATGGTGACAATTTCTTTACTAAACAGGATATACAGACTAACGCTTATCATGTTAAAAATAATGTCTGTCCCTTCACAGAGAGACTTTCAAAATCAACCATCAAAAACCATTCTGTCATACATTAACTTTTTGGTTTAGTAGCATAAAAGGTAGACATTTTTACAGGAAGATTTACAAACCTGAACACTAATGTAACACGATGAAGGCTTTGTATTTAAAAAATTACTATTTCATCCAAGAGAATAGCAGACACTGAACTATTTCATAAATACACTGACATTGATTTGATTTAACCACAGAAACAAGGTTATTAGGACATGGAAAAAAGGGAGGAGGACATATGCTGCAACCAGATCCCAAACCAAATCATAAAGACAGCTGTATCATAATCATGCCTTTGTTTAAGCTCTTTATATCTCTTATGTTGGCCAAAACATCACATGAGGAGAAAGCTGTCACATAGCTTTGGGATGAGCATTTGAAAAGTGAAGGGCATGAGAGTTTGACACTTCAATGACCATGGAGGCATTTTGGTTTGTCTTTTTTAACCCAACTCTTCCTGGACGTTTTGAACACTTAAAAGAACATCCCAAACCAAGCCTCTTTCTTCCAATTCCCTTAGGATCGCTTGTTTCTTCCACTCATCCACAAGTGCACTCCTTGGCACTGCACAGATGGCCCTGAAGACACTCTCAGCCTCCCTTGTCTCATCCCATGGCCTGTGCCTGCTGCTAACTGCACAGCTTTTCTTTTGACACAATGAAATTCTGGCCAAGATTCTTTCTGTGTTTCCCCAAGCACACACACATTTTACTGCTCCATCCCACAGCCAGCCAGGGCTCAGTGCTGTTCCCTGGGGGCACTTACTCCTAGGCCTGCCTCCTCCTAGGCGCAGCACTAATTAAACCTCCACACATTGGGGTTTGGTGACTGTACAATGCACCAAGGTCACACCTGAGGTGAACCACGTAGCATCTATGTCCCCTCTCTTACACTTCTGCAGTGGAAGGCATCAAGGGAGATGCCACTGAGGAAACATAGATATTAAAGGATGTATACACATCACATTTATTTTAATATACACACAAATTTTCTAAGTACCTCATAGACACAACACCAAAGAAAAGTAAATTTTTCCTCCTTTTCTTACCTTATATTCTTCAATCTCTTCCTCATCAGCTTCTCCCTCATCTGGATATTTACGTTTTGCATTTGGTGCAGAAGTATCATAAGCAGCCCTATGAAAGCCAAAAATCCTCATAAGAAAGTTTCTGTCTCCAAAGAAAAGTGTTCAGGAATCTTTGATAATATGCCTTGTCTGCATGTTACAAATTTGAAACTATTTCAAAACATCATACATGAAAACCTATTCCTCTCTCAGTATATTTGAGTTCAACACAACTTACTAAGAACAGAACTCTTGAATAGAGCAATTCCCTTGCCTTTCTCATTTTTATGCTCTCAAAAGTACAGCTTATTTTAACCAATGCAGTATATCTACAGAATTAAGCTCATTCCCTTCCATTTCTCGTTTTTCTGTTCTAAAAGGTACAGCTTGTTTTACCCCAAAGCAGTTTGTCTACAAAATCAAGCCTGTTCACACACATGTAAGAACTGATGAGCAGTAGATGCTCTGTCCTAGACATAGCCTTAGTTTCATGAGAACTTTCAAACTGAGCTGCCCTGAACTGTGCTTAGCAAAAGCATGAAGGCTCTGGGACCCAAGCAAACGGCCCATTCTAAATTCAGATCTCAGTTTTCTTATACAGTAGCTTTCTCACACCAGAAACAAAAGTCAGCCTGTATTTTCAATCTGCTCCTAGAAGGGAGTAACTAGACCCTACTCGCCTTAGTAGCGGCGACTAATCACTGAATTTCCTTTTACCGAGTGCAATCCCATGGCACTTGCCGGGCCTGTTCTCCTATCGAGCCCCCAGCTTGGCACAGCCACCGCCCTCCGACACCGACCTGCAGGTCTCCCTGGTTTCCGCGATCTCCCGCTGCTCATCCTTGCTGTTGAGCACGGCGCCGATGCTGTCCGCGTTCTCGGCCCCCAGCTGCACAGCGGGAAACACAAAGTCACGCCGCGGCCACCCCAGGTCCGGCCCGCACAGGGCCCGCGGGCGGCCCCGGGCCCTCGCCCCCGCAGCCCCGGCTGCTCCCGGCCGTACCTGCTGCGCCAGGAGCTGGCGGCGGAGCTTCTGCCGCTCGCGGATCTCCTGCAGGCGGCTGTTCATGGCCCGCACCGGCCCCGCGCTGCCGCCGCCGTCACTTCCCGCCCGCGCGTCACTTCCGCGCCGAGCGATTCCCGCAGGGAAATCCCGGTGCCCACACACCGCCCGTTTCCGTGGGATGCCGGCGATGTTCAGGTGTAGATGTCAAGTTCACGTTCGCTCAGCCGCTGCAGTGCACGGAGCACCCCTGAGGCGACACCCGGCTCAGGCCGTGTCACAGCTGAGACCACTTAAGCACCTGGTCGGTTTTTCTAAAGTACATCCTTTATATCCAATTCCAATATCCAGCGTGCTTATTCGTAGGTTAACCTTCATGTTTTGCCTCATCTGATTCTTTAGAAACTTCCGCTATGAGGGAAGAGAATCTTTGAAACTCTTTTCATCTGATTTTTGGTGTCTTTCCTGCTTCCTCCTGTCTCCCCTCTCCTCTGTACTATCTGTCTAGAACTGTATCTAATCTATATTTCAGGCTGACTTTCTGAGAACTATTCAGAACGCAGTGAAGAATAAAGACGGAAATAAATGCCTGCAGTCAATGTCAGTCCCTAGTGTCTCACAAAAGGAAACTTAACAAAAGAATAAAGAAACATTACAAATTATCCCACAGTTATAATTAATGCTGATGTTTGCTCTCCTGACACCACCAATTCTTCCCGTAATTGCCAGACCCAGCGATGTGGGCAGCAAGAGCTGAGAAGTGATGCTCAGGTCGGTGCTACACACACCATGCTGTTCCTCTGCTGGTTTCTGAGTGCCAGATAATGACACCCTTTAGTGATACAAGATGTTATTCTCCTTTTTTTGGATGAGCGAATATTCTTTTTTTTTATATTGTGTGCATGACAATGACGTTATGCAAGTCACATGGTCACACTGAAAACAGAAAGATGCATGAAGAGAAGGACATGAAAGAAGCCCAGACTAATACAAAAAGAAACCATTTGCAGCTATCACATTTCTCAGTGATACAATATCCTAGAAATATGAGGGAGCTTTTGAAATGTTAAAATTCTACAATAGCAAAAGTTGTTTTTTTTTTATTTCCTTAGGGAATACATTACTAGTTATACTGTCCTGTCCATGGAAATGTTATGGGGAAAGAAATGCTCCCTAGCTGTCTCATGCTACTGTACACTGCTTTGATATTGTTGGCTGTAATGAATACAGTAGAAGCCTCTGCAGAGTAACAAAATCACTTCCTCCTGGATGTGATCTGATGAGGTTTGTGGGAGCCTGCACTCCATTTTTAGAACTGGTTGCTAAGATGAGCTGATCTTTACAAACATTAATGGCTATGAAGATGTTTTGCTGTATACATGCACTCTTTCAAAACAAAAAAGTTGTATTTTTGCAGAATGCTCTATGCCTTTCTGCTTCTCGGTGCATGCTGTGGCCAGTTAAGGTAAGTATCAGACAGAATTCTCACTGGTCTAATGGTGGAACTGCCATCAACTCTGATCCATTATCCAGACTTTTTTCTTCATGTTTATGAAGCCAATTGTTTCCACATCCTATTTTTATTTAGCTGATTATCCCTGAGTACATTACCTTTCACTTACTTCTCTTTTCTGACACACATTCAATCTTTTTAGTTATTTCTATTGTTGCGATAATTTTGAATTAAAATACTGTCCCCTCCAGCTACTTGTATCTACTTCCAAGGTCAGGTGGTTGTGCAATAAGCAGATATTCTCTGCCTAACTTTGCTTAACCATTTGCAGCATTATAAAGTATTTATAAAACACTAACAAAGAATGACACAATTTCGCACCCATTTGGGAATTGTGTTACACTGATATATATTCAAGTCTAGACTACTCCATTTAGCAAAAAACTGCTATTTATTTTGTGTCAGTAGAAATTATTGTAGAAGTTACACAGAATTAGACACAAATGGCTTAATTTAGCACTGTTCTCTCATTTTAATTGTTCTTCACATCACAAAACTCAAACTACGTTTTGCCCTATTAGATGCTAAATAAATTAATAAACTAAAAGCACCAAATAGATCAAATAGATGAAATGAGAAAGCTTGTCTCTTAACTCAAAAAGCATGATTAGAAAAACATAAAATATAAGAACCTTTTATAATAGAAAAACAGATGTTAGCATGGACTAACATCACACTGTTATTTAATGTCTCTTTCCCCCATGCTTTCAATGAAGTACCTAGATCTACCTCTTTAGCAACATCTTTATAAATTGTTACCTCGATACTGGAGCCTATTTTGAACAAGTGACAGTATCCCAACACCCAGTGATTTTGTCCCCCTGCCTTAGGCTGTGTCCCCGCCAGAAGGCAAATCTGATTTACTGAGCCTATTGCAAAAACACCACACCCGTGAAGCTGCACAAGCTCACTGTAGCAGCTCCAATTTAGTTTAAAAAAATCTATTGGAAGGAACTAAGTAGCAGCAGAGTGTCTATCAGACACTCTATCAGACTGCCTGTCCTTAGTAAGCCCACAAGCATCCAGCCAAAACAGAGCCTTCAGAAACACTCTGCCACTGGCTGTGGATAATTTGCCCAGCATGTGCTGTGATTTCACACTTCACCTAGATCAAGTTGCGCTGCCACTTGATCCAGCCTTGGACATGTCCTTTGTGATAGACATAGAGCCTTGATGCTGGAGCTGCAGCCCCTGCACCAACTGATCATACCTGGATGTGACCATTGACAGGAATTTTCAAAGAGATTCTGTAGCTCCTTTGCTTTTGAATGGCATCATATTTCATTCTACGTTGTCAGCAAGAATAAGTGACTTGCACACAAAAGTTTAAAAAAATGATAAAATATTTCTAATTCCCCTACATGAAAGAAATTCATATAATGGCCTGAACTAAACATTTTTCTGGCTTCCTCACAAGCAGTATCCAAAATTGCTGAAAGAAAACAAGCAGGATTGGAGCAGAATTAGAGAAGATTTTCGACCAGAACTTTGTGTAGCTGAAAAATGTGGATGGGTCAAGAGACGGTTTTAAGACCTTGCACTGGATTTGTTTAACTGCTGGGAATAGTAATAATTTCTGCTTTTAAAAATTCTTTTGATTAATATGTTTTGTTCTTGAAATGTCACAAACTACCAAAATTATAGTCTATATTCTTAATTCAAGATATCCTGTTTGCAGCTATTCAGACTTGACATGAGAAAGCATTTCTTTTGGAGAGGATGGTCAAACACTGAGCAGGCTCCCTGCAGAGGGGATTAATGCCCCAGACAACCTGTCAGTGTTTTAGAGGTGTTTGGACAATGTCCTTAACAAAAGCCTTTAACTTTTGGTCTGCCCTGAGGTACTCAGGCAGTTGGACCACATAACAGTCTGATCTATTTATTCCACTCTACAAATTCAGTGTGTTAACTTGTATTGCAAAAGATAAGACTTTGCCTTTTTACATTTCTTCCCTCAAGTCCCACTTCATTTGGAGACCAGGCAATAGGCTTCTCACCACATTCAGAGAATGCTTTTCAGCAGAAATGTCTGTGTATATGCCTTAAAATACAGCATGTGAAGAGAGGGTGGAGTGCAGCTTGCATTGCATCTAGCCTTGTATTGACTCCTTTTCACTTAGACACTGCCCCCTTAGTGAGGCAGGAGTAAATCTCTAGTGATTCTACAATTCAGTGTTATTATTTGTTCTACCACTGAGCTGAATTTGATCCACTCAAGGGCAGTACAGATCTAATGACATGACATCTCCTGGCTTTACTGTTACAAACCAAAGCATTAAAGTGGGAATTGGTAATGCTTTGAATAACAGAGAGCCATATTTCTATATATCTCAGTGTTCACCAACTTACAGACTTAACTCTACAAGCACTGAGATCAGAAAATATTATGTATCACTTTCCTGCTTTCCCTATGTTTTTCACACAGTACATTAAAATGATACTGCCAGATGGGACACAGAGCCATGATCTGTGTCCCATCATGCTTGCAAAACAAGCCCATTCATTTTTATGTTTACTTGTGGTACTTGTACACATGCTCTGTCTCAGAGCTCGTTTGCTTGTGCTGACTGGCAGTAAAGGAGACTGAATGATACTGCACAGAATGTGACAGGATATGGCAGCTTTGTGCACTGAAAACCTCCTGTGTCTGATGTCTCCACATTCCAGAAAACTCATCTTTATGTATTACCTGACATACTCAGTACTTTAGTTTTCAGTATTATTTAGTGTCTCCTGGCTACCTCCACAGCTAACTAAATGGGGTATTTTCCATCAGCATGTTATTTGTACAAAATATTTTAAATATTTTTAAATATAGTCCTGAATTTATTGTTTATCTTCTTGCTACTCCAGAATATGGCTTGTAGTGAAATCTTAGAGAAAGGAGTTTTTCACTTTTCCTGGATCCTAGGAAATTCAGAGAGAGAAATTCAGGAAGAAAAACCCATATACAGAAAAAAAAAAGTGGATACATGGACTGCACATCATTGAAATAATTTACCCAGGGAAGTGGTGGATTTCCCAACATTGGACACTTTTAAGCATGCTCAATCATCCTGTCTAGGTTGTGCTTTTGCCAAGAAAGTTTGGATCAGATGGTCCTTGAGGTCCTTTCCCACGTGCTGTTCTATGATCCTATGATTCAAATTGCAAGTCCACCTCCTACTGCTCCCAACACAAATTACTTACTTAATTTCTAAGGGCTAAATGAAGGCTCTGCTGAAACTAATGGCAGCATTCCGAGACCTGGTTCCAAAACAGAGTAATGATCATGATAAAGCAAGGAGAGGTTTGAAATTTTATAATTGATAAAGTTAGCAATACTTCTACTTCAGACAACTGGACATTTGGTCTGGTAGAATTTAATGATTTACCATTAGGCGATATTGTGTAAAATAACAATGTTTAAAAGTTTAAAGTAATAAAAGTAGAGTGTAGTGTAATACAGCGCTTATTCAAAAAACAAATGGAGTGCTAAGCAGATCAATATGAAAACAGAAGTCACTATCTATGTTTTGTATAGCTGTACCTATAGAAAAAAATAGTGTTCTTCATAATCCAATGTGCTTAATTTTAATTTTTCCTTGTACTCGACGTATCATTATGTCAGCTGAGATGGCTAAGTATGAAAAAAGTAAGCTGGAACGCGTAATCCCACAGAGCCATTAGATTATCAAGGAAATAGCAGTGGGGAAATCACAATAGTAGGACAAGAGGGATCTGAGGAGATAAGAAAGTCAGAAGTGAGGATGAATAAGGGAGGATTTAGCCAACCATGATGATTATAAGAAAGCTCTTTGTTTTGCCAGTAGTTCCAGCAGTGGAACTTTCCTGCTTTGCGCCCTTGTCATCCATCACCCTTCCCACCTGCATTCTGTGGGAATAAAGGCAATCTAAGTGCCAATGTCTGTCACTAGCACAATGCCAGTGCTGGTCTAACAACAGGAGACATAATTCAATAGTGCAAAGATAACTCTGATCCTACCTGGTACAGAAACTCCTCAAAACTGTACACAGGATCCCCACCTTATTTATTTTAAAGCATATGTGTCTGCACTGTAAAATTTCAACTACATTGTTGAAAGGGGGCACAAATATCAAGTATATCTTTGTGCATCACTTTATAGCAATCAATGTGAAATGATTGCTGCAGCTCTGCATATATTTGTGAAAGGATGCTAGGAACTACTGGGATCTGTATTTTTTTAAATGGTACCAATATGAGCAAACTGAGGCATGTATTCAAAATGCACAATATCTTCTCACTAACATGAGAAGATTCCCTGGTTTCAATGAAATTATTAACCTATACAGCCAAGAGACTATGGATTATAAACACTCATCAATATATTCCCCTCCTTAACAGTTACACTTCTCAAATAAATCAAGTAAAGCAAAAGGCAAATTGAAATTAGTCCTCATGCTTTCAATACAAACCAATAAATCCCAGTCTCCCTGAGTCAAGTAAGCATAAACTGGTTTTTTGGCTTTCTCTTCAGTAAGTATGAGAGTATGTGTTCCTTTGAAAAAATAATAATAATACTCTTATCCAAAGCTATTAAGAGAGAGGAGAATGAAGAGAGAATTAAGCCTCTGTCTTTCTCAGAAAACAAATTTATATAAAATAGATAAGATTAAATTTGGCTAATGTTGACCAAGGATCATTGCAAGTACGTAGCTCAGCACTAAATGAATTCCTGCATCCCTCTGAAACTCTGCAGAAAAAAAGTCTTTACAGTCTCTCTGTGTGTTGCTGTTGGAGATAATGTAGCAAATAGCAGAAATGACTAATTCCACTACTGCTAATGGTGAGGTGGAAGACAAAACCACAAACCAACCCTGCCTGCCTCGCTTTCTGTGGTTTGGGATTTTCACTGCACTTATACTTCACAACAATGAAATGCAGAATTCTGAAACAGGTATTGTTAAGAAATGTTTTGAGAAATTTATCTCTGAGCAAACAGAAGACAAATGCTACCATTCCAGACATAAATCATTGGAGGGAACTACCTGGATTGTTTGTGAGAGAAGAACTTATTTAAACAAGTACATTTCTAGAGCGTTGTTTACCTCAGGGAACCTTCTACACATGAATGTCAGAGGAAATTATAGAAGGTCATATATCTCAGCTCTGTGAACCAGTTGTCCTCAATGACAGGGGATGTTTTGTATAAATAAAGCTTAATCCTGCTCTGTGGCAGGCTTACCTAATGTTGACTCATTTGCAAGGCCACCTTCTATATGAAAAAAAGTCCAAAATGCATGTTTTATGATGAATTTATAATTTTTTTTCACATTTTCTGTCCCTTAAAGGACTGACTCCGTTACCAGATCCCATATAGGCTCAGGGTAGTCAGGTTTGGAACTGAAGTTCCATTTCTTAGCAAAACTCCATTAAGCCTGTTTGTTAACAAATGTGATTTTCTATACCATTTCTTAAAAATATCCTCCTTGGCATAATCTTGCCTCTTTAAATATACTTATTTATAGGCTGGCTACACAGCCTCCCCTTTCACCCAGTTAACAGACTGCAACATATGGGATGCTGCCTTTACTTCCCATTGCGAGCATCAGGAGATAAAGCAGCACCTCTGCTGTATTTCCACAGGCAGGCTGGGGCTCTCCTGCTCTCACACTCCAGTCTCACTCCCCACTCTGCCACATGGCACCGCACACTTGGGATCTGCTGAACGCTCCCTCTGTGAGAGGAGCATAAGGAGGGCTTGGAGGTTGCTCAGGGAAGTGATATCAAACCAGGCTCAAACCCCACAGCACTGAGTGGGGAGTGCATGGACAGGCCCATATGCTGTGCCAGTTGCACGTTCCTGGGTGTTGCTGAAATAGTAGCAACACCATGGATGCATCCTGTCTCCAGAGCTCCAAAGTGTTACACCCAGTACTCCTGTCACCTGCTTTACACATGCAACAGAAACCGGTCCCCAGTTTTAAACCTTTCCATTTTAACTGAAGTTACTTTGTCGTGTCTGTGGAAGCCAGTGTTGAGCACATATACACCTGTGTATTGAACTCCTCTGGGAAATCAAGCTTCTTATTGCCTTGTTCAAGAAAACAGGTTCCCTATTCCCTTATAACACAAACTCGGCCCCTTGTATAAAAAATACTTAACACTTTCAAAAAGCTTTTCCTGTGATCTCATTACTGTGCACACTGTGTTATGTGTTAATGGAAACCTCATCAATTACCGGCTGTTCAGCTACATCCTGTGCAATGCAGGGTCACCCTATGGAGCTTATATGGAATTATGGACAAAAGGCCTATTCTCTTCCACATAAGCACAAACCCAAATTAATTTTGAGTCAGACTTGGCAGCATTTCAAGTTTCTGCTGCCCATGTAGTTAAAAAGAATGACACTAATGAATAAAATTATTTTATAAGAACGCTGACTTACATCCTAAAAATGGTGACTCATTTCGGCACCCGTTCCATGGCTCATTTTGCACATGGAAGTCTCCTTTGTGTGAAGCCTTGTTTCCTCTCCTAGTCCTGACTTCAGCCTGGTGTTTGATCTCACCCAGTGCCCACTAGGTCATGCGTATGAGTTTTTCCATTTATTCCAGCACTTGATCTATTTGCCCCAGCCTAGTTAATTACATGAAAAAAAATGTACAAAATTATTAGCTAGACAGTAAGGAAATAATGTCATTGTTGTGCCTGGGTATTTGACTACATTTTCTCTGCTTTGTACTTCTTTCCTGGGGGAATTTTTCACATAGCTCACTGCCTGAAGTCAGCCCTTGGTCTGAGCTGTCCCATCTGTGCCGCTGCTTGATGCTAACGTGGGCAGGAGGGAATGCAGGAGAGAATACCTTGGATAGGGCTATCAGTGGCAGTGAGACAGGGCTGAGTCAGGCCTTTACTTGTCACCAGTATTTTAACTGAATTCCATCAACAGCTGGAAGTGCTCAGCTTTTCTAAAATCTCTGCTGACAGCACACTGCATGAGTGAGTCAAAAATAAAGGTAAGCAGCTTTACTGAACACAGGAAGAGGCTAATCAGTGAATTTTCCTATTGATTCAAATGGCAGCAGAATTAGACTGATTCTCCAGCGGAATTTTAAATGCCGGGTATTAAATGTTTTGAAATGCAGGACTACTATTTCTGCATGGTTAACCCACACATGAGATATTTTCACCTATTCACATGAACCACTCATTGAAAATTAGTCCTCTAATAACCTGTATCCTCACACGATGCAAAATCAGAGCCAGCCACAGGGAAGAACTATCAAGTGCTTTTAGAAAGCTATTAGGATGAAGGAAGCTCTTGAGTAAGTTTCCTTTAAAGCCTTGCATATTATGAATAACCCACACTGCTCTGTATTATGTGACTATTTCCATTATTTCCATTTCTTGGGTAACACCGAAGGAATCCATGCACAAAATATGAGGGGAGCAGGGGGTGTTGAAGTGGTGAGATCCATTCATAACTATGAACTATTTATTATTATTTATTTTATCAACAGTTTGGTGTTGGCACTATCAAAAATCAATAGAGAAAAAAGCAGCCAACCCTGTGGAATTGTACAGAAACTAAAACCTGTTCTGGCAGATGATTTCCAACTGCTGTCATAAAGTTGCCAGTGCACAGCACAGACTCCCCAGCTTTGGTCATGAATGTTGGCCTGCGGGACTGCTGTCAAAACAAGCTAGATAACGAGACTAAGTATTGGAACCATTTTGCAAAATCAGGAATGGGCTTCACCTGGAGCCAGGTCACCCACAGTAATGTCATCTTAATGAATTATTTTCCCTACCAATCCCAAAAGACCATAACAAGCCTTTGCTTTCCTATAAAAATACAGGCCTTGTTAAACACAGATTACTGAGTCTAAATCCTCCAGAGCTGCAGCAGGAGTTTAACTTGTGGTTTCCAAAGATTTGTGATTTTCAGCATTTTTTGCCTTTTCTTCCTGAAAAGATAGATGCTGTAATTTCATAATCCAAGTAATATGTAACACCCAGATTGATTTTGAGGTTTCCAACGAACTAGTTGCCTATTTTCCTAAATAAGAAAACATATTTTTGCTTTCCTTTTCATTTGCAATTCCTTATTCATTTGCATTTCCTTTTTCAAAAGCAGTTCAATTTGTGAATGAGTTTTCAAGAGTTTTGTACAGCAGAGGGAACACTTTTTAAGGTGGCTAAATGCACTAAGAGCATTTCATATCTGGCATCTTTCTAAAGCTATATCAGAGTAATAATGCTGTTTCTTGTTTCTAAATACGTGAAGGTAAAGTCCACCCTTAAAGCATTTTTTTACTGTTATTTTAAGTGTGAGAGTCCATTTCAAGTCCAAAAGAATCAAGCTTCTCCAGACCACAGTCTATAAATATAACTATTGCTTTGTCTTTGCTCTTTCCAATAACTTTTGAGATTGTGACTACATGTGACAGAGGCAGAAGTCACAGATAAAGAGCTTCCTCCAAGTGTGATAAAAGCAGTCAAGCAGATCAGAGTGATTCTCTGCATGGCACCTGTAAGTGCCAGAGCCGCAGGACAAACTGTGCATGTGCTCAGACTGTTCAGACACCAGAGAAACCATATGGGGGAGACACTCAGAAATGCTCAAGCCAAGACAGAAGCTGCAAACAAAGTGCAAAGCATACAGCCTGCAAAAAACCCTCCATCAGCTCTAGGATTCCTTAGGAGAGTACCCCTCCTCTTTACAGTGGGTTTACTATCAATGTCTGGAGTGGATGCCAGACTGAGTCCCTAATTTGTAAATTGTAACAAAAGGTTTATTTTCTGTAGCATTAATAGACCTCATATCATAGGGAATGTTCATTTATAGTTTCTAAAACAAATGAAGCCCCCTTCTTCTTATAATGCCACATCAAAAAGAACAATCATGATAAAAATTAAAATCTTCAAGAGTCAGTCTGTACATGTGGATCCTTCCATTAAACATGAACCCTGTCTTGGGAGTGAATCATTATGATGCTGCTTTTTTTCTTCTGGATGCTTTTTTGGAATTTTAGTTACTTCCAAACCTTTTTCCCTGAGTAGCCTCCCCTCTTTTCCCCCACCTCTTGTTGAATACCATTTTGCAAGCTCAAGCACAAGTACCTCTACCCAAATAGGTAAAGAAGGTTCACTGCACAGCCCACACACCTTGGGGAGGCAAATGCAATCAGAATACACGAGTTAAGTGCCAGGCTCAGAGCTTTGCCTGAAGCACTTTGCAAGACTCATCATACTCATTTGTTCTCTTCCCCCTGTGCTGATCGGGAGAACCCTTTTTCTCCCAGGCTACAGAGGGTTGGAAAAAGAGCTTAGGTTAGAGAAAAAGAAATATTGTTACTTGATGCCAAAAAGTGTTTACTAGGCAATGAAGGAAACCTTAACCAGCTAGGCTGAGCATACTTTTAACTGGTCCTTCCCAAAGGATAAAAGCAAGCAGCTTGTCATGACAGAAACAGAATTTCAGACAATTTAAAAAAGGCCATAATTAGTTGCTTTCAGGCTAATATCTTGTATATAGTCAAATACTTTGAAAACAAATTAAATTCTTGCCAGTCCTGATGTTTTTTTAAATAATGCATATCCATAGCCCCAGAAGAAATCTCAGCAAGAAAGAACAATCTGTGCATTTCTGTCCACAAAGAAGTGCAACAGACACTGTGATAGCATAGTTTTCACGTTGCTGTAGAAACCCCAGCAGAGTATGCTTTAACTTTGTGAGTAATTAAAATACAAACTGTAATGCTGCCATAAAGAATTACCCACAGATAAGCAGAACTAAGATGAACACAGGCAATCCCAAACACTACGTTACCTGCTTTCCTTAGCATTGGAGCTCTTTTGTTATAAACAAAAGTTTAAACTGATAAAGTTGCATTTTGCACCTTTTGAACAGTTTGGAGGTTGCTAAAGGAAGGGCACAGTTCACTGGATATATGTGGCACTCTGCATGGAAAGCAGAAATCACCCTCTTTCTTTTAGACTTTTGTCTCAACACAAGATAGTGGAAATACTCATGTGCTCACTCAAGAACCAGATTAACACTTTCCAGACAAAAAAATTAGAGAGGAAAAAGGGCCTTATGGAGACGTGACTCAACAGACTCACATTGCCAAATAAAGTATATGTGCTCCATGAGGCAGAATTGGACCTCAAGAACGAACGGCATAGATTAAAACCAGCAGCAAAGTAAAACATAGTAACTAACCCAAACTAACCAAACAATGTGAGACAAAGAAGCCATCTGACTGACAGCCATCCCGGTGGGACAAGGAAATCAGAGGTGATCAGGTCATGCAGACTTCTGCAGTGCTCAGAAATCAGCAGATTACTATTCAGAGCAAACGGGACTGGGATAATGCTAAATCGTCGAAGACATTTCACGGCATTTGTTTCCAGCCCCTTTGTTCCCCGCTAACACATCTGGGGATCTCTCCATCCCCTGTGCCGCCCCAGACGGCCCTGGGGGCCTCTCGCCTCGAAGCTGCGCGCCCCAGGCCAGGCTCGGTCCCGGCTCCTTATGCTCTTTGTGAGCCTATCGGAGGTCCGGGGAGAGACAGGCACGGGACAGGGCAGAGAAGGTGGCTGCTAGGGGAGCCCCAAAGCGAGGGGTGGGAGTGAGCCTGCGGGGCTGCGGTGAGACCGCGGGCAGAGCAGAACTCGGAGGGACGCCGGCGAGGGCGAGGAATGGTACATGGGTGGTAGCCCCGAGGCTGGCGGGGGAGCGGGAGGGAGACCCCGGGGCCGGGCTCGGGGGACGCATCCGCCTGTAAACCCTGCCAAGGCTGCCGGAGGGGCCGTGCCCGCGGCCGGGCGGGCGCTCCTCTCCGCGCCGCGCTGGCCAGGCTGCGGC
>JAYDZK010000202.1:3555687-3566338 GCA_034509185.1 Euphonia xanthogaster | reverse complement strand
TGTCTACAGTATAGTTATATTTGACTCAGTAATAATCCTCTCTCAGGAATGATAGCTCACTCTGTAATATGAGTCAAATAAATGTTGTTTGTAATTTACTGCACAGTAAGTTACTGCTGAGAAAGTAAACAGGAGGCAAAAAGGAACACGCCGAGCCAAACATGAGGTTAATTAATTCCTTGAGTTATTTGGCAGTAGTTTGGCTTTGTGGTTTTATAAAATACACTGAACTAAACCCAGGACAGAAGCTGAGAAGAAAAAGTGGATCTACCTATTATTATGATTATTTACACAAAGATGAACAAAGACACAATGAAATGCAGGCACAAACACTGACTATCTTCATCCCATTGCTAAACTCCTGCAAACTGGATGATGGTGTAGCTTCCAAGTAGATCACAGAACAGAAGCAGATGGATTAACTGGGATTTCAGACAATGTGAATTCATATAGCTGGGCTGTGTTTGATAATTTAACAGAAATATTTCTTGTTGAATTACTGCTCTGTCATGATTTTTTGTGTTTCTCTGTAGCTATCCCTATGACCAGCTTTTTCCCACCTTTGCCAGGGGCACTTAGCTACCTTCAACAGCAGATGAATCAGACATCTCAAGTAAAATGACTGTAATACAAAACCACAAAATCTGCGAATTTTCTTAGATTTCTGGGCTCTGTAGCTCTCAAGAAGCTCTTTTTTTTCCTCCCCACTTCTTTTAGACAATTCCGCATGGTTTTTAGCTTGCTTTGTCTGAGAGTTTGGTAAAGACCTCTCATGAATTAATAGACCTACATGCAGTGTTTTTCTGTCTGAGAAAAGTATGAACAAATGCATTCTTTGGCTAAAATAAACTGCTGTCATCTATGACATGCATAATGTAACATGTGTCAGAGCAAAAGCTATGCAGTCCATGTGGTTATTTTCTGATTCCCTTAAGGTCAATGGAATTTAGTGAAAGATAAAAGTATAGCATATTTTACACAAACATATATATATACATACACACACACTGTATATATATACACACATACGTATATATGTTTTGCTCATTTGGGTAGAGGAAATCACATTTCAATAATTATGTGTCTCTAAATACTTTGTTAGATCTTTAAGTTATAGCATCAGAAGGATCAGAAATATGATGCAGTTTTAGTATGGGGAGGATAATGCTTTCCTCATGTACAAAAAGCGTTCTCTTAATTTGTGTATCACTGTATGAGAATGTTAGGTGTGCCAGAATGTTTCTTGGAAACAGCTCAGTATCCATGAAACAAGAACTCAGGGAAAATGAGGTTCAGAGTCTTTTGTGTGGGATGCATTAACCAAGCAATAGAGTATCTTGGAGGTGTAATTGTTTTGTTTTTAATTTTTGGTAACTAGGGTCAGTGAGACTCCGGGGAGGCAAGAATGAGTTTGAAGGTACAGTGGAGGTTTATTTGAATGGAATCTGGGGCACAATCTGTGGGAGCCATTGGGACAATAATGACGCGACGGTTGTATGTCGACAGCTTGCACTTGGGTAAGTTTCAGTTTGAGTAAAAAACAGTCAACTCATTTTTATGATGTTTCTGTATAAAGGACAATCTGCTTTGTAAATCCTGAGGGCTTTTTGTGTTTGATGATTGCTTTTTCTGTTTGAAACTGTTTGAATACTGGAGTTGTTCTTCCCAGAATACTTTGCTGCCTTCAGCCGCATTACACTTCGAAGAGGAAATCAGTATTTCCTCAGAAAGCTGAAGATAGGATCTGGACAGGAGCAGACTGTGGCAAATGCTTTGCTTTCAAAGTGAAACGTGTGAACAGGGCAGCAAGCTTCAACAAACTGCTCTGCTGGACATCTGGGAGATGTCCACACGGACAGAATTACTTGGTCCGATCTCACACATCTAAGTGTCAATTAACAGCTCCAGTGAGGTTATTGAATCTATAACAATGTAAATGTGGCCACGATTAGACTCTGCATGGGCTCCTAATCACAGGAAAATTCCTAATTCTCAGGGGCAAGGGGTTTTCCTCGTAATCACCCATTGCAGCATGCCAAATGACACCTGGAACTTGTCCTAGGTTTTTGGCAAATGGCAACACTTTAGAGCTGCAGCCATACTGGACAGGCTGAAAATCCCTGCACTGTCCTTGCTGACCACTCCTTCCCACTGCTGCCAGAATGGAGTTAATCAACAGCACCCTTTAGCATAATTTCACTGCCTTTATTGCCTTTCTAACATTTCTTTCACTCACATACCAAAGCACTGGTTTTGCTTGCTACAAGCAGTAAGGGGCTTTTATAGCAGACTTGCACAATGACATTCCTAATGATTTATCCACTTTTTAAGACTGCTAGCCAGAACTAAATCTAAGCTGGTTTATAATGTTCAAAACTAATCTGGAGACATCATGCCAACTCATAATAATATAAGGATTAGATGAGATAAAAGTTCAGCCATCTGGAGGCTGTGACTTTGCTTATGACTTCAGCTGTCTACGTGCAGTGGCTCCTTCCCTCATTTTCATGTAAGTCCTATCTGCTCTCTATACCCTGGACATTTCAGCTGAACAAGGCTGCTGTTAGCAAAAGTAGTTCAGCAATATGGGTGAATGGTTTTGTCTTTTCAACAGAAATGGCTCAAAGCTGAACCCAGGCCAAAAATCCCCAAGCAAACAGCAGCTAAAACTTTGAGCTGTCTTGAATGTTTCGCAGAAATTTGGATCTCTGTACCACCAGGTGAATTCATGAGGCATTACTGGTGCTTTTCAGGTGCTCCATCTATCTGTTCCTTTGATATCACCATACTTGGGCGCTTTTTTTAACTTCATTGTGCTTTGCAAGGAAGAGAAGATGGCTCTATAAGTGTCAGTGTAGATTCAGCATGAGAAGGAAAGAGAACTGTTTATAACATGATCTGGGTGGGTGGGAATGGCTGAATGGAGAAAAATTGATGGGGGCCTGATCTGATGGAGTGTGAGGTGATCGCAGGGCCCCATCATCACAGCCACAATACAAGGCATTTATGGGCAGAGCATGGAGTCTTCATGGAGTAAAGGACAGGATAAGTGAGAAAGACCTGGTGGCATTACCCCTCCTGGAATTGTAACTGCAGTGGGCTGGTACTGTAGATTCACCTATGGACTGTGGAGTCTGTTGATTTTTGTAGTTAAGAACTGGGAGAGCAGGAATGTAGCTGGCTCTGCAGCAACAGTCATTGAACTAAAATATCCCACAACAAAATGGTGAGAACTGGGTCACATCTGTTACTTTTCTTTGTGCAGAAGACAATGGTAAACTGTATGAAAATGTGATGCATTTAGACTACTGAAGAAAGCCCTTTCTCTTCTACTCCAAGATTTATATATGAGAAAATGTTCCCACTTCCCTTCCTCCACTCTGATACCCTATCCTGATTATTTTTACAGGGAAAAAGGTACAGCAAAACACATACCCTTTTCTGGATTAGGCCTTATTCCTGTTTTCTGGAGTGAAGTGCATTGTCGTGGTGATGAAGAAAATATACTGTTATGTGAAAAAGACACCCGGCAAGATGGGACATGTCCTCAAAAAATGGCAGCTGCTGTCACATGTAGCTCCTCCCTGGGTAAAAAACAATACATATGTTTTTCTCAAGTCCTTGTTTTATTTAAGTAGAAGTTGTAATAATTACAATAATTAAATTAGAAAAAGTGTTAAGATTTCTTGGAACAGATTATACAGATTAATAATTGCATCATTAACTGCTCCAAATACCTCAAGCAGCACCTAGCTTAACAACTTTTTACCTTTCCATAATCAACAACAAATTGTTTCTTTCAGATGTAGGTTGTGAGAAAGAGTAAAGTAGCAAGAATCTGTCTGTAAAATAAGGATTGTTTCCCTGCTTTTTTTTTAATGTCAAACTTATATTATTAGGAAAACAAGTCTCATTAACGTTTCTAAGATATTTGATATTATTTTAATCAACATGCTAAATAAATGGTCAGGCATGACATCAGATTTGAGATAGTGCTGCTTCAAGTGGGGCTGGGCTGGCAGTGCTGGGGAGCCGGCAATGCCAATCTCTTCAGCTGAAACCAAAGCATGAGGCTGCAGCCAGTTCTGTGCTGCCTTTCTTCTCCTACTTATGTTTTTAAGTGGCTTTAAAAAGAAAATTTTGCTCTTAGAAAACTCTTGAGTAGAGAGAAGGGAGACTTTTCAAGCTAGGAGACAAAGAATGAAAACAAGAGAGTTTTGCTTACAGAACCTGAAAATTATAAATGCTTTCACATTTTGAAGGTTCTATTGCAAACAGCCTTTTAAAATATTTATACCCACCCTCACCCCCCCCATATCAGTGATACACTAATATGAAATTGGAGAAATGCCCTCAGTATTGTTGTTTTGGTTTTTTTTTTTTTTAATAACCAAGAATTAAATAGTAGCATTAATTGGCTGGAAAGTTACATAAATATTACTCAAATTTCAATCATTTGGATGTTAGATATGGTGGAACTTTAAAATAACCTTGTTCACATTACAGCAGTTATGGGGTTTAAATGGCTTGAAACTGTTACCATTATTATAGATGTATTTAGCAGTGATGCTTTCAAGACAGTTTCTTGGTACAGCAGAAGAGTACCAAGTACTGATTTTAAAAGACTGGAAGCAAACAGGGAACAATACTTGCACAATTCAACTGAGACTCCATAGTCAAAGAGATTTTACTGCTCTGACTGCATTTTCTAGTGGAATGAGAAAACCCAAGGATTGATTTCTGTGTCCGTCACATAATTTTTACTTCTTACTTCAGATTTTACCTGATTTGGCTCTTACTTGTAGAAAAGTAGCTCTACTGACTGATTCAGTATTTGGCCTTACAGCACTAAGTGTCTGTGAATGCTGTGACACTTAGGTAATTCAAGATCAATATGGTTACTTGTATGTGTAAGCTTTTTCAGCTAGTGAGAGTGGAGCATAAAGGAACTCACTCTACTTTCAGGTTTTCCATCTAGTAAAAAGAGGAAATGTGTAGAAAAAAGAAAATTCTTGAGTGATGTCAGAGAAACCATAAAGCCATCTTCCTCCCTCTTTACTATCAGAATGATATTTCAGGACATGAATGACCCGTTCTATATGCTGTATTTGTCCCCAGGCCCTCTCTTCACTCCAATCCGGCTGGCTGGTGGGAGCAATGCCCACGAAGGAAGAGTGGAAATCTACCATGGTGGCCAGTGGGGCACAGTCTGTGATGACCAGTGGGATGATGCAGATGCTGAAGTTGTCTGTCGGCAGCTCGGCCTTGGGTTTGTTTTTCTACATGTTTGTTATTCCAGCAGCAAAGCAGTTGAGTTATCAGACCCTCAGCTGAAGCTAGGAGAAGTGTAATTGTCAAAAAAATGCTCCTTTAAAATCATACCGATACTTTGGAGCAGTAACTAGGTTTATATATAGAAGATTCAGGTACAGTGTAATTTCAATTCCCTGAAAGCAGTTTTCAGTGTCATATGAGAGGGCCAATTTTCTCTGTTTGGCCAGACAGATAAAAAATGTCTCAGAATAAATATTAACTTTGTTGTGAAAACTCACTATAATTCCTGTAGTTTCAATCCAAACCTGTAGGTGAAGAAAAGAAATTTCTGACTGTTCAAATCCTGACAATCCATTTTAGTGCAGAGTCTGACAGCCTCCTGGCTTTGGCACAAGAACTCTGCTTTGTCAGGAAGGATATGTTTTTTGGCATGCTTGTTAGAATCTCTCTAGATTTGTTTAAACCACGCACGTCTGAAGATTGTCAGTTTGCATATACTGAGCTAGAGATGTGTTTGAGGTTTTGACAGTTAAGCTTGTCAGTGATTCTGTCTGAACTAAGCATGGTCCGAAACACAGCTAGAGCAGCAGAACAGGATTTTCTTGATTCACTTTCTTAACAGCCAGAGGGCATTTTGATACCCCACAGAAGATAAGTATTGGTATTTGCAGAAAAATGCTGCAGAGGTGGGAGACTAAGAGGAAAACTGCTGGACCAGAGAGGAAGGAGATGAGGAAAATTGGGATGGAAGGCCAGTAGGATTGAAGAGGGAAAGAACTGGGAGCAAGAAGCAGAGAAGATGCTGGGTTGTATCCCGTGCAGGAGAAGGGGATTATGTCTGAGACAGACTGGATGAGAACTAAGCAGGTAAATGCAGAGGAGACTGGAACAGAAATTGCCTGTTCAAGCCTGCTGGGACTACAATGAAGGGAAAGAAGTGGTATTGAAGGTACAAAGTTCTGTGGCATTAATGGGTGATTCCCAGAGTGTACTTGTTTTGTAGCTGAGGCCTTGGGCTGTCCATGCCACCCAAATTAGCTCAGAAGGATGAGAACTATGGACTAGTTTAAAATATTGTAGATCTCCTGCTGAGCCAACATAGGAACCAATAGGCTTCTCTGACATCAGATTATTTTTTTCCGCCAGCTTATTTCATGTTGTATTTCTATATTCCTGCAGATCTTCAATTGGGAATACTTATTGGAAAGCCTTTGTTCTTGCAGGCTTTTCTTGCTTTTGAATTGGGCTGCTATTAATAGGTTTGGGGAGTTACTAAGCCCTGCTTTGCATTTCTGTATACTAGTAACAAGTGAAATGCTCTTAGCCTGCCTCCTTCCTGATGACACTAAAACTTTTTATTACTTAATCATCACAAACTGCAGTTTTGTGATGCTTCTAATTTGATTTGCTTTTCTGAGTAAATCAATTGTATTAAAATTGTGCTAAACCTACTAAGTATTTTTGAAATATGTCTAGAGATTTACAGAATTTCTCAAGTAAGCAAGATGTCACAACAAACATGCTAATTAATATGAAGTGAAATCAACTTACCAACAGTGGCAGGAGACCAGTTCTGAAGTACTAAAAATAATCCAAATTTGCATACTGTTAATCCATCTGGAAACATGCCAGAAACTGTAAAACTAAAGCTTCTCAGTAAGTAGCTTCCCACACCCCTTCAACTTTTCTGTAGCACTCCTGTAAAACTCCAGAATTTGAATCTACCATTAATAGGTGGAAAATAATGGCAACATCTTTTATTATTTGGTTTCCTAAATAATTCTTGCTTGACACAAACTCCCCTGGTTATAATGAAGGGATGTGTTGTCTCTGCCTAACTCCAGAGACTCTTACTGGAACATGGTATAAATTGTAAAAGCATTCAGAGCAGTCCATCATTATCTCTTTGATTTCAGACAGCTGCTTAATGAATAAGTATTTTTTCCTTAATATTTTCTATACATTTCTGCCAGCATTTTTATCAGATACACTGAAAACAAGATGCTTTTTTAGATAATTTAAACTAATACTTTAGATAGGTAAATCATTACAGTCCAAACTTCAGACATTTGAATCTTGCCATTTCAAACTAGAGTGAATATAGGAACAGAGAAAACATTGAGTGGCAAGAAACCAAACCATGGCAAACATTTATATATGAAAGACATGATATTTCTTATAGAATTGGAAAAAATCCTCATAGATGATAAAGGGTTAAACACGGCATAATTTCTGTAATTCTAAAACAATGGAGTGTTCTCAATCAACATAGTTTTTCGTGCTCCAAATCCATTCTGCTGGCAGAGAATATACTCCATACAAGGCTAGTCACTGGTCTGCTTCCTGTTCTTATTTCTATTGCTGATGGGTGATATGACGCTTGTCAAGTCACTTAAGATCTCTTTGCTGTGGTTTTCACAGGACTAAATACACATTTGTCTGGGTATTTGATTTAATGGGCTTTGAGGACAACAGGTGAAAGTCACTTTAGAAATATATATTAGATTATTTTTACTATATATAGATATTAAATGAGTATTAAAATTAGAATCTTCATACCCAAGCTGTTCATCTGTAATCTTTCCTCGGAAAATTAAAGGCACAGGAAAGGAAAATCTTCAGCTTGCTTCCTTCTGACTGGGTGCTCCTTGCATTTCTACAGGGGTGTTGCCAAGGCACGGAGCCAGGCTTACTTTGGAGAAGGCTCTGGCCCCGTGCTGCTGGATGAAGTACAGTGCACGGGAAATGAACTCTCGATAGAACAGTGCCCAAAAAGCTCCTGGCGAGAACACAACTGTGGCCACAAAGAAGATGCTGGCGTTTCCTGCACACCTCTCACAGGTATTCCAGTCATCAATCATCACAGGAAAAAACGGGACAAAGGCAGAGTTCACAGCTCCAAGAAACACTTCTAAAGTTTGCAGAGGCACAAACTCAAACCAGATGCAGTAAAAGGCAATGTTACTGATTTTGCTTTAGAACAACAATGAGATCTAAGAAACACTGATCCTTGTTTTTGTTTTCCCTTGTTACGGGCACAGATGGTGCACTGCGGCTCACAGGTGGGAAGGGCAGTCACGAGGGCCGCCTGGAGGTCTATCACACAGGCCAGTGGGGCACGGTCTGTGATGACGGCTGGACGGAGCTGAACACGCAGGTGGTTTGCTGGCAGCTGGGATTTAAGTAAGATTACTCGATATTGGATATCTGACTCTGTGACTTGAGCATCATGACAAACACTTACACGAACCCTACATGGACCCTGTTTTAAGAGTCTTCTTTTTAATATTAGCTGAGTGCTTCAAAGAAACGACCACATTAAAATCCATTAAAGCCTGCTTCCCTTAGTTTCACAGAGGTATGTAGGCCTTAGTTTAGGTAGAAAAATCTTCAACAAGAGTGATTTAGCAGCCTTTATTCACTGAGCTCCTTCCAATTCTCTTTTTTGCTGAGATCAATGCATGTGCTATAGAGAAGAACTGATTTTGATTTCTATTTTCCGTATAAAGGTTTGCTTCTTCTAAATCTTTGCTTGTTGTACAATCATTAATGACAAACATTTTCAAGGTGTAAATACTTCTGCACTACCTCAGAAAATCCCACAGCCTGGCCCTGGAACAGTTATGTATTGAAAAGCATTTTAGAAAAATCACATTTGTTTTATGTATTCAGTCTTCCCTGCTTTTCCTGCTGATCTCTGGCTACAAAGATACTCTCTCAGTAGGTGATTGCTGTCTTGCCTTCAAACTGTAACAGCTGACATTCAAAAAAGGATTTTGTCTCGGACTGTGACATTTAAATGTATACAGAATACTAAGAACATGCTTAAAGCCTCAGAGTCATTGAGCCAGCCATATGCTTGGTTGAAGAGCAGCCTTAATCAAAGGCATTACATTCTCAAGTTTGAACTAATGTAACAGTAATTCCTTAAAAAAACACATTACGGAAGAGGCAGCATATGGTGCTCTCATTGAATTTAGTGCTAACTGAACCTGCTTACTGAGAATACTTGAGAAATCTTTATTTCCTCAGGGATATCGCTTTCTTTTCTCATGCTTAAGCATCATGTGTCCTCTGATCACCATGGACCAAAAGATACCTCTGTGTTGTACAGGTATGGAAAAAGTGCAGGTATGGAAAAAGACAGCTACTCAGAAGGAAGCTCCGGGCCCATCTGGCTGGATGATGTGATCTGCTCTGGGAAGGAGACAAACCTTCTGCAGTGCTCCCGGCGGGAATGGGGGAAGCACGACTGCAACCATCAGGAGGATGTCAGACTCATCTGCCACCCAGAAAACGACAGCCACAAGCGCTCACTTGGTAAGGAAGCTCTTTGCTAAAGTTACAGTATGAGTATTGCTGTGGATACAGATACAACCAAAGTACAGGATACTGAAGGATTCTCAAAATCCTAATATTTGTCAGATAGGTGCAAGGAAAGAACATAAAGGGAAAAAAACTAACTTTTCTCCAGAAGATCACAGGAAGTAATCAAGTTTTGTTTAGAACGTAAGCATCCAGAACATTAAAGCTCAACCCAGATTTGCAAGGTAACAAAGTCACATTCCAGGGATGCCATTGTCTCAGTCTCCGCTAGATTTTGGAACCTATTCAGCATTTCCTCATGGTGTACCTAATTTTACCGGGCACTTCTCAACCTCCAAGTAATGCTTGGTGTCAAATGCTGGAGGCATACCTGAGCACTGAGGAATACGAATCCATAGTCTATCCTCCTAGGCTTTGCATTCAGACAATCCAGAACAAGGGATATGGAGAAGATGGGAAGTTCAGAGGTAGCAAGAAGGTAGGGTGAGAAGCATTAAATTATTTCTGTGTTACTATTGCCTGTAATTTTTAGCGTCTGGGTGAATGGGCCCCACTCGCTGACCAGGACAGAATGATACTACACACCCAGATAAAAGAGTTAGTTCCAATATCAAAGGCCTACAAATTTGTATGAAAATAAAGAAGATAAAAAGACTGAAAAGAAATTAGGGAAAAATACCAATTACACTGTGATAAAAATATAATCAATATAAAATAGAAACAAATAAATTCCAAAGATTCCTAAATCCACATGCAGATAATTAAACAATAATTCTGGCTATGAGATATTTGCAGTAGAAACTACAGTGGAACAATGGGTTGCACAGTAATTTTGAAAAAGTTTCATTTTTACAATTTGCTACATAAAGTGTGTAGCTCGCCAGTATGTGGCCTTTTAGAAAATTGCTGCCAATGCCATTTAGCTTACTCAAGATTATTTCAGTTGAATTTGAAATTGGTATTATATGCCCATTTCCTTGAAATCACAGACTGAAGGTTTATCCCACAAACTACAACATGGTTTTACTGCACAAAAAAAATGTTGCTACTT
>JAYDZK010000202.1:3536411-3555587 GCA_034509185.1 Euphonia xanthogaster | reverse complement strand
TTATAACAACATTCAGCACTTCCATGTGTACTTTTTGAGTCTCTCCCTCTTTACAGGCTTGTTCTATATAGCCCTCTCACCATCCAATGAATGTTTTATGTTGCAGTACATATATCAAATCCTATTTGTTAGAAAGAATTTTCTCGAACCAAAAATAACAGGAATTCAATCCATGACTGCTGTCTTTACAGATGCAAACCATCTGTGCCACTTTGCTCAAATTCCTATAAAATATCTGTGCTGAAGGAGTCTGGGTCAGTTAAATACATCCATATGGTAACATTCTCACATCCCCACTACCAGAATGCTATATTAATTTTGTGCTCATAAATATATATATATATATGTTTTATAAACCACAAGAAGTTAAAATAACAATAAAATATTATTTAATAAATAAATAACAATAAAATATTAGTACTATTCTGTGCCTCTATTTGGTTAACAGAAGTATAATTCTCACCTAAGTTGTATTCTTCCAGAACATATCAGTTCAACAAGAAAATAAGAGTTTATCTGACATTTCCTAGGAGATTTCTGATTGGAAAGTGGACAAAGTGTTGTTACCATTTTCTTCCCAGCATTTGAAAAAGCATTTTTTTTCCCATAAGGATAAATTCAGTGGAAAAAATAGAGAAATTAGTAGATGCTAAGACCTAAACAAACACAGATATTAGGGAGCACTAAAAAGGAAATAGGATCTACTACAATAATGATATTTGTTGAGAAAGATCATGACAGCATAAGTAAACAGAATGTTGGTGAAGCTAGTCCATGTAACTGTCCAGAGAGTATGAACTCCAACACAATATGCTTTAAATTGCATTGGAAACAAACATACTTGGATTTTATCTTCAAATATTTCCCCATTCAGTTAATGACTTAGGCCAGATTTACAGAAGTTATGCATACCCTACATTAATCTGAATTAAATATCAAATGCAGCTATCTCAAAATACTGCTTTAAGAGTGCAATTAAGTAATTCCTCATCCTCACATATTTAGAAAAGATTGGGAACAGGCTAGAAGAATGAGAAAGAGTCTTTTCCATTATTCTAAGAAGCAACTCTCATGAGTATATTAAAGATTATAAAGTGTACTATACAAAAAGATTGAGAAGGTGATCCTCCCTTGAACATGACAAAGAGGCCACAGAGGAATTTTAGAGTAAGTAAGAATTAAGTATGTATTTTGCCTAATGAGTCAAAA
Source organism: Euphonia xanthogaster (assembly GCA_034509185.1). Classification (NCBI taxonomy): domain Eukaryota; kingdom Metazoa; phylum Chordata; class Aves; order Passeriformes; family Fringillidae; genus Euphonia; species Euphonia xanthogaster. Next base: position 3,554,378 of record JAYDZK010000202.1, on the reverse strand, counting down.
CTTATCTAGAGGCCAAGCACTGCAGAAACCATGATCAACTAAGTCTGACTAATCTACATAAGTGAAATTTCATACTATGAAAGCATCTGATTAAACAATCAATTTAAATTGCTAGAAAAATAATGTAGAATAACAGGCTGCAGAACAATGTGCATAGTGATAAGGAATAGCTGAAGTTCAAACAATGTTACACTATTTTGCTGAGACAGTGGTTAGGAGGAGCAGCACCAACCAGTTTAAGAATGAATTTATGGACTGAGATACAGTTACATTCACCCATAAAGTGTAAGGAAAATCTGTCCAGCTTGTATGGGTATCATATCAAAGGTCTCTCAGGTGTTTTCTACCATTTGTATAGAATTGTGATCAGTTTCTGAACAATGTCACATAATGGCTTGGAATTAAGAAATCAGCTGAAGAGTAAAGCACAGCAGTATTTAATATTGTCTTGTAATTTGTACAAACTGCTTTATTTTGCCAGCCAGGACAAATATGACTACTTTAACCACTGATACTAGGCTTGTTGAATGTAAATATCAGTTGTACTAAATATAATGAAAGTAACTAAAAGTACCATTCTTGCTTCTGTTGCTGTGAGCTGACAGCAGTAATTTATTCCCAGGTCCTCCCATCAGGCTGATGGATGGTGAGAATAAGAAGGAAGGACGTGTGGAGATTTTTATCAATGGCCAGTGGGGCACAATTTGTGATGATGGATGGTCTGATAAGGATGCAGCTGTAGTCTGCCGACAGCTTGGCTACAAGTAAGAAAACTCATTAAGCTGTTTGTCAAGTTATGTTTTCTGTACCTAAAAATCTTAAGTTTCTGCAACCAAATACCACAAACAGATCTAATAAGGTAATGTATGTCTTTTAAAACTTGTCAGTTTGGCATTCTTTTAGAAAAATGTATTCCTACTATTTGTATGAAAAGTAGTAAGGCTCTGTCTTCAAAAAGAATGTTCATTAAGTAGCATAACTGGGAATGGGAATGTTAGTATTCAAAAATGTGTCAGTCTGACTGACAACAAAAATGCAAATTAGTGAGAGTTATTAAATATTTTTCATTAGAAGTTAAACATTCCAAATCATTAAATCTTTTAATTAAATACAAAATTTTAGTTGTCATATTAGTTTCAAAAATAGGTCAGCGTCCACTGTCACGAGGCGTGGATATGATGACTGCAGATTCAGATGCAGGCACACCAGCTACTGAATTCCTAATTTAATGGAATTTTTCCTTCCTTTACTGATCTGGCTAGATTTGATGTAGCTCAAAGATCTGATGAAACTGTTACACAAGGGATTATGACTCCAGTCTGCACGACAGTAATTTCAATATGGTTCATTTAATACAGGAATAGACCTGACAGAACAAACCCACCCTCTAATTAAAACCATGCAATATATGTGTCACTTTTGAAAGAAATCACTGAATCAGGCTTACACCACTCATCAGCATTTTTCTTCTGGATACCCAAGAGCAGCAAAAAGATAACTATAGGGTGGATATATAAATAGCAGTACTAATAAGACTTGAAAAATACCCAGAATAGTGAAATACAACAGGAAATTAGTGAAATGTCTTCTCCAAGCGTATCTATCAAGAAATTTGAGCTGAAGAAATACAAATCATATTGTTTGTTGTATCTAACAATGTGAAGTTTGTCCAACCAAATATCATCACATTATGTCTGAACACACAATATATACCTTGTAAAAACTCCCTGGTATTAATTTAGCAAAAGCCTATTTAAAAGCAGTACTACACCATGGCTTCAAAATGGCAAAACTTGACTTACAAGTCAATATATGACTCTTACAAGTTACCTAACTTAATTCTAGGATAGGTGTCCATCTATCCTAATCCACTCGATTTCCTCATTAACAACATAATTAATAATAATAATAATAATAATAGTAGCATATCTGTAAAGGTCAGTAGTTATTGTGCATGGCCCTTGGTGTGGGAGAACTGAGAGGAAAAGACCTGAAAGCCACTTCTCTCCAGGGACAGATCTGAACTGACAAAAAGGTTGTTTCTCTGAGGGTCATCAGTACATAACTGCTGGCTTGGAAAGCAGCAATTAAGGGACATGTTTGTTAGGGCTGCACTAAAGCCAGCTGTAAGGGCACATTCCAGGATGTAACAAAAACATAGATGTAACATTTGTGCCTTCAGAGATTTCCCAATTATATGAAATAAGTTCCTCTATTAAGCTGCACTCTTTGCTCAAGACCACCACGATTTTTTACAGTTGTTTCCTGAGGTGTTCTTCAATGGGGGTTGGTTTGGGTTTTCTATGGTGCTGTTGGTTGGTTGGTTGGTTGGCTGGGTTTGAAAAGCTTTCATTCCCATTATCAGCAAACTGAGAGATTACTGATGCACAGTAAGAGATAGATTGCTTTCATACAAAGGAAGGAAGAAGGAGGTAGTGCTCTTACTAAGTAACTGATAAGATCTGGAGAGAAAATTCTGTACTAAACTGCAATAAATACTTCTCTGGGGAAGGATAAGAATACTGTGGTTGGTGATGGATAACAAAGTAGTTTTCAATATCCTGAGGAACTTTAGAACAATGCCCTAAAACAGAAACTTTGTTATTTGACAGAGATACCAAAACCGGGTAATAATTTACAATGAGTGCCTGTACTGTGTCACTGTGTTGTAACAGCAAACATGAACACATGAGCTGCCCAAAGGTATCAGAGAGTTGGACTTATTTTTTGTGGTTATCTGTAATCAGAGTATCCCTCACAAAAGAAAAACATTTGGAGCAAGAGTCACATTATTTGGGACTGACAAGTCAAATCCTAGTAAACTCATTAGGCAGAGATTGTCTTATACTGGTTCCAAAGGCAGTTAAGGCTTTGGATTATCTGGCAAATATCTCCTAACCTTGGAAACTGAAAATATATAAGGACAGTTGACCTTGTGGTATCATCTCTCACATAGTGTTTCTTGAGCTTCTCTTTCCTGGCTTTTAACAATTTCTGCATTCTAACCAATGTTCCCTACTTGGAAATCCTGCCCACCTACCCTTCAGTACATAGTAAAAAAATCCACACAGGCAAAGCTATCATGTGCAAAACTTTCAAAAGGGAGGAAGCTCCTGTGTTACTTTCATGTTTCAGTTATATGGATGTGGCAATTGAGAGCCGGTTCAGTTTGAGCCAGCCACACTTCTACTGTGACAAAGCTTTGAAAATGGTTTGACAAAGCAGGATTCCTCCCCGACAGACGAAACCCATCTCAAGAAGGGATGCAAACTCTTCCTGCCATTTGCACCTACCTTCCCCAGCACTGCAGGTATTAAAGAAGTACCAAAACAGCTGTAAAGGGAGAGAAATACTTTCTTGCCTAATACATTTTCACAGTCAAATTCTCTTTCTCTGCTCCAGAATTTCATCACATTTGCAGTTACAGTTCTGTATGCACAGAAGCAGTACTTCACAATATACAATTATAAAATATCCTTTAAAATGGAAACCTGTATTTTAATTATCTGGAATTCCACGTATCCTTATCCCAGTAAAATGTCAGTGAATTCCTCTTAACCAACAGGTAAACTTGTAGTTCAGGCACACTTAGAGTTGTCTGTGGCTTCCTGCCCCACTTCTCTGAATAGCCAGTTGGGTGGTCTTTCACTCATAATTCCTTTGCCTCTTGAACCATATACAACAAAACATCTATTTATAAATTAAGAAGATTACTTTAACTAATTAACAGTAATACTCTATCACAGGAGTTGCCAAATGAGATGCTTAAATGCTACACAAGCACCAAGTACTGGGTTCCTCCCAAAAAGAGGGGGGTGCAGACCCTGAACTGGTCTCCAGTCACATGACATTTTTACACCTCAAATATGGGGTGCCCTGTAAAAAATAACAATAAAATATTTTAATAACTACTAACAACTGTTAGGTCTGTACTTCATTGCTCCTACTGCACCGCAAGAATACTGTATTTAACTGGCCCATCTATCTGAGGGAATCAGACCTGAACAAATTATTTTTAGCTTTCACAGATGCTGACTTTATACGAGGATTAAAGAGATTATGAAAAAGCAGCTTTCACATATTTTGTTTTATGGCAAAACCTAATGCTGATACAATGTAAAATACTTTGCACACTGCCTTCTAACCAGATATACAAAAGCAGTTTTTAAACCTAATGAAATGTAGCAATTTTGTCATAGTTTTATTTTTTTCTGCATACTATAATAAGAGAGGTGGTGGAAGGTGCTTGTTATCAAGTGAAACAGTGACAGGGTTTGGAATGAAACCTCAATGTCTTTGACTACTCACTTGGAAATTTGAGTAAAATGTAGAATAATGCCTCAAAATGTTTAATAATAAAAAAAAATATGCTCTGTTTGCAGAGGCCCAGCTAGAGCAAGGACAATGGCCTATTTCGGTGAGGGCAAAGGCCCAATTCATGTGGATAACATCAAGTGTACAGGAAATGAGAGATCCTTGGCAGACTGCATTAAGCAGGACATCGGGACGCACAACTGCCGGCACAGCGAGGATGCAGGGGTCATCTGTGACCACCTAAGCAAGAAAGTCCCTGGGAACAGCAATAAAGGTGAGGCCCTGTCATGAGGGACAGACCAACAGGTCCAGGTGAGCAAGTGTCATGGTAGGGAGAGACAGACTTAACAATCCCACCTCACAGAGGAAATAGTTTTATAAAAAACAATTATAGAAAAAAAGGGGTGGGAATTCTCTCTGCTGACACTGTGTGAGCTTATTCTTTGCAGCTGCACAAAGGAAGCACCAAGACTACTCAGTCAAGACAAGGGTATTTGTTGCCATGGTTTAGAGCAGCCACGTTCATTAAGCTGCTTGAGGGACGTGATGCAAAAACCTAAACAGCTCCCTTCAGCTTTTCAAGGTGTAGGTTATCCTCAGATAAGGACTGAGACCTCTGTGGTTGGCCAAGGTCTGCTTCCACTTGCAGGAAGTAAGGAAAAGCCCTATAAAATCCTACATGCGAGAAGCAAATGTGGAAATGACTCTGATCCCAGTAAAAGAGCTCAGCTACAAAGTACTTCTCAGTCTTGAAAGAATTCAGTGTATTTTCCCCGGTCAAAAGATCTCAGCTATAAACAATTTCTAAGTCTATTTTTCCCAATCAAAATTTGCCTGTTAAAAACTACAATGAAACAGAATAACTTCAACCTTCAGATTTTTTTTAAAGTTACCTCTCATTGAATATTGGCCACTTTTCATGTTGAGTTTAACGCTCTCTACATCTCCCTTTCTGGTTTAGATTCTCTTGCTTCTGTTTGTGGGCTGAGGTTACTCCATCGTCGACAAAAGCGAATAATTGGTGGGAAAAATTCTTTACGGTAAATAATTGGTAAAGACAAATAATTTTGAATATAAAGCTTCTAAGACGTATTTGCCACAAGTGGTTTGCCAAATTTACAATTTTATTGTAGGCTTGTTGTTTATTTTTCTTTTGACTTGTCATGATGTAGGAGTAGAAATATAACCAAAGCAAATTTGGCAGGAAATTAAAAAGTATTAATTGAGAAGTACTTGCAGCATTAGTTGAAAATCTATAGATGATTGTGGGTAAAGTCCTTGAATGGGTTAAATTTTAAACTTACAAAATAGCTATTTTACTTTTACCAGAGGATATCTTCATATCAGGATCTGAGCTATAAAAACAGAGCTATGAATGTATACGAGCTTTTAAATGCCACCTACACCAAAGAAATGAGGCCTGGGTATGATTCACTGCCTAAGACCTTATTTTCTTTCATAAAATAAGCCTTAATGATGACACAACTAAAAATCCAGGAGGCACTGACTCTACTTTTTTAACAGTTGTGACTAAACACACAAAAATATATATTTACACAATCTTACAAAAGGCATTGTAAAAAATACACTAACAGCATCATTACAAGCACTGTGCAACCTGTTTCAAAGTACATGCACAGCACTGATCAATCCATTTCTAAGACACTACCCAATTGGGAGAGCTACAAAGAACAGTAACAAGAAGGAGCCCAGAAAAATATTTTAACACAGCCAAATAAAGTAAAGTAGGATGACTTACCTTAGTAAAGAGACAAATGAGATAACAGATAATGCATAACGCAGGAAGAGATTGAGAATTCTTGCCTCAGAATATGAGTTTTAAGGACACTTGCTGAAATGCAACAGTGACAAATAAATGCACACACAATTCAGTTAGAGCAAAGAAGCTGGTCTCATCATAAATCAGTACAGAAATGTTAGGTGAAGCAAAAAGGTGATAAAAATTCAAGAGTGCACGCAGAAATGCTTCAAATTCAAGAAAGGGAGCATATGTATGTATCAGAAAAGGACTCAGTGTCACAAAAAGTCATTGAGACAAGGAACTTGAGGAAGTTTGAAAAGAACTGGATATTTACATATGTACCAGCAAATCCAAAGCTGTCTGAATCACCTCATTTTAGAAAAACATATTAAATCCTATCTTTTAAAATGGAGCAGTGTCTAAATTGTTTTATTCTTTATGGGAAGTAAACTCCTCCACCTTACTTTAAAGCATGTGGCACGGGTAACTCTGAGATGCTGGACTAGATGGCCCCTGGCAGCCCTTGTTTTTCAGCACACCCATTCAAGTTGACAATACTCAGAAAACACTCAGACTACCTGTTGCTTACTCTTAAATGCTGCTGTTGCTTGCAGGTGCATCTCTCTCCCTTTCCCTTCTCTGACTCCTAATGTGCTAAACCAGCAAAAAAGAATCCATCCTGTATTCATAGGTATGCAAATATGGCCAGATCTACTATAAAAAACAGACAATCACAGGCTGAAAAAAGGTGTTCTTCTATACTTGAGACTTCTACAGTTGTTTTATACCTCTTGTTTTGCCACCTTCCTTTCTCATGAAGACAGGGATGGATGCTGGGTTCAGCTTTTCAAGAAATTCCCCTTTCCCCTCTCCAGTTGACAGGAAATTTCTGGTTTGTTGACTTGGACGGTATTTGGCGAGCAACCCACAGAATGTATTTTTGGCTCAATGAATGCAATCTGAGAAGAGAAAATTCAAATAGCTGACTGTGGGAGGAAGCACTTAAGAGTGCTGGATGCCCACATTCTCAGTAAAGTAATGTGGACCATTGTTAAAAGGAATTCTGCATGTTGCCAGGATATAAAATATTCACTTGCCCTTAATAAACAGCACATTTTGTAAGTAAGCTGTGTCAGTCAAAGAAAGGCAACAGGATGCACATTGCAGGTAACCTGAGTTCCCCACTGCTGTACGCTGAACACCGCGTGTCACTCCTGCAGGGGCGGCTGGCCGTGGCAGGTGGCACTGCGCCTGAAATCCTCTCATGGTGACGGGAGACTCCTGTGTGGTGCTACTCTCATCAGCAGCTGCTGGGTCCTCACTGCTGCACACTGCTTTAAAAGGTGGGTGTCTCTCGCCAACAGTGCACCGTGTTTTAAACTGCTGTGTTGTTCTGGGCATATGCAAAACCATTACAGTTCAAGCCCATGGAAAACTGTTCCAAGAGTTGGCCTTTGATTTTAAAAAACCCTACCACTCAACCTCCTTTCCCTCAAACAAACAAAACACACTAGTGCATTAAAATTATTTGGGTGTTATCATTCATGTGATTTATATTCACCACTTCAGCATTTTAATGAAAAAATATAGACAACACTTTGGATTGTTCCAAAACTTTCTGTTCCAAAAAAAATGCAGCTTACGGCTTTTAGATTATAGTGAAGACAACTGAGCAGACACCAAACATAGGGACTGGAATATTTTACATTAAATTTGGTAACAACAGATCTTGACAGTGATAAACATTTTTACTGCATCACAGCAGTAACTAAATGCAGGACTTCACTACTGATGAAGTTACTGAAGTATAAAAGCATCAATTTGCACAATAAGAAAGCTAATCTTCTGATTAGTGACTATTTCATTGGAATGGGTTGGGAAAAAACATAGAGGAGTACTACAATTTTGAGGGTGTTTGCTAGAGTTTGCTCAAGTGAGCTAAAAATGTTTCAAATTTTGATTTTGAGCCTTTAATTTTGCACACTAGTAACTAAAATGAAGAGTCAGATACACTTTTACTCAAACACAGTGTGCATTACCTTTGCTGTGCACCAGATGCATATCTTTTCTTGTGTCCTGAAATCACGGAGGACTTTCCTTGGTAATATTTTAAGCTGAAATAGTCAAAGTTAGTAAAATTTCCTGCTATTTCAACTGACGTCCTAGGTGATTCTGCAGAACTATGGAAGCTCTTTAGTGTCTTTCATCAAAATTCATCGACAATGGCTTCCTAATTCCTGTTCATTTTCTCTGTAGTGATTGCCAAGGATGCAGCTTGAGAGTCTTGAGAAAGCCTTTGATTACAGGCTTGAAAACTGAATGTGGTGCCAAGGAGTGCCAATATTGGATACTCTGCTGAGCACCCACAGCATGGGGCAGAAGCAGGGCTGGAGCAAAGTACACAGTGGTACTTCCACATTGGTGCAGCCACTTGAGGGGCTGTCCCAGGCTACCCTCAAACTGTCACCGGTGGTCTCAGGGACCAAAGTATTGTTTTGTCCCAGAAGTTACATTTAAACTGCAGTTAGACCTGAGCATGCAGCTCCAACACCCTGTGGATGCACTACTGTTTACTGTAAATGAGGGAAGCCTTTAGCTCTAAGCTGGCTTTGGACAGGCTGGGCTGAACTTCCAAATGATCTCAGGGATAGGTTTCCAAGAGCTATCTATAGATCAAGTGCCTTCTTCACATATTTTCCGCAGATGGACAAGAGAAAGACCAGTATACCATTTCTCATATCCTGGAAATTGGAACACTGCTTAAGTAACCAATGTGGCCTCATCTATACTAGGAATAAAAATTAAGCATAATTTCATGCATGATTATTAGAATTGTTCACCAGTACTACAGTGGAATTATTGGCTCTATACTTTGGCAGATACATTATTTAAGATAAAATGTTTGAAGCTATTTTTTGTTTTATAACCCATCCTTGTCTTGAGTTATTCAGACAGCTATAGGGAAATTGGAAGGTCTGTACATTTAGAAAAAATAACTGGATAATTAGAAACATGAGGAAACAGGAAAAACCCCTTAATGTATCCTTTACAGAAGTTCATCTTTGGATGAAGGGATGTTTGTTCACAGCCTGCAGTTCTCTCTCCATAAAGCCTAGAAGTGAAATTTTGCTCATGCAAGACCTGAAGGAATAGACCAAGAAAGCTTTACAGGCAACCAGGAATGCAACCCACAACTAGAAGAAATATTGAGTGGTACAGCTATATATTGTGCAGAAAACTGTAGTTTTTCTCCTTGGTCTGCTGCTCCTCAAGCAGGCTTTAACAAGCTATGGAGACCAGAACATTGCTGGATGGTACAAAAACAACAGGCATAGGTTGAAAGGTGATGGGCCACTGTGGGTACTATTTTCTCCAAGCATATTAGAAATTTCCTGCTGAAAATTAAGGAAAGGAAGAAATAAAAGGAAAAATATTTGTTAGCTTAGCCATGTTTTAAAATAAATTCATGTACCCAACAGTACTCCCTTGTTTGCATTTTGCCTGGGAAGGTCTGCGTGTAATACAAAAATCTTCAAAGACATGCACAGAAAACTGTTATTTCAGCCACAGTAGTAATCTCTAATGTATTTACCATTTAGTCCACAATGTGAAAGAAACTGGGATTATACCAGATGCAAAACAAGCCTAAGATCTACAGGCCTCCTGTCAGTTTGACAATAGCTTGTGCTTGTGATGCACAAATGCTTTGTCACCCTTACTATAACCTCAGTTGATGTAAGAGGTTTTGATTAAGTTACCTAAGCCTCTAAAGTTCCTCAACCAACCCAAGAAGCAGGCCTGAACACTGTCGTCATTCCAGTAATTATTTGGAGCAGCCCAATGATGTCAATACTCAGACTGTCATTGCAATTACTGGCAGCTTGTGTTACCCTTCCTAAATAAATTTATAATGCACACCTTGTACATTTGAAGTGCCAGTCATGGCAAATGGCCGTAAGAAAATTGCCTGTGAAAATATTCAGAAAGAACATGGCACAACCTAAAACCTCAGAAGAAGGTTTTTATATTCTTTAGGACACACCAAAATGTCAGTGTAAACATTTGAGAAAGCATTTTTGCTCTTTAAAAAATCTTTTGCTCACATTAGTTATGTGAACAGTAAAGAAAGTGATGAACTCAGTAGCATGCTCAGGATGTGACTTGGCCTGATCCAGCCCTGTTTGATATCACCTCCATCTCAGGTATGGCAACAACACTCGCAACTACGTAGTGCGGGTTGGAGACTATCACACGCTGGTGCTGGAGGAGTACGAGGAGGAAATCGGGGTCCAGGAGATTGTGGTGCACAAGGACTACAGGCCTGACAGCAGCGACTACGACATTGCCTTGCTGAGGCTGCAGGGGCCCGAGGAACAGTGTGCAAGGTTCAGCACCCATGTTCTACCTGCCTGCTTGCCACTGAGGAGGGAGCGACCACAGAAAACTGCTCCCAACTGTTTCATCACTGGATGGGGTGACACAGGTAAAATCATTTCCATGCACCAATCTGGTTATCTGAGGCTCTTTTAAAAAAACCCCTTCAAATAATCAAAAAAAGAAAATGCTCAAAATGAAAGTATTTTACTCTTTTTTAACACAGACAAATATTGTCTCTCCTGATCCTTAACCAGGAATGACAGTATTTTGTTTACTGATTATTTTGTATTTCAATCCAAGGAGTGATTAACCATGCCACTCTAAATCACAGACCCTGTCAGTAATGTGGCCTCATTAAGAATGACAAGCAGGAATAAAAAGCTTATTTGTTGCCAGGCACACCCTTCACAGCAGCTTATCACCCACCCCCTGCCTCAGTACATAACTAACAGCTCTAACACATTTAAGGTTTCAAAGGTAAGGACCAAGAATATTTTAATTTAAAAAATGTTATTGAAATTACAGTACTTCAATAGAAAAATGGAAGGAAAATATGCACGTGATAGAATTTCAAATAACATTTTAGTTACCACTGACATTTTCAACCAGCATTTTTTAAATAACAGAACATCTTGCCAAAATTTACAAGAGCCTCAACGCAATCTGCACTCCAGGCTTCTACTTGCTTTTTTCAGTCAGTACAAGATTCTTCCTCTTCAAAGGCCTTTGTCCTTTAAATGTTTCACAAATTAATAACCATGTTTTACTTTTATGTTTTTGTGGTGCTGAATACAGTGCAAGCCAGCAACCACACATGAGCCTTTGTTCCACTGACTCACTCAAACTGCCAAGGAGACAAGGCAAGGCCAAGTATCTGTCCCTCCTCTTTACATGCACTAATCTGTGTGCACAGATGTCAGGGTCACTGGACTACAATAAATGAGAGATGTGTAGGGTGGGTTTTTTGCAATGAATTGTTGATTCATTGCCTAGCCCTGTCTGGCCTTTTTACATAATTCACTGAAAGTCCTGCAATACTGTTAACTTAGGACATCTATTTCAGGAAACATTAACCACTGCAGTAATTGGCTTCAATTTATGGTAAGAATTTACATCATTGCAGTACCTCAGCTGACATTTCACTTACTATATGAATAATAATTGCTTCACAAGTTATAAGATTCTACTTTAAAAAAGGTAAAACCAACAGTGGCTTTCATTTTCCATGCTTTCAACCAAAGGAGGTGCAAGCTGTGGAAAAAAAGTGGAAAGGTCTACTTGGAAGCCACCAGAAGACGCAGCACCTGTTCAGGCTGAGCTACACTAGATTTGAACTGGTGACATAGAAATAAAGGATTTCTACTGCTTTACTGTCACCTGCTCAAGACTCCCAAAACTGCTTCCACAGAGAGGTATTAAAGCCTATGCTCTTCTGTAGAAGACACAAAGTGCTCAGAATAAACCAGACCCCAGCCTTGGAAAGATCCAGAGAACACATGCAGAAAAGCTACTCTTTTTAAAAAGCATCTACATTTTACATTTACAATATCTAACATATTTTAGCATTTAATGCAGAGATATTTTTTTTAGTAGTCTTGCTTCCTTGTCATTTATGTAATGACAAAGCAGTGTGAACACCTGAGAGCAAAAATTGGATTAAATCACATCTATGATTCCAAGACTGACCATTGTAATGAGACAATAATTTGGATCTCCTTTTTAGGACGGGCTTATTCAAGAACACTGCAACAGGCTGCCATCCCCTTACTTCCCAAGAGGGTGTGTGAAGAGCGCTACAAAAGGAGATTCACAGGAAGAATGCTTTGTGCTGGAAACGTGCAGGAACAGAAACGAGTTGACAGCTGTCAAGGAGACAGCGGTGGACCACTGATATGTGAACGCCCAGGGGAAAGCTGGGTCGTGTACGGTGTGACCTCCTGGGGCTACGGCTGTGGGGTCAAAGATTCCCCAGGTGTCTACACAAAAGTTTCATCTTTCGTACCCTGGATTAAAAGTGTGACCAAACTATGAATGCCCATAATGAAAACTAAACTTTGAGGCAGGACAACTTGAACAGCACATGCAGTGCACAGCTGGGGCCCACAGTGGGTGGAAACCACATTTTCCCGATTCATGTGTTTTTGTTTTCATTAAATCCAAGCTGTATACACTCAAGCCTTCCAGTTAGGGATTACTGTCCTTCCTGTTCCAGAAGTTTAAATATTATATGAACAAGTTACCATGTATCTAAGGGGAAAAGTGATAGCCAGCTAGAGTAATACTGGAGCAGGACAGCTGGAGACGTTGCCCACAAGACTGTTGCTCCAAGCTACTTATGCTCCAAGCTTCTCTGCAATTAATTACAGATCTCAATCTTCAATCTAGTTTATTTAGTCTATTATTCTCATGATTTTACACTCAGTCCCCTAAATCTGACTCACGTTTCAGTAGCTTCTGAGACCATTCGTAGCCTGATTCTTGTTAAGTAATTCTGAGTATGTATTAAATTCAGGAAGGAAAAAAATGGTCAATAATCACACTCTCAACTAATTGGCTAAGCACATTCACAGGTTAGTGTGCCCAAAGTACATTCCCAAGTAAAACAGGCAGTACAGTGACAGTTTCCCCACAAACATCCTGCACAAGTGCAAGAGCAACAACTTATTTACTTAAGTAGCATCTGTCCTATTTCTGAAATTCACAATTTTGAGTATATACAGCATTTTCACGAAGATTCACTTTTTCTATTTACCACTAGCTGCCAGTACAGTGTCAGACTAACAAACATCCCTATCCTTTCACTGCTGGGCTTTGCTCAAGCAGACAAAGTTATACATACAATGGAGCTGTTGAGCCAAAACTTGTCTGAAAAGGTCTATAAAGTCTTAATATTTCGACAACTCCCTCCTGCTCAGTTGCAACACTGGTTCAGACTGTTCTCACAGGAAAGCTTAGTTTTCAGTGACTTCCAAAGCACGGACACATCTTGATGTCATTTAATTACGCTTCCAAATACTGTTCCCCATGCTATGAAATCCCTAACAACTTACTTTAAAAATGCAGATAACCAACTTACTGTCCATTGAGAAAGGGCCACCACAACGTACCTAGAACATAGCAGGCAATCATCACCTTATTGTAACACTGAAAGACATCAGTCTGGAAATCAACTGTGAACTGACTCTCTGGGGAGGGAGCCACTACAGCTCAGCACAATCCACATGGTCAAAGACCGTGCTGAGTCGAAGTGTGCTCTATGCATCACAGTAACAACCATGTCATGAAAACACAACTGAAAGCTGTGGGCCATGAAACACTCCAGTGCGGTAAGTGTGGCAGATGAGTGTCACCACATAGTGATCGTGCAAACTGCGACCACCAGTGACTGTTTGTTTCCTATTCCCCAAACTGGCTGTGACTGTGTTGTGTGGTGTTTTGTGAAAAAGTGGGGTGCTTGCATTCATGCTCTAAGTGGGTAATTCTTCATTTTTGTATTGTTGTGTGTCTCTCTGGTGTTATAACAAATATCCAAGACTCACTTGCATATGAAGTGGCAATGACATTGCCCAAGCCCATACGATTGAACATTTAGCCCTTAATATCTTCAACCTCAAATTTATGTTTTCAAGGGTCAGGACTCATTATTGTAACTGGTGCTAAACTAGTACATGAGGTGCTTTAATACATTTTAGTTCTCCTTAATTCCACACTATTTGAAATAGTGTAAAATATTTTAAAACATCATTTATCACTGTACTGTGACCACCTACTGTTAGACCAATGCAAAACACTGTGCTAGTCAACTTCAAAACCATTACATTTTTACTTCTATATAGCCTTTAATTACAAGGGAAGTCAGTCTGTCAAAAGTATCTGCACGTAACATCCGAGTTTTGCTGTACAAGACCCATAGAGACTTGTGGTGAAGTAGGCTACACAGTGCAATATATGCAGAGGTTATATACAGGGGAAATAATCATCCTTTAATACCTGCACCATGGAAACAGGATTCTTTGAGAGGGAGGGGGAACTAAGCCTGCATACTAAGTGTAGTAAACATTTAGATTTAGTACAGTACTTTGTTATTTTTGCTCTTTTAATAGAATGCTTTGTTAGATTTTAAAATGTTGCACTACTGTTTCCATGCTGAGCATGCCATCTCAGTTTTTAACATAAATCAAAATTGCCTCCATCTCACGCCATTCTCATTTTTGTTCAGTGAGCCTGATGGTGTACATGTATACAATAAAAACTGCCACACTGACTAAAATTTCTGTATGTTAATACCACAGATGTACAGGCTGGGTAAAACTCACATGGGCTATACCTGATTACAGGGACTCTTGAAATCATCTTCCTCAAAGCATATAAACTTAGGTCTATTTTCTCCAAAAGGAGTTTGTCTCATTCCCAGTGCTTTAACTCAGACCAGTTACGTTGTCCTATGTTCATCCTACACTTTTAAAGCTGTTTAGTAACTGTTAATGGTGGCACATACCATGAAAACACTTGGCACTGGTTACCAGATGAGATGACAACCCTCAAGAAATGTCATCTCTCCAGGCTCCCCAGCACCATGAAGACTTATAGTTAGATACAGCCCTCCTGAACTTCTCAAGTTTTCATTTGCCAGAGAATACACAATAAACATTACTGCAACTGACACACAAAACCTCCTTAATGTGTATCTTATCTCAACCCTAAGCAACTTCCCAAAATAAAAGGGCCAGTCAGCCTGGCATTTGCCTATTTCAGATAAGCAAGTAACTGCCCTTGCAGAGCAGATGTCATTTCTACAAGTGCTGAGGTTACTACAGAAGTCCAATGGTTTTGGAGAAAAGGGAATACCGAGTACACACTCCTGAATGTTGGCCACCAGGCTTGGCAGCCACCACCTTGGAATGCAGAGCAGTAAGCCATATGATAGGGCTGTTATAAGAGTAATCATGCACCACCAGCTAAACAGGTGTGCTATCACTTGTTACAGCACCACACAAGAAAACACATTCAACTGTACTTCCACTTGGGCAGAAAAAGTATATGCTTAAAAAAAAAATTGAGTTTCCTATGACAGCTCCCTAATCTACCCACCAAACACAACCACCGGAAATAATGCCCTCAGATCTTCTCCAAGCTGTAATTAGAGCCCAGAGTTCCGCTCCCTTGAAGCAGGAATCCTGACCTCAGCTGCCAAACAGCAGCAATTACACCTCATGCTGATCATCTCAACTATGGCTTCACTGATTTTGTTTCCCAGTCCTTTCAAACCCTCCTTTTCCCTCTAACTTTTCAGTTTCCAACTATCTGCAAAAAATACATTATATCTGAAAGATATTCTGTAAGAGATTGTGCCAGCACAGCTGGTATTCCATAAGACAGTATATTAAAGTATCTTGTCTGCATATGCAATGATTCACCATCTACTGATCTCTATCAATTTTCTTAAGTATGGACCCCTCAGCAACTGCAAAAATCAACTCTATTTAAGTTGCTGTTTCTGCCCTGCAGCACTTACCTCATTCAAGCCATACCATTTCTGGAGCAATTCCCAGACAATGCATCAGCCACCTGAAACCACAGATTCTGCCCAAAAGGTGTGTCCCCAGAACCAGCAGATTTGGCATGTGTATTTGGCATTCTGACAAACACGTGTAGGTCAAGTTTTAGTTACCAGCAGTTTTTCAAAAAGGAACCACACTTGCAGCCAGTCATGTCTCTTTATTGACTTATTCATACATTCAAAGGCTTTACATTCACACAGACACCAAAATTACAGCTGGACTTGCCACTTCCATTTTCCAGACTTCAAAAACTTACCCGCAGCTTCTGCAGCACAGGGACACTCGCTGCAACACCCTTTCTAACACGCTGAGAGCAGAGGAGCCATCCCTGAAGGTGCAGTACAGCCACTCAACTACCAAAACCAGTACTGTAATAGCTTAAGGCTCAGTGACAGCCCAAAAAGAGGAGCAGCACGCAATGAGATCCTAACTCTATCTGTCTGTATAGAAGCAGCCAAAGCTAATTTAAGGCACAGTAAGCTGGGTTCCAGCCCCTCTTCATCAAGATCAGAGGGACCACAGAAGCTCTCACTAAAGCTACAAATTTTAACTTTGTTTAAAAATCGAGGTAAAGACTTACCTAAAATTAGCTTTTACTGGCTCTGCTTGATAACCAGAAATATAACTGCTCCCAGAAGGCATCAATTCCAGATGATTCAACACACCCACCCTACCCTAACCGAAAATGAACAGGTTCAGACACAGCTACTCCTAGAATTCATATGTGGAATTTAGCCCCATCTTCTTTCAAGAGGGTTTTTCCCCCTGTAAAAACAAGTTTGAGGCAGTTTAATATTGCTAGTGGAAACACAAACAAACAGCAATCATCACCAAACAGTAGGATGCTCTCCCAGAAGTTGTAAAGATGCTCTAAAACAAAGCTGTTGGTAATAACTTCCCATCGCCCTTGTTCCTACAGCTGCAGATTGCTCTTAGTACTTACATGCTTATTAAAAGACACTCCTCTTGCCCAGGATATCCCCGAGAAACCTGTGCATTCAGATGCTTCTAGTTTGGCAGGCAAAGTACTGGCAGTGTGTTTTTTATGCTAGGAATAAAGGATTATGTTTTCTAATGTCTCTATATCTAAACCAAATTCCGTCTGGTCACATAAATGCACTTGATTATACTATTCTGTCCCGAAAACACAAAAAAATGAAGCATGCGTTAAAATAAAACACCATGATACCTTGATTTCAAAGGACAAGTCACAGTACAGTAATCGTTTAACATAAATTATCAAATCGCTATTATTCCTGTCCTAAATCTCACCTCTGAAGAGCATATTAGGGACAGCCAGACACATAAGTTTTGGGAAGAGGATCTTTAACAACTAGGTCTCCATTCTTTCAGCTTCTGTGCTCCTGCGAGATTAAAAAAGAATAAAAAAGTTTTAAAAATGAGCTGTAATAGCTTCCTAGAGGAAAAAAAAAAGGAAGAAACCAGAAAAACCAATCAATAAAAAGGCACCCAAAAAAGGAGGAGACGGCTAACCCCACGGCAGAATCATTTTGTTACTTGCCACAGTCAACGACTCATACCCACGAGAGGGTAAAAGTTTTGCCAATTAGCAAGGCCCTGCTCTTCCATGTCTAGGAAGGGAGTGAGCCACAGACGGCAGCTCCCATGGAGTCATGGATCTCTGCTTCCCCCACCACCCCCCTCGTCGCCACGTGGCGGCCGCCATTTTCCCTTTCTCTCTCTCTCCCTCCCTCATGTGGGCCCAAGCCCCGGACCCGCGCGGCCGACTCCCTCCCTGTTACGCAGCCCACGCCTTCATGGAGCCTACCTTCTGTCTGTTACGCTCCGCTCCTCTGCCGCCGTGGAGAAGGCGCCCGATCCGCGAGCACCGCCGCCGTCACTGCCACTTCACCTTCACTCTCACCCTTCCCCTACACTTCCGGAGGCGATCCCCCTCAGCGCCAACGGCCGCGCCGCGCGCCCCCCTCAGCG
>JAYDZK010000202.1:3512202-3527642 GCA_034509185.1 Euphonia xanthogaster | reverse complement strand
TCGATGAGGATGGTGATGATCTTGGCCTTGGGGATGAGGGAAGCAGCTCTCTTGGGAGCTTCCTCAGAATGGAAATAATTGGCACTTTTCTCAAAGAGGAAGTCAGTGGTGACATTGGAAGGGGTTGGAAAGAAATCCATGTACCTGGGAAAGCAACATCATCCTCAGAACTACTTCAAAATCACACAAAGGCTGATAAATCTGTTAAGCATACTTTATTCTAGAGTACTCAATTAAAATAAAAGCCTAATTGCAAAAAAAAAAAAAAAAAAAGAAAGCAAACCAAAGCTTACACTGTATCTTTGATCATATTTTACTTGCTTCTAGCTTGCTTCCTCACTACATGTAACTAGACATAGCAGATTTTTTTTTAACTGGATAAAAATGTTACAGTATTTATGCATTTAAAATTCACGAGTTCTCACTTTTCAGTCAGAACAAACTGCTCAAGTCTTGAGTAGAAATTGAGTTTTCCAAATTTGGCCTTTTGCTGACACCAAGTGAACTGCAATACTGTAAGAAAAAGTTACTTAGTCTCAATCAGATGCTTGCACTGAGAAGAGGCTGTTTATATGGGAAGATGCACTGAAACAATCCCCCACAGCTTCATCAGGTAAAAGGTTTCTGAGCAGTGACAGAATTCACTTATTTTTCTGAGAGTCACATTTCTGGGGAAAATTGGATTGTAGTTGTTTTAGGTTTTTTTGGGAGCTTTCCTCATCTGTTATGAAGCTGTAGTTAAATTCCTGCAATTGCTTTGTCATCTAAGGACATCTCTATCCCTGGCCCTCAGATCACTTCTTGTTAGTGCTGGGGAAAACAATAAATAGGAAATTTTGGCCCTCTTGACTTTTCAGTTAACCTGTATTGAGAAAAGAAATGTTATTTAAACAGCCTCTTCTGAAGACCATGCTTAAAGATCCACATTTCCTCCAGTGCTTAGACTTCACTCTGGTCATATGAATGAGCTACTTCCAATACAAACGATGGGCTCTTGTTGGCTCTGAAATTGTAACCACTGAAGTCAGTGGACTTTTATTTCCCAGAAGTGTTAGGGCTGATTTGATGAGAACGATGAAGCTGAGAGAAGCTTGTCCAAGAAATCTGTAACAAAGCTTAAATAAAGAAGTGCAGGACTGGTCTGTTTAGACTTCTGCATTTCAACCACAGCAAGACCAGTTCTTATCTTACTATTCTGCCATGTCTGTTGGAAGCCTGCAATTTACATCTACACAGCCTTCAAAAGGGCAATACTGAGGTTCTGAGGGCTACAAGAACCCTCTTCTGCTTCTTTAGTTGGCCCTGCTCTAAATCCAACCTTGGACAAAGACTACGAGTCAGCTCAGGGATAAAGCCCTATCTCTACAACCGTAAACAAAATTGAACTGATAGCTATTTGTGATTCTTGCAGGAATCCCAGCCAATTAATGGACTAATGAGGAGAGCCCTTGTATCTAATGACAAAGTGGCAAGCTCATTACAAGCCAGCATTGAAACACACTATCAGACTAGGTGGTCTGAGAGATCTGCCTGGCAGTCAGAATGCACACCTAACAATTAGGCAACTACAGCAACAGGGAGTAATGAGGATCTGAGACTGAACTGTGGGAAGCTGGCAGGGGTGGTGGGGCACAGAGTGGGTGCGGTGTGAGAACCTGTCAAAGAGATGTGCCTGGTTTAGAGGGGCTGACCACTGTGAGCTTTACGCAGAGTGCCATGTTAAGATGAAGGTAATCTGACGTGTGTGTGGCAGCCAAATTGTACCTGCACCTTAGGGAAGCAGATAAGGCAGGAGCAAAGAGAAGCAGCACAGTAGTTTTCCATCAACGTGAGAACACTGATTTTGTGGAAGAACAGGCTTGCTGTACTTTGGCCGCTCCATCAGCAGGGAGCTGCTCTGCCTCGCCTGCATGTCCTCCTCACTGGCTGCCAACACCTCAGCAGCAATTTCCCACTGCCACTCATTCATCCAGCACCTCTCCACTGGCACAAGAGCTGACTCACCACCCTTCCCAGTGACAATGTGCCACAGCAATTACACCTCCGGGAAAACGAGTGCCGTGCCAAACAAATTGGATCTGATGTGTCTGCACTGAGACCACAGAGCAGCCTGCACCCTGTTCATTTTATGGATGAATACAAAGTCAAAGGCAATAAAAGTATTCTCCCTTAAACTGGGGGCAAAATAAAGAAACGAGACAAGAAATCAATAATCCTTCACTGGTGCTCCCCAGCTGCTACAGCATGTCACCAGCTTTCATGCTGCAGTGCTTTACAGTGCAGCACTTTGGGAAAACAGAGGAATCAGGAGTGACCTTCAGGTGCAGCTGTGCCCGGTGACTCCCAGAGAGCCACAGTGAATGTGGCAGCAGGGACACAGGCTCTGCCTCAGCACCACTTACGGACCCACGCAGACACATTCTCCTAATTACCTGATCTTTAAAGAACATTTTGAGAGGCTTTCCCTGCCCCCATTTTTTATTATTTACATTATTGCTACTGCTATATCCTGTTTAAAGGAAGAAGTGCCTCTTCCTGATAGCATCTTTGTTCTTCTCTTAAGAAATAAGATTTCCAGCAGGAACATAACTTTTATGTCCATACATCCAACTACCAACCATTACTGTCCCACTTTCAAAGGCATGTGTAACAAGAATTACATTATTTTATTACTGCTCTGCACATATTCATATCTGGATATTTACAAGAAAGCCTCACAAAAGTTAGTGCATTTAAGATATTCTGTAGTAAGATCATTATTCACTTGCATTTATTTCTCATGTCAGAATGACACTGAAGGTTATCTCTTATCTCACTTTATATATGCACAGTTACCATTATCAACAGTAATGTCATTTTTCTATTGTTCACAATATATAAACTTTTATATTTATACTAATAACCCATCTTACCAATCAATCCCCCTGTGGTAGTTATTTCTATTAAAGAACTGTACCTCCTCAAAGGTTTTTGGGCTGGGGGAGTTACTAATGATGGAAGGATGCATGATCAGGAACAAATACAAGGCTGTAGTACCTGCAAATAGGATAAAAGTCCAAGATTAAAAATGAAAATACACACACACAAATATTTTTGGGGGGATCATAGCTGATTTAGATGGGACTAAATCAGCTTTATTCCATTTCAATTCACTGAGGGGATGTTGATTTATGTCACCTAAGATCCTGCATTTTCTGAGCTTTTAGAATTAGGACATTTAAAGAACTGTAACTAGTTAATAAAGTCAACTGGAGTACCAGTGTTGAAATCTGTTTTTCCAACTTAAGATAGTCGTGTTTTAAATAATAATGATTTATGTATATGAGACTGTCACAAGAATAACTTGAAAATCTTGCATTCATTTGCTTTTGGGGATTGGTGAAGATAAAAGGAATTTTGCAATTTCCTGATTACAGAGAGGAAAAATAACCATTGAATAAATTTATAAACGAATGCAATCTTGTAATGAAAACTGTCCTTTAGGAACTTCTTGACTTGAAAAAAATGCCAAGAAATAACAAGATTCTATAAACAAGACACATAGAAGAACTTGCAATTCAGAATCCAACCCATTTGAAAGATGTCTCTGTTCTGTCCTTTTCTTTCTTCTGCCTTGTTCACCTCTTTATCAAAGTTTACTCATTTTGACATAAATGACACACACACACACACACCCACAAAAACCCCGAACCCTGCATTTTCAATGTGTACTGACTGCTGTTGTAACTTACATGATGAAGCTATATTTCCAAGGTATCCAAAAATAAAAAAATGCTGTTGGATGATCAAGATTTCTCCACAGCAGCCTGAGTCAGCAGTGATTAATTGTTTTATGTATTTGGACTTACACACAGCCTATCTTGCTGGAATAAAAGAAAATCTCACCAGTTTTCTGGGGTCCTACAACCAAGAATTTTGGTAACCGATCACAGGTTTTTTCCTTAGACCAGATATCTTTGTGCCGTTTGTCATCACAGGGGTTCTAAAACAGAGAAGAAAACTCAGAATTTCATTGGTAATCACATTTGAAAAGGTTCATATATAAATTACCTATTTTTCACCCATGTACAAATATTCTTACCAGAAATTACTGTTTTCCTTATGACTGAAAACCAATGCATCCCAGAACTATTCCAGCAATTCAGAATGGTATTTCCCATGTGACCAGGTCAGAACCTAATTCACTTAAGAGTCTGGAATTTTTTTTTAAGGAGAAGCATGTAGAAGAAATATATCCTAGACATGTATAGTTGCCCCATTCCTGTAACAGCTACCACACTATATATGCTGCATTTTAGAACTAAAAGAGTAGGTTGACTATGATTTAAGGCTTTCTATTCACAAATACATATTCTGATCTTCCATTTCAAATCAGTACCTAATATTCATCTTTAATCTTTGCTGCTTCACAAATGAATCAGTTTAAATTTGTTCTGGAAATGCTGCTCACAAACAATTCTTGACACTGTTGTTTGGCAATACTGCACTGAGACGAAGAGAATTATCTTCATGTACCCCTCTGGGGCTTAAGAATATATATCTGTATTCAAAATCACATCAATTATGGACAAAATGCACCACATGCAGTATGTCTTAGTCGCTGTAACTTAAAAATGTCTTTTTTATAATTATAATTCTAAGTATAATTTTCCAAGTAATCTGGCTACAGGCTAATTTCCATTTTAAAAATTATTCTTAGTATTATGCAAAATCCTTGACATTTCCCCCTCTAGTTCAATGTTTTATTCAAAACCAGCATGAATTTCAAGACGCATATTTAAGTACAAATTTGCAATCTCAGACCCTAAGTTGGCAATTCAACATTCAATGCTGGAAAACATTTTAGTAAGCAAGCTTAAATACATTTTTATGTTTGATTTAGTAAAGTTTGCTCCTTAAGAGTATTTCCACCAAGCCACCTTAATAAGATTTTATTTGGGTTAATATTATCACTGTCAGGATAACAGGCATCTACAGCTTCTTGGCAAACTTCTTCCTTGGGCAGCTCCCAGCCTATTGTGAATAACTTCTGATTATCTCATCTATTTCCACTTGGCTAATTAGGGTATCCATGGTCTTAATGCTCTTTTCGGATGCTCCCTTCTCCTTATACACTTGGAGAAAAACTCATTTCTTTAACTGCTAGAAGATTCATATAAATCTTCCTGTCAAATGCTTTACTCCTGTTATTTCCAAAAGAAGAAGAGAAATAACACAACATGCACTCGCCTGCCTTTCCTCACATTTTTAAAGGCAAGCAGAGTCACAAATAAATTAAAGATCATTTTAATTATATATTCTAATGCATTTCATGGCCTTTTACAAGTGACCGGGACCACGATCACATCCTGAAGCTTCAGTTGCTTGTTTTATGGAACCAACTTAAAAATATACTGCTTTTCTCTACAAGAACCTGAAACAAAGAATTAAAAAAAAAAACCAAACACCAAGACAATTTTCTTCTGATCTCTTGCTCAGCTTTCACCTGCCAGAGAGGGTCCTTCTGCTCAGGGAATAGCTCAAAATACTTGTGAGCCAGCTGGACCGGGGGAAGGGTTTGCAGTTTCAGGTTTGTCCAGGTATGCACGAAGTTGGCCAGATTCACGAAGGTGTACAAGCCCAGGCGGTCGTTGCCGTAATTGGACAAGTGTGTCATGAAGATGCTGATCTGCGGGAGACAAAATGAAGAGCACGCCTCGAGTCCTCGCATCGCTAGATGGCAGTGCAGCCCCAGGTGATGGAAATCTCATCTGCATTTTGCTCTTAAAGCAGCAAGCCTTGGATCACGTTCACACAGCCCTTACTGCCCTGGCCCCTCACTGAATTACATCCTCCTGCTCAAGTCAACTCAATGCAAGCAGCGAGGAAATCGCTGGAACAGGTCCCATGAGCTCTGTGAGCTGCAGGATGTGCAGTGCTACCCTGGGGTTGGGCAACACTCACAGCACCTTTATGTGCACTTACTTCATAGCACATGGCAGAAGCAATGCCCACTGCTTTACTTTAAGAGGAACATAAATGCAATGTTAAAAATATAATTTCTGTTTTCATGGAAGAGTAAAGAAGCCACAGACCAGGGAAGCAGCTGAGCTCTATTGCTGTGACTTTAATATGCAAAACAGACCAAAAAAATCTGAAACCTGAGTACTTTCAAATAACTGCATGGAATATTCCCAAACAAAAACACCAGAAGTTTTAAGGCTGCTGGCATGTTACTCTCCCAGTATCTTACTATGAAGGTGATACCCAGATACACCCTCCCATTCCAGCCCTTGCTCCAACTGCACTTCTGCACTCCCAATGGAAGCAATGCTTCCATGAAGGTTTCTCACAGGAAGGGCATTTTTGGACACACTTAAACTGAGCTGGTGAACAGAGCAGGGATGCACAGACTGCACGGATGGGCTCTCGGGGACGGAGGAAGGGCTGCAGACAGAACCCCCTGTTCTCTACAGTGATCCCTTTCCAAGGAAATTTGTCACTGATGCAACAGTCTGCTGTTACACTGACATCTGCAAACCCTTGCCTCTCCACACTTCTTTCTTCCAGTTCTTTTCCAAGTAGAACACCCCCAAGATAAACTCTCCAGACTAATTTCCATTAAAAAATTAGAAACATGACTCTTTTTATAAATACATCTGCTAATGCCATGGATGAGCAATTTCTATTTAAAGTAAAACCTGAAGTAAGCCACTTCAAAAAAAGAAAGGCTTATCATGGTCATAATGCTGAAATCAGTTCAGGAACTGAAGTTAATCTTTTGTAAAAGAAATACCAGTCCTCGGCTTAAAGAAAGAAAAAGAAAATAATGAAAAGCTGGTATTTACAGTAAAATCAGAAGATATACACTGATAAATCACCTGGAGATGATCTTTCTTTGTGGGTAGGACTGAGATTGAAAACCCCTTCCCTTTAGGCACCAGATGTGTAACCTTTTCAAGTTTCCTTTTTCATCTCAGTTCTCAAAGCAGGAACAGAGCAGCCACAGGACTACGTTGTTCTCACTAAAGTCACAATCAGCAGGTTTCCATAAAAAAGGTTAACCTGCTTTCCTGACAGCCCCTTTCTTTCCTACATGTGGGCTGACCTCTAACATTTTTAATGTCAATTCACCTCCTGGCAACTCCTTACCTGCCAACAGCTACTGCACTGCCATGAAAGAAAAAGCAAAAGATGTTGAAAAGATTGCTAGTTCAGGGAAAATATAATTATTCTTTCCCTGAAGAGAATATCACTGTAATTTCAGGAATGTCAGTACAGGCTGAGAAATTGACTGGACATATCATCATAAATAATTTCCAGCATACAAAAATGTGTCAGTGAAGGGGAAAAATTACCTGAGACCTAAGCTCCCATTTTAGTTATATTTTTTAAGTCAAATACTTTATGGTTAATTATTTACAGCACAAAGATGATCAAATGCTGGTTGAAAACTTAAATGGCTGAATCTTGTAAAGAAATACATACTTAGCCAAGCAGATACATGACCTAATACATGACTTTATATTGTAGAAAAAGACTCTTCTAGATGGCATCAGAAATACCACAGATCAGCTAAGAGGGATGGTGGATCATTCCCCACTTCCCTGTGCAGAAGGATGGGAACACACACCAATCCCCTTCCATCTGCAGGTGGTGCCATTTCACACCAGGACAAAACATAATGATTATTTTTTCCCTCCCATCCTGGGTTTATGATGCTGTAATTTGCTCTATCGTGCCACGTCCTGAGTCATTCAAACAAGTTCTAATTAACAAGAATCACTGGTCTTTCTCTGCGACTAATAGCATGCTATGCTTCTAAAGATTTACTCTCTTGGAACAACCATCCTTATAGGATTCCTTTAGGGGCTCCAAAAGGAATCCTTTGTGGCCATGTCCCAGGGCTAGACCTAATAAATAACACTATTTGTTTAATAATCTTCCACCTCTGGGAAATGCTGTAAAATACAAACAGAACTTCACATATTTCTTTATTCCTCCTTCAATAGGGAAGCAGCTGTGAATAGATTTATATTTACTCTAACAAGCATTTTAACCTCCCTTTCAGATAAAAAGAGCTTATTTGATTTTATTATTTCCAGCACTCTTCTCAAATAATTTCTTTCAGGCATCTCAGCATTTTCTTTATTTCAGTGCAGAAGGATCACCCTTTTTTAGCTGTTCCTCATAAACAAACCATCATCTTGGTTGCACTTCAATGCACACTCTCCACGGGATTTAATATCCTTCACGAGGGAGCTGAAATGGAATGCAGACAGTTTTTAAAATGATGGTTTGGGACTAAATCTGGCCTCTGGGCAGCAGCTCCTTTGCTGCTCTCACACATTTTTAGATCAGAGCTGCAAAGGTGCTCTCCTGTGCTCTGCCTTCTCCTTCCAGCTTCTCCTCAGGATTTTCTTGTTCCCCAGAGGGAAAGGGTCTAAGTTACAGCTGCTCTCCTTCCCCAGTCCTGATCTTATTTGGGATTCTGACTGGTACTGCAGAAATGTAGGGAAATGAGAACAAGCACTCAGGACAAAGAGCTTTTATCTTTTTGACTGCTCTTTCTATACAGCGTATTTCCTCACTACAACATTTCCCAGTTAGAGGCAGCAGCTTCTAGGGCAACAAACTGGAGCTGAGACTGAGAAGGAGCTGCTATTAAATCACATCTCAGGAAAAGATGAACCAGCATGATGTAATTTATGCATCAAGAGCAGAGAGATGCTTGATAAGCAACTTACACAGAACAAAACAATGCAACAAGTTACCCAACTTCTAGCGATGGATGTTAGCTGGCTGGGTATTTTAAAAAATACTGATCACTACAAAATGGAGATTATTAGGATGCTGCACCTAATGAAAATATACAACAAGGACACTACTCAAACCAAGCTTCTGGAGTCTTGGTAACAGCTGCTGTTTTCTGACAAAACAGAGGTGTCTGCCTCCCAAAGGAATGATATTACCATTCCCAAGAGTGACTAGCCCTTCCTGGGGCTCCTGGCTTCCTCCCCTGGAGTCGAGGGGTCTCTCTTAAGGTGCCAGGATCAGACCTCAGAGCAGAGAGAAGACTCTCTTCTCAGACATCAACTGCAGCAAAAAGGGAAGTGGAGGGAAGTCTGAGACTTGCAAGACACTGATGATCTTGAGGAGTTTAATTATTTTGGCATTTCAATTCTAGAACTAGAAGAGCTGGTATAAAAAGAACATGTAATGAACACTTATTACATACTGGGCACTTATCTTTTTACCATACATAGAGCTATTGCAGGCAATTCCAACTTGAATAAATTCCTACTAATAAACCAGTCATCAAGGTACTTTAGCCACAGCACTATGTCACCCTCCCATCTGTGCAAGAATATGACAAGGTAGCATTGAGGCCTCCTAACTCAATGAAGTTATGCACAGCCCTTCAAATTGAAGTTAAATTATAATTGACAATTAATTTTGTGATCTCGGCTAGGTACTCACAGCAGATGCTTTACCAATTTGGAATATTGCTGGTATTTTAGCTACTGAGCACATGTTTACAGGCCATGAGAGTACATCCAACTCTCACAACACCTATATTCCAATTAATTTGGCATTGTGCACACTGTTTGCAGTTCTGCTATTGTTTCCAAGTTACTCCAAACAGGTTTGTTTCAGGTATTCAGAGACTCAGTAACAGCAGGTTTTGCTCCATTAGACTGCCAAAGCGATGGAACAAAAAATCAGAGCAGAGTCTACACTGAATAAGTATTTTTAGTATCTGAAAGACAGTCCTCTCAGACCTGGATGCTTGCAGAAAAGCGGTGCTCAGTTCCACCACAGAGATTCCAGCTTGCAACTCCCTTTTTAGCCCTGAGGTTGTCCTGCTGCTTTCACAGCTGCCATGGACATGTCCACTCCATCTACTTAGAGGTGTCTCCACCATAAATACAATGGAGCCAGGGAAGAGTTATGAGCTCAAACAAAATCATGTATTTGATGTAGTTCTGAATTGTTGATCTGACAGTCAGGAACCTCAAGTTTATTTTCTGCTGCTGCTCATCCCCCTGCTGACTCAGTACTGGTAGTACTGTTCAAAAGACTTGCTTCACTCTAAACCACTGGCACAAAGCTTTCCATTCAAGAATTTTAAGGATCACAGAAGAGTAAAGATTTCTGATTGCCACAGTTTCAATGCGTTTCCTGCCCACTGTTCCAAGGAATCAGCTCTAAAGAGACAGCTATTCTTGTCTGTTCCACAGCCCCTCCACACTGCCTGTTCACTTAGGAATTTTTTTTTCCTTTCTTATTCCACCCACAACATACCAGACTCTGTCTGGCTTTTATGGGTGGGTTTTGAAGAACAGATAGGAAGGCAAAGAATACTTGTGTTCTGCAGTCAGCCAAAATGCTTGGCCAAACTGTCTCCCCCTGCCCCAACTGATGGCAACTACTGCTGGAGTTACAGGCATGAGAGGACAGGGGAGAGATGAAATTGATGCCTTTCTCAGCCATGATATGGGGTAAGCCTGTCCAACTGAACCATCTCTCCTGCTTCTCACACTCAGTACAGTTAAATATGAGGTTGTGCCAAGCAAGATGGACAGAAAGGGAAGATCAGAGTCTGAATGTCTTTGATTTTGATTTTCTTCTGTAGTGCCACTTCAGGGTCACATTAAGACACAGCAAGTTCTGCTGATGCTCATACAAATCCTCTCATTTTCAGTGCTAAAGGAGGTAATTTCTCCCTTGCTGCAAGTCAATTAGCTTAATAACAGCTCTTCTCACTGCAACTGGGGAGAGGTAAAAATTAGAAGAAAATAATACTTAGGACTGAACGCACACAAAGATTACAATTATTTTAAGATCAAAGTGCCTAAAGCATTAACAGCCTTTCCTCTTCATCAGCACTGCCGTACCCACGTCAGGAGCCCACAGCTGGCTACACATTAGTTTCATTGTTGGGTTGTCAACCATTTGAAGGCTTTCACCAAATTCCTCTCCACAGGGCATTTTCCCTCTCCTTTCCATCTGCAGACACACAGTACTTTGGAAGAAGTGCATATAAGTGCATGTAATGCAATTACTGCAATCTGTTTGTTCTTCTTAGGGGCAGAAAAAGTATAGAAAAATTTCATGAACTGTTGGTTACCCTTCAACATTCATCTCATAGGATAGAAAAGCTCCAGATCTGTATCTTCTGCAGTTCAAAGGATCTGAGAAGCAATGGTACAGCTGACAGCAGTGTCTATACTGACCTTCATTATACATAACTCAAAACCTAATGGCTCACTTCCTACAAGGGACAGATTTAGCAAACTGGTACAATTTTGTTCTAAGAAACACTGAACAGAAATTTGTTTTACTAATCCAAGAACTGCACTGCATACTGCAGAGAGAGATGAAGCTGAAATCACTGAAGATTCTAACTAGTTTATCAGGAAAAATACTTGCTAAAATATTTTAAAGACAGTACAGTGGTATGAAAAGCAGTAACTATGTGAGACAATAAACTAAAGATGTGTCTGAGTGGATAAAATACTCATCGCTACACACTCCTACAACGCACGGTTTCCTTGCAGCTTTGCCCCAGAATTCCATGGCTAAATCAGTGCAAGCCCCTCAACCTCCCTTTAAGTCAATTATTCAGCTGATAATGTGGGAGAAATAATGCCAGTATATCAATAACACAGGCTGCTGAAGCATGCTTTTTCTTTTCCTGTGAAACATTTGCTGCAAGATCCTGATATAGCACGATCTCACCCGAAGGCTGCTGCAGCCAGCAAGATCTTTTATAGGAGATAGACACAAAAATATTACTTGAAGAGTGGGTAATAGTGTTCTCTTGGTGCTTGGGCCCTTTTTCAGCTTGGTGGCACTTCAGAATTTGGGATGGCTGACAGGAAGAGTGGTCAGGATCGGGTCCCAGCCACCAGTACAGGGGTACCAATGCAAACCACAGGAACACAACCTGCCAGCCATGAGATTTGCTACTCCACCGAGCCAACTGCTGGTTCCCAGTTCCACAAAGAGCATCTGCAGAGCAGGATTTCCTGAGGCCTTCCATACCTGCAGAACGTCTGCTTGCACAATGCTCTGGGAACAGGGCCATCCCACTGGTTCTCATGACAAAAACTCACAGCTGCACACACAGTCCTGCGGTTTTTGTGGTTTATCCTGCCCATGGTGGTTGATCAAAGCACACCAGAAGGAGGCAGAGACTCTCTTACACCACTAAACAGCCAAAGCACTGTGAAATTCTGGGCTTCATTCTTAGGGGCACTTATTTCAGAGTAGGGTACAGTTCCTGAAGTCTCAGCCTGATAACTTACACTTCAAAAATGATATTCACTTCCAAATTAAATATAATGAAGAAAATTGTTAAGATTAAGATTTAATCCACGCTCACATTTCCCAGGTTTGGAAACTAACTCTTTATGTACTCATTATTGAGAACATTGTTTAGCTGACATTGTAATGATTCATGGGTGGTATTTTCTCTACTTAGTTTTTTATCAGTGAAAAATAACATTTTGAAAATGCCTCATAACAGAATTTTTGCATCCTCTCAGCAGCTGTGTTTCACATAAAGAAATCCCAGCAATTTTAATGAAAACACAAGAAAGCTTATGAAATCCAAAATGCTACTCCATAATTAGACAGACTCCTAAAGCTACTTAGTCTTCACTTTAATGCCTAAATTTTTGCCCAACTCTGACTTGCAAACTATGACATAAATACATGCAAAACCTAAACCACACAAATATAAAAACCTCAGTCTTTAAACTGACTGTGTGCCAGGCTAATGCTTAGAACCTCAGGAACTGTTTACAGGCAGATATTTAGAAGCCAGATGCATTGTCTTTTCAAAGGCATTCCTTAGAAGGAGTCTTGGGCAGATTTTAGCATAATATTCATTTACATATTTAGAAAACACTGCATTTAGCTTCTGTTCTTTTAGCCTGTATTGTATTTGGGATATCATAATTTTCAGAAGTAGGTGACCACACAGTCTGCACAGCAATGACCTAATTGTAATGTGCAAAAAGACATTAGTGTACTCGCATTCCAGGATGCAGGCAGACATGACCAAACCTCCATGATGAATACCAAAAATCAGGGATGTTTCACTGGTTGTCTTCCCTTCCATTCTCTTCATTCTTTTTATTTAAAAGGCTTATGTCTCAAGCACTCATGTTAAATTCTGCTGTTTCCCTACATTGTAAAATAGTTTTTGACTGTTGTGGCTGTATTTCAAGGCAGAATATATTTTGTCCTGACTCAAAATATTGTTCTGTGCCTTCCTCTAATTTGCTCACTGTGTAACTTCTAGTCAAAACCCACATATTGCCAAAGGACTGCTATGGTGCCAATATCCTCCTCACCCAGTGATTTTTCCAGGTCTCAGCTCTATTAACCTGGGGTTGGAAGCAGATTGTCTTGAAGGTCCCTTCCACCCTAAACCATTCTATGACTGATTCTATGCTGTGCCTGGAATGGTACACATCATCAAAGCCAGGACTGCAACACTGCCAAGTGTAGTAGTGGAAGTCAAGCTTTTATTTCCCAGTTCTGCTACGTGAACATGAAAAAGGGGAACAAAACACAGTAACTGCTCCCAAAGAGGCAAAACTACAGCCCAAAAGAATCTGGGGCTTGAAAAACACACCTGCATATAAACTGCTGTCCTGGGATGACATTAGGATGCTTGCATCGCCATTGGTGTGTGCTGTTTATGCTGGGTATTATGTTCTGTGCCTTCAAGACTGGCTCTGAAGAGTGAAAGTTTTGTTTTGGTTTCTTATCAGCTGATCCCCCACAGCTGGCGGGACACACAGACAGGGCAGTGCAGAGTGCTGCGTTTGCTTTTTGCCCGGCTTTTCGCTTCGCTCTCGCTTCTGCTTTGCTCCTGCTTTGCTCTTGCTTTTTTTGCTTCTGCTCATTAGTTAGTTTAGCTAAGCAGTCTAAAATTCTTCCTGGACTGTTTCTCCTTTCCTTTTTGGACCTACTCGAACCTGCTCCAGACTGGGACCTGGGAAACACCGAGAGTTTGTGAAAGAGTGGTGTGTCCTGGTTCAGGGCAAATTTGGGAGAGAACCTCCAAATTTGTCATCTGGTATTGTTCATTTTGTGTGCTGGGGGGTGCTGTGCCTGTTAAATAAGCAGGTTCTATCCACTTCTCTCTGAGGAATCTTTCCCGAAACAGTTGGGGGGAGGGGCCGTGTGGGTTTGCTTTCTGGAGGGGCCCCCTCTTGGAGGGTTTCTTCTAAATTTGCCCTAAACCAGGACACATATGAATTGGTTCTAACCCTCAGCTAAAATCTTAACCCTTTAAAATCATGATTCAGGATATAGAAACCTTGTTAGGTAGCACCATGTGGTCTAGCTTACCCTGGTTCGGGTGGCATGTGGTCAGGGCTATATTTCTCCCATTTTCAGGCCCTTATTTAAACATGGGTCCTATAACTAAGGCTACTGTGTCTGTTAACCAGTTTGCTTTATGGGTTAATAAGGTGAGGAATTAATGGCTCTTTAACTTCCTCTGGAAAGCGGGCACATGGATTCAGAGCTATCACTCACTAACTGTATGTTTTTGGGGTTACTTTAATAATGGTACTTACTGTGAGGAAATTACACCAGGGTAAATTTTCTCCCAACCCTTCAACCAGCTCTTTCGGTCTACCCCACCAGTTTTCAAAGGGTTGAAATCTTCTCTAAATGTTAATGATATCATACAGTAGTTGGTACTGCTGATATGCCTATTCTATTTAGCAATCAGAGATAAGGGAAGATTGACTTGGATAACCACCCTGATACCTACCCCAGAGAATAGGGATGCTGCCCCAGAACCTGACACAGCCCCAGAAATTAGGGCTGCTGCCACAGAGCCTAACACTGCCCCAGAGACTAGTGATGCTGCCCCACCACCTGTTCCTGCCCTACAGCCCACCTCAGAAATGAACCACCCAGATTGGGTGGGGGTTCTGGTGAAGGAGATGCACGAAATGAGCCAGATGCTGAAGGAGTACATTTCCCCAGAAGGTGAGAAACCCTCCCCCTGCCTCAAAGAGGGAGAGTCTAAAGGTGCAGCAGTGGAACCCACAGATGTTACAACCATCCAAGCTCCAGCTGAACTGCAAGGGCAGTCACAGCCAGCAGCAGTCCTCCCTGTAGAAATGAGAAAGTCTAAGATGAAATCAGAGCACTCAGATAAGGATAACAAAGGAGGCCTCTCACAACCCACAGGGGAGCCAGAGGTTGAGATCATCACCAAGTCCCTGACATATGAGTCTCTGTAATCTGCACAAAGACATTGTACAATGGGGGTGTGAGGCTTATACAACCTGGTTACTTCGGGTCTGGGAACTTATGCGTACAAATGTGCAACTGGATGGTAGTGAGGCAAGGAATTTGGGACCCTTGACCCAGGACTCAGGTATGAATCAGGTATTCATAAGGGAGCCAGGGTCCCTTTCCCTCTG
>JAYDZK010000202.1:3485355-3512102 GCA_034509185.1 Euphonia xanthogaster | reverse complement strand
GGGGTGCATTGGTTTTTTTTTGTTTGTTTGTTTGTTTGTTTTTATAATTCTGCTCTTATTGGGTTTGGTTTTAATAAAAAAGACAAACAGTTCCCTATTTGACTGCTGTGCATTGGTTCATTAACACTAAATGTCATCCTAGAAAGAACCACAGTGCCTGTGATTCTCTGATAATTGCTTGCATTTTTATCTGCAAATAAACTTAAGCAAATGCTGGGCAAAGCAATAAAGTTTAGAAACGGACCAGAATTCTCACAATCATACTATTACTTCAATACCAAATGATTGCAAATCTTACTGGGGCTAGTACTTATTTCCATGTTAGCACTTTAATTAAAATAATTTATTGTATTTAATAATGATGTGCCCATATACTTGCCCTAACAATTATTTCCCTTATGGTCTTATAACCTAAATGATGAAAAACAGATGGGACAATGTAACATAATTTAAGAAATCATCAAGAAATCACAGATAAGGTGCTGTATCTTGTTGCTTCAGAAGCTCTCCTGGAGCAAGCCTTCATGCAGTTGGTAATGAAGCTTTCCATACTTCATGCAGCTGGTAATGAAGCTTTCCTTACCTCTGAAGAAGTCTAAGTTCTTGGTGGTAAAAGAAGAGCTTACCAAGCAAATTAAGAGCACAGGCATCAGCGAATTCTGTCCACAAATTAGATATGAATGTACTGTAGGTTTTCATCCCAAAACCTCAGCTTTGGCCTTCCTTAACTCAGAGAAGACTGAATCACAGACTGGAAATAGTGATAGCAATACTCAGGGATATTCCAAGGCTATCTGTGGTTCACCACTCAGTATTTACCAAGTTTCAAGCAAATACTTTCATCATATAAGCCCTATATTTATGATTTAATAGTGATGCCAAAAATAGCATTTTATGACCTATTTCTGATAGTTACTGGGGTTTTTTTACCACCTTTGCCAGGGCACTAAATTGCCAAAAGCCATCAGAATGTGCCCCTGTACAATTAAGGATCATTTACAGGAATCTAGTGTTTTGACTGAAAACAGTGTCTATCCACTTTTGTTGGGCACTCAGAGACAATAAAGAAACTTCTGTTAATATAAGACTTACAAGCCCAAGTAATAAGAAAGTTAATTGGCAGAAATAGAAGAACCTGGTAAGCAGAGACAGAGTGTTTTTTTTTTTTTTAAATTCAGGTTCTAAAATTAGACATCTGAACTTCAGCATTGTTTAATACACAGTAGATGCAAAATGGTAAGAGAATCAATAAGAAGTAATCCAGAAGAGATGGGATTCTTGGTGATGAGATCAGTTTGTCCAAAGCTGAAAATAATGTTAAACACCTTTTTCTACTACCTGTACCTAGAATTAGTAAGTCATTAGCTCATGTGAATTGGTTTGATTCTACCATTACAGAATTAGCTGAGTGGTTGCTAAAACCACAACAGATAATCCAACAGCTGTTGAGGTAAGTTAATGTAAATGTGACTATAGATGTTTTCTTGCTATTGACATCAGAGACATAGGGACAACACCCCCAGTGCAACACTACTGTCTTAATCCTATTCACCTGAGACCTTGTTTTGTTGTATGAGCCATAGTTACAGACAAATAAAAAACTCAGCAGGATAATGACGACAGTCATTCCCACTCAGGAATCTTTTCCTTCAGTGAGCTATATTTATATGTAAAGGATATACAATAGTTAGTGTAGCTAATTCTACACTTGGGATGTGGACTGGGAAGCATTTCCAACAAGCGTATTATTATTCTTCTCCGTTCAGCATACCACTGAAAATTCCGGAGGACACTGTGCTTTGTACCAGCAGCCCTTTGGTAAGGGGCCTTGTTATTTCACTTATAACAGCAGAAAAAGCCTAGCTACTTGCTCACTTATGCTCATGGCTCACAGCTTTATGGCTGATGACAAAATTTCACAATACACTGCAAATTACAATTCTCTGAGTAATGTTCACACCTGGCTTTCCTAGCTCCTGCTATCTAACTACACATGGTACATGAATTTTGGTAGCCCAGTAAGTCTCACAAGCACATAAATGTTACAGTCAACTGCTTTTGCAGAATATTTTTTAATTCTAGTACAGAAGTTGGCAGATCTTCTAAACTAATTACAATTCTTTGTGCTGTAAGTAGAATAAGTTTCCTTAAAGGCTTCTGCCAGAGCAAACTGCTCGTTGGTTTCACCCTCAGCATTATATCTTCTGCTTTCCTTCCCCTCCTTGATCCTAACCACTGACTCCATCCATCACATTCCATGGTTACTAGGTTATTATTAGGCCATTGCCTCTAAATATTCCTCCAAACCTACCCAAAAGTGGGGAGCTTTGGAGTAATACTTAGAGTCACTTTCAGCTCGCTCACGTCTAACTCACCTCCCTAACACATCAAGGCACTGAAAACAGTGTATTGAGACAGTACCTTGAGAGAGCCCTAGAACTCTCTTCCATAAAAATCCAGTAAGCAGTTGATTTGGTTGGTCATGCTTCATCAACAATCACCTGCCACCTTAATACATTCAAAACCTGTACTAAATGAGCTCACTACAACTCTGGCTTTGTTCTAGCCCATAAATAACCTCTTCTTCCTAATCACTGTGTAACTGAGCTTTCCTATTTTGATTTCAACAACCAGGTGACCTCTTAATTGGGTGAGGGAAAGGCTGTGGATGTTTTCTGATGGACTTTAGGAAAGCCTTTGACACCATTTGCCACAGCATTATCCTGCATAAATTGGTTTCCTATTGCTTGGATAGGTGGACTGTTGTGGGGAAAAAAAACCTGTCTGGATGGCCAGACCCAGAGAGTGGTGGTGAGTGGAGTTACACCCAACTGGCAGCTGGGCATCAGTGGTGTACTCCAGGGCTCAGTACTGAGGCCAGTCCTGTTTAATCTCTTTACTGACAATCTGAATGAGGGGATCGAGTGCATGCTCAGTGAGTTTGCAGATGACACCAAGTTAGGCAGGAGCATTGATCTGCTGGAGAGCAGGAAGGCTCTGCAGAGGGATCTGGACAGGCTGGATCAATGAGCCAAGGCCAATTGTATGAGGTCAAGGCCAGGTACGGGTCCTACACTGGGGTCACAACAACCCCAGGCACTGCTACAGGATGTGGGAAGAGTGGCAGGAAAGTGGCCTGGTGGAAAAGGACCTGAGAGGTGCTGGTTGGCAGCAGCTGAACATGAGCCAGGGTGTGCTCAGGCGACCAAGAAGGTTAATGGCATCCTGGCTTGTATCTGAAGAAGTGTGGCCAGCAGGACCAGGGCAGTGATTGTCACTCTGTACTTGGCACTGGTGAGGAGGCACTTCAAGTACAGGGTTCAGTTTTGGGTCCCTCATAGCAAGAAAGACATGGAGGCGCTGGAGCAGGTCCAGAGAAGGGCCACAAAGGCTGGGGAAGGGGCTGGAGCACAGGCATGATGAGGAGCAGCTGAAGGAACTGGGGGTGTTCAGCCTGGAGCAGAGGCTGAGGTGGGACCTTATCACTCTTTACAACTACTTAAAGTGGCGAGGTGAGGTTGGTTTCTTCTCCCAAATAACAAGGGAAACATTTCTCCATGGAAAAGGTTGTCAGGGGCTGGAACAGGTTAGCCTGGGAAGTGGTTGAATTATCAACCCTGGAGGTATTTAGATGTGTAGATGTGGCACTTAGAGACATGGTTTAGAGGTGGACTTCACAGTGCCGGATTGACAGTTACACTTGGTGTTCTTAAAGGTCTTTTCCATCCTAAACTGCTCTATGATTCTATAATTCTATCTATTTTACTCCAATTCTTCAGTTCTTTTGAACTTTCTATTAATTTCCTGGTCTAGACCTGGAGCTAGACTAAACACTCTGCAAGGAGGATTACCAGGGAAAGCAATGAAGAAAAAGGGAAATTAAAATCCTTGTATATTTTCTGCTGCAGGTAACAGTGGAATCACGGAATCATACAATAGTTTGGGTTGGAATACGCATTTATAAAATAAAACTAAGTGTCTCCATAGGAATCTCTTGAAGCAGGAGCATGCAGTAGAATAACTTTGTCTATCCATGTCAGCCAACAAACTGCAATTTAAAATAACGTACAAAAAACAGGCAGCTGTAAATCTCTACTCTTCTAATATGACTTTTATAGTTCAACTTGTTCTTTGTTGTTTATAAAACCATCAGTTTTGGAGAAGAAACAAATGAAGTGTTTTGGCAAACACTGACTCATATCTAGAATTCATCTCACCACCTTCAGAAATCTGCAGTGTGAATTTTGGTATCTGGACTAATCACCTTTAACAAGTAAATAAAGAAACAGGCTCTTCCATTTGTGCTGCACTTATTTAAGTGTGAAAAGTACCTGTTTGGCCATGTACATCCAGAATATTATGAGTGTCATCCTAGAACACTGTAAAGCTTTCTGTACTTCAAAGAGAGATAAAGTAAGAGGAATAATATTTGCAAAAGGAAAAAGCAAGCTTTTCAGTATTCAGAGAAGTCTACACTACTGCAGGTTAACCACAAGATAGCTGCAGGGATGAACAGGTGGTTATGCACAGACACTTTGGATTCAGAAGCTACTTCAAAGATGAATAGGGCCTGAGCTGTGGGTCCTGCAAGTTCCATGCTGAATGTATTTGTCTGCCTTTTTGCCATGTCTCTGCACCTATGAACACTGGAGAGAACACTGCAAACTCAGAATTCACACTTCAGAGTTAGTGTGGATTCAGCAGGTTTTGCTTTCTGCACTGTAGCACTCATGACACTGAGGTGTGTCACCCTCAGCTTGAGAAATGCCTCTTTATAGGAGAAAATGTGAGGAGGGTAGCAAGTCAGTTGTCTCTATGACAAAATTCATCACCTGGCTTTACTGTATCTATCACCACTTATTCTTTCTTTGAATATTTAAAGAAGAGTTATGTGCAAGAAAGTCAACTTCCTGAACACTTGTACAGCAATTCAACTTATTAAAGATAAAATGGTGATAAAAATTCAGGTTCACTGATATTAATTAAGACAACTAATAAATAATGTAGCAAACAGAAATATTGCTGGTATGGGAAGCCTTTTAAAATGTATTTGTGTCATTATGTCACTAAGACAATTACAGCCTAAACTTGAACTCTTCTTAAGTCTACATACAAGTTTCTGACTTTAACCAGTTAAATTATGGAGTTCCTTTTCCTTACTATCCATAAGAATGGACTAATGGGACTCAAAAGTATAAAAAAATACTCTTTTTTTGTAATGAAATTAAAGGACTTTTCTTTTTTGGACACTTTATGTATTTTTTAATATAAACATCTTAAAAGTAATCTTTTAAATCTTTAAAAAGATATGACAAAAAGCAGATCTATAAATAAACAAACATTAGAGTTTTCCAGATTACTTGAAGAGCTGTATCTTTTTGAGACTTGTCCTGGGATGACGTTATGATGTTTGTATCCCCATTCGTGTGTTCTGTTTATGCTGGATATTATGTTCTGTGCCCTCAAGACTGGCTCTGAAGAATGAAAGTTTTGTATTGGTTTCTTACCAGCCGCTTCCCCACGGCTGGCAGGACGCAGAGACGGGACAGTGCATTGTGCTGCTTTTGCTTTTTGCCCGGCTTTTCGCTTCTGCTTTTCTTCTGCTTGCTCTTGCTTTTTTTGCTTCTGTTCATTAGTTAGTTTAGCTAAACAGTCCAAATTTCTTCCTGGACTTTTTATCCTTTCCTTTTTGGACCTACTCGAACCTGCTCCAGACTGGGACCTGGGAAACACCGAGAGTTTGCACCTTGTGGCTGCAGCAGCTGCCCCAGCACCGGAGGGACTGATAACAGAGCGACCACCCCAGGAGAGACTTCCTGAATTTGCCATCTTTTTCAGAGCGGTGACAGAGTGCTGTCACCCGGTATGGTTCATTTTGTGTGCTGGGGGTGCTGTGCCTGTTAAATAAACAGGCTCTTTCCACTTCTCTACAAGGAATCCTTCCCGAACAGGCTGGGGGGAGAGGCCCTGTGGGTTTGCTTTGGGAGGGGCCCCCTTTGGGGATTCTCTCCCAAATCTGCCCCGAGCCAGGACAATTGCCGAAATAGCTTTTCAGAAATGGTTTTCCTTTGGACTGCATTACATTGCAGAAGATTAAAAAAGGGCACAAAACATTTACGCTTATCCTCAAAAATATTTAGGTTATTCCAAAAGATTTGAGCGGAAAAATGTTTTGTTCTCTTTGGTGTTCCCAGTGACTACATTTCTATAAAACAGAAGAATTTTATTTATATGTTTGATTTGGATCCCAAATGCAAACCTCATCTAAAAGCTTGCCTAAAAGGTCAGTTTCGAGGCAGCTGACCTAATCCCACACCACTGTGAAGTACTACACTGCTCTCTTCTGTCAGTGCTCTGCAGTTTCAGTGCCTCACTTCTTGTTTATCTTCCATTAAAGAGAAATTAAAGGTTAAGCAGATATGATTAATTTACTCAGATCTTTGCTTTCAACTGTGTGGTTCTTTTACCTGGATCTCTTCTCTGAAGCTGCTATGAGAGAGCAACTGAAATTTCTCAAAACTGATTGGAGCCCAAGCATTCCTTAACCTTCTAACCTCAATAAGTGCTCCCAACACTTGGCATCACGACTTGGGGACAGCAGAGAAATGAATTTACCTGAGATACTCATAGCAGTTCTTCACATTCAAATTCTTTGAAATACTAAATCTCAGGGATATTATATCATACAAAAAGTAAAGAACAAGACAGGCTGGCACTGCTGCATTACTAACAAAACAGATGTCAAAAAAAAGGTGGAGACTGCTTTGAACGAGTAACAGAACATACATAATATCAGATCTTGATTTAAATAATTGAAAAAGCAAAAGACCTCACTGTCAGTAACCATTACTGTTTGGGAGACCCAGCTGATCAGCCCTGGAACATTCAGTGACTTTTTCTTCAATTAATTTTTAGAAAACATTTAAAAATTCCACTGTACTTACTGGATTGAGAACAACTGTGAAGAACAACTCTCCTCCTTGAATACTTTTGTCTAATTCCTTTGGACCTCCAGGATACTCTTTGTAGAAAATGGTGTGGGTGAATAAGCCGCAAGTTTGCCTAGGAAGCACCTGAATTTATGAAAAATACATAAAAAATTAAAGAGTTTATACCTTTAATGAGATGATAAAAGTCAGAGAAGTAACACAGATAATTGCTGGCTATATTTGGCCTCTCAACTTTGCTGGAAATCAATACTGATCTAGATCAACTATTATCACTAAAATCGTAACATCCAAAAATTCATCATATTTTGTCTGAAATTGCAGAACCTTGTCCTGGCATTGTACTCATTCTGTCCATAACACCTCATGCTAAATCCAAGTACTTGAAGCCCAAAGTTTTGAAATAATGTGAAAGATAATCTAAAATACTATCAGTCTATATCGTATCAGTCAGTTCCACTTTTATCTGAATGATGGTTTTGTTGAAAATTCAAACTGCACTTGGAAAGGCAAATTGGCTTAGGCATCATCACCAATAATTCTACTCTGACACACAGGTAAATCTGCCAATAATGCTCACCTTACAAGAAAGATTTACTTCTCATTCAACTGTGCTGGTTTTTTTAAGACCAGTTGAAATACGTAGTACAAGCAAAATTATTTTTAAAAACATTCCAAGAACAAATTTTTTGAATACGAAGAACTACTAAATGCAGCTATGCTTTTCATTAGAAACTCAAATATTTTCTCCTGAATTCAGAAAACAATTTACTGGAGAGTATTTCAATTATGTCTATTCCTTATGGAAAATCAACAGCTGAGTATGTTCAGGTATAATGCTTAACTGGGATTGTTATGAAAGATGAACTTTTTAAAGAAGGCATACAAATGCCTTCTTTAACACTGGCTGTGGTTTTGTAGATACTCTTTATTTCTCAATGTTTCTCAACATTTTTTTTCTTGTCATGTACAAAGTACTGTGATCATGGATTGTAAATTGTGTTGTCAGAAAATGTATGGAATTTGTACATCTGCTATAGACTTGCCTAAGTTTTTAAAAAACCTTTGGATTTCATAGAGGAAATATGAGAACAATTTTTCACAGAGGCGGGGAATGAAGCTCTGCTGGATGGGAGGTGCTCTGACCAATCTTACACAACCACGTTCCTAGTGAGTGTGTTCATTACTATCAGCCTGCAGATGTAAAATATTGATGCATTTGCCCTGGAGAACTGAAAGCTTGAGACTCCCTGAACAGGTGGTTTTATATGACTGGTTTTGGAAATAGATTTTTGGCTGCAGTGTCCTTGTGTTAAATCTCATTATGTGTCTTCAAATGACGTGTTTTTACAAATATTTATGGAAGGGATTTTTGGAGACTCTGAGTCAATCTGTCTTCCCCAAATGCTTTGTGCTCCCTAAGCACATCCACAAACCCATTAATTCACACGCAGTGATTGCTTTGAGGAGAACAAACTGCAGCTCAACCCTATACTGGTGTCAGTTTTGTTCCTAGATTTCTGGAGATCATTTTCATTTGCTTCACCCAACAACAGATCAAAACGTTAAAATACTACTACTTATCTTAGGAAAGTGGTATCCATGGCAACCCAAGAACAATACCGGAATTCTGTTCTAAGTGTTGTGCCAAGGCTCTCGACCTCCCAAAAGTGCCTGTTGCAGCCAGAGGTACAACAGGGCCCCCATTCACTGCTCTCCCACACGCTCCAAAAGAAAGTTACTTGGGAACATGCCACCAAGTATTTTGGAAAGCTGTTTTGAAACACTTCTGAGGTAATATTGACAAGATGTGAACCCAAAATAGCCTCCATCTCAGTGCTTGGATGGCAACAGCACAACGCCTTCCATGTCAGTTGGGTACAAGCCCTTCCTTTGGCAACCATGGCTGTCAGTGACAGTGCTGGGAGTTATGTAGTTCAGGGAAACAGTGGGATTTGAGAACACTTTGGTAGCCTGGAGGTGGTGTGGGGGGTGTCTTCCTTCCCCACAGCTCCTGAGGCTCTGAGTTAACCCAGGCTGCAAAGCCCAGCCCGCATTTGTGTATGGCAGGAAGCCAAACAAGGGCAACCATGCACAGTTCACAGGGAAGACAAAAATAATGTACCCACCCAGATCCAGATTCTGAAGTGGCATAACCTGGCAATACTCTTTTGCAGTTAATGGTACCATGCAAATTTAAAACCTGATAGAAATCTAACCCAGCATATTGTGTTAAATGATGCAAAAGTGACTTTTTCCTTGAGCTCTCTGAACCAGCATTAACCACAGGACTAGAACAGTGAACAGCCTGTTAACTGCTGTCAGCAGCATGCCTGGATGCCACCTTCATCAGCAGAAACATCACCAGCAACAGACTGATTTTAATTA
Organism: Euphonia xanthogaster; assembly: GCA_034509185.1. NCBI lineage: Eukaryota > Metazoa > Chordata > Aves > Passeriformes > Fringillidae > Euphonia > Euphonia xanthogaster. The sequence continues at coordinate 3,502,767 of JAYDZK010000202.1, read as the reverse complement.
ACAAGACATTGTGAAATATACCTTGCTACTTATGCATAGCAATTCGTGCTTCTTGCAGCGTGAACTCTCAGGATACCCTGCTTTTCCACTTAAAAGGAAATTGCTCCTGAAATGGCAGAGTACAAAATGAACATCAGCAACATAACTCACCATGATGTTTTTGTGGATGAAGCCTCGTCTATACCTTGCAGGTTTCAGATGTGGGTATTCTTCTGTGCTGGTTACTCTGATGTTCCAGACCTTTTTCCAGGCATCATAAAGTTGAACGTGTACTGGATAGACTCCTGAGTGGTGTGGAGCCACTGCATAGCCCAAGTCAGTTGGAATACCATGTTCCTAAAACATGACAGAACAACGGCTGCACTCAAAAATTTAAGAAACTTGATGTTTTGGTATTGCTCAAATTCTTTGTTTGTGAAGGACCAAGAACAGGTCTGAAATGCAAATAACAGTAATATCAAAATATGATGATCTGGAAGGAGATGGAGGGCAGCATGGTGAAGATGAAACATAGGATTTTAAGACAAAAGCCTTTTTAGAAAATATTTTTGTGAGTAGGCAGGGAAGAAGGATATAAATGCATTTCACACTGGTTTATTCAATCTACATGAAACAGAAAGCTGCACACTTTCAAGTTCTTGCAAGTAATTTGCTCACAAACTCTGATTTCAGAGAGATAATCACTGGCACATACTCAATACAACACGTAGCATTTGGCAGCTACAACTACAAAACCACAATTTCCACTACACATCCCTTCACAATTACTTGGAAGAGGAGCTGAATTTCAGAGTCACTGCATTTCCCTTCTAGTCCATTCAAAAGACAAATCCATTTTCAAAAACCAGCTCAACTATTTCAGTGTCATGTTAAAAATGGAAGAAAGATAACCACTTGTAACAATCTACAGGCAGATGTGGTACAGTAAACCCTTCTGCAGCACATTTCCTACTTTTGAAGACTGCTGGCACTTACTGTGTGTACATTCCTCGGTGCCATTACATTCTCTTCACAGCCAATGCATTCTCCTTCAGGTTACTTTTCAAAGGAACAGAATATAGCAGATATTCCTTGATAGTCTGATCAGTGGAATGCACAGTCCATAAGATATCATTTTGCCATGATTTAGGAAGACTGCCCTTGCACTGCCTTTGAATTCTTAGAGTTTTTAATATGGCTTGAATTGATACAGTCATCTTCACCATATTTCCTAATCATACTGTGTGTGCAAAGCATTGGCTGATAGCTGGACCTCTTCCTTTGAATAAACTAGGTACAAAGGAACATGAAAATCTCTAGAAAACTGGGTGTATGATGTTATTAAAACCATTTATTGTGTGTAACAGACACGCCTGGTTCAATCACAGTGGAGAACCCTGAGTTCTCTATGTTTAAAGAATGGTGAAATTCTTGTTTGCCTTTAGGAATCTATAGCACACATAAAGGGCAGCATGTGTAATCAGCCAGCCAGGAATGCATAACATCTGCCCTCCTTGTACTGCACGAGAAGATAAAGAGTAGATACTCCATCAGTTACACTGCTTTACACGATTTAATTCCATCACAGATAATCCAATTCTTCTTCCTTTTATCTTTCTGACTGCCCTTAAGCATACATAACCATCAGAAAGGAAAATATTCACAGATCATGTAAGAAATTGCATTCTCTAACATCCCTCTGCATCTCCTTCATTTATCTATAAACAAAAGTCTGATTTTTAAGGCTTCTCCCCCCGAGTTTCACAATAGGCAGCAATAAGAACATAATCTAAATCTTTCACTCTAATAGGGGGCCTATCATCTTCAATGAATTAGTGTCTCCATTATTCCTCACTGACTGCTATTCCCCAGTTGAGCATCTCCCACACAACACACACACTGAGTGAATAATGCACCAGGCATCGGCAATTTCGGCCTCTTTCAAAAAAGTGGCTACTTGTCTCTGTTATTAATTTAAATGCTCTGAGCAAATGAAGCATAGTGAGTAGCTTCATGCCTGTATGTCTAAACACGAAAAAAAAGAACAGAAAATATCTGTAAGCATTAAGAGCATTGAAAGTAGTGAAGAAAATGGCAATTGCTGAAGTTACCTAAACCAGGGTTGAAAATGCATTATCCTTACAACACTCTTTAATGATTACATCCTGCACACTAATCCCAGAGGATGCCTTAGGTCACACCAGAACTACAAGGACCCATTTGATTTCCAGTGGAGCTTGCACCAGTACACACAATCATATTAAAAAGGCAATTCTGGACACGAGATTTTTACATTTTCAGGAATCTAACACCTACCACAACGCTTTCTTGAAAGGAAACATTAAAGCAGAGCTGTCCTGTACTCAGTACAACTACAATTTACAGCAAATTTGGTGAAGTCTTTGTTTGAAAGAAAGCATGTGTCTCACTTAAAAGCCAAGATTTCAAATACAAACTTTAATTGGCTGATAGTCAGGACTATCATGTTCTCCTACACTCACTGACACATGACCATGAAGTGCATTCTTTGTTGTTCTGGTATTTCAAATCTCCCTGCTCCTTCAAGGAACAAAGCCATCACCTGCCAGCTAAAGAGCAACCAGTGGATTTTGAAAAGGAAGAGGTAAAATTAGGCTGCTGTAAGAGCTAAAGCAGTTTAGCAAACAAGTTGTGTCTGCTGAGATACTTTGATACAATTAGGTCTTAACACCAGACCCCCTCTTCAGACAAATAACATGCTTTATGTATGGCAATTTTGGTTTATTGCATGAATTTAACTGTGATCTGTTTCTCCAATATCCTCAGACCTAAAAGTTGTTTTCATTTTTTGTTATATTCTCACTGAAACATTTGATTCAGAGCTTCGCTGTGAATAAATAATTAGTAAAGGCAAGGCTTTTCAAAACAAGTTTACATAAAGTTGATGCAAAGGGAATATATAAGATGTTACTGGGTATCACTGCAGAATTGCATCTTTAAAAATGTGGCACACTTACCTGACCCTAACATCCAGTGGTCTCACAAAGTCATTTGATACCTTTCAATGGAGTATTTATTCTTTCAGAAACTCAGGGGGTTTTTTCCAGTCTAAACAGATTATTGGTTTCTGACAATCTAAATTAAATAAAAAATGCAAAAATATAACTCACTAAGGCAAATTTTTTGTTGAGGATCATCTGCTCCACCAGTGAGGACTCGTTGTGGAAGAGGTGCGGCTGCATGTGGCTCCACATGTGGGGAAACCACCAGAACTCATCCACAGATCTCAGCAGCAGGTCATCACCCTCATCCTCCTCCTCAGTCCCTGCAGAGGAAATTAGAAAACCCAAAAAACCCCCAAACATTTCAGAAGTTTCTACTTTTATTATATTTTTACAAATGCTGGAAACAGTAAGAATGATATTACCATAATAAACTGTGACCAGTTAAAATACTTCCTGCTGAGGCACTGGTGACAAAATGGGACAGTCAGGACCACCTGGCTGGCCCACATCCTATTTAATACTCTTTCTTTTATCTCTCCTATTTCTATATGGTTTTAAAACAAAATTATTTTAAGGGATAATATATACTGCTATATTTCCACAGTAGAGATGAAACAATCAAAAGGATGAACTGTGGTAGCTCAACAGATCCCTCAGTGAAATCAATACAAAATTTTATGTGATTGGTGGAATTTACCACTCAAAAGCAGACTGAAAGGAACTAAATTTCAATAAAAGGGGGAAGAGGCATTTAATCTGTTCCACACCAGCAACTAATGCAGGAACACAGCATACTAAAGCCCTTAAGACTCTATCATTCCTACTTGTCCTCACACTCCACAGAACACCATCAAAATCAAAGTAATTTTAGTGTTTGATTCTTACCTGTGTGATAAAATTTTCCTGAAAATCCCAGGTTGAAAGTAAAATTGGTAATCTGGGCTCTCAAAAGATTCTGAGTATCAAGCAGGGCCTGAAAAAGAAGCAAACCAGCATATAAACATACCTGTAGAGAACACAACCTGGCACACCAACTTAATATAACAATATAAATATTTTTACAGTTATGTGCCTTTTCAATTGGTTTTGCTATTTAAAAGCAGCTCTTTATGTATGACAGAGAGGTACAGATATTTTTATTAGCACATAAAGATTAAAGACCTCATGAAAACTCCATTGTTTTCCTCATGAAGATAACCAGCTACTAAATGCTGGGTTGCTCCCTGAATCACGAGAGAGGAAAACAAAGGCACACGGAGACAAAAGACCTTCCAGCAGTCACTCAGTATGCCTGGCCCACAGCCAGGAATTCATTTCAGATCTCTTGTGCCCCCCAGCACTGCTCCATTCACAAGGGTGAAGAGCAGCTGTCAGAGTTACATTTCTCTGCATCAGCTCAAGTACAACCACCGCATTTCAGTCATGTTTCAAAATCATGGGCAAGGCAACAAGAAAAATCTAGAGGGACAGCAAGAAGCTAAATCAACCCTATTCCACATGAAAAAAACGGAACACAGATTCCCCCCAATTGTTACTCATTTCTCAGACAGTGAGCATACTGACTGTCAGCATCTGTGTACTTGAAGCAGTACAAACAAAATAACAGTGTGTAGGAAGAAGGGGGAAGCATATTCATCAGGTACAGCTTCACTCATTGGTTTCAATATGCTCTTCTTGATTTGTTACTCCTAAGATTTACATATCACATTGAGGAGTTCTCTCCCAGACTCTCACACCCTGCTCTTCTCTCGTTCAGTCTTCCAGGTGGAACACAGAAATCCAGCTTTCCAAACTTTGCCAAGCAAAAACAAAACAGACGAGCAAAGGTCATAGAAAAGCTTTCCAAGTCAACATACAGCACAGCACAATGACTTTAACAAAGTGTCTGAAAACATCACTATTGTCAGAGAAGCCTGTGTTATGAATGATGAACGTATTTAACTGCACAAAAAAGATTAAAATGACTGGAGATTTTCAAAGGTTGAAGGGTCTAGCAGGCACCCTACTCTTGAAAGGCAAAGACAACTTATTGCCTTGAAAATATGATCCAGTAATTTTAATTATTTTCCCTGAACATTTTCAGTATATAAGTGATTAGCCTACAATTATATGCCAATGACAACAAAACAGTAGAAAGTCCAGTCCAGTAGAGGTATTAAGCACAGTACAGTCAACTTACAAATCCTTAAAATATGACCCATTTTACAGACTGAGGCAATATCCACCTTATTAGAGCACACAAGCTCTTCTTCAGGTCTTTGCCAAGGCTCACCTGGTAAAGATCATCATCTTTCACTGCAAAGCCTGAAAACTGCCCTGTGAACAAGAGACATCCTAAAGGAATGAGCAAAATGAAGCACAGAATGGAGCTAATGGAAACCAAGCTCCAGACTTACCAAGCAGAATATTAAGTGAAAAATCTTGCAACACTGTAACAAGGGCTTTTGCTCAGGCTGAGTGCAAAGACCTCCAAGGAGGGTTCTAATTCTAATGAAAGGCAGCCAATCTGCACAGGACTTAGACAAAAACCAACTCTGGGCTGCTCAGAATCTGTTCAAGGAAATAACCTTATCTCTGAGTGGTTAAAAAGGTAGGAGGCAAATAATCCAGCTATTCCCTTCCTGTGCTGAAGGCACACATCGTTGAGGGGAAGGGATCCTGAGCACAGCCTGACAGCGAGGTGGCACAAAGGGCTGCTCACTTCTTTCCCTCCACATTAAGAGCTGTGAGCATTTTTTTGAGGTGAAGGTTTTATGCTGTACCTTTCTAACACCTAACACCTTCCCAGTTTGTCACCTCCAATCTGGTCTCCATCCAGCAGGATGGAAAACTAGAATGACCAACAGGCTTTTAAAAGGGAGGAGGGAGAAAGGGGGCAAAAGGCCCAAGACATTTCTGGAACAAGGCAACACAGAGCTCACTTCTTCCCTGGGAATGAATTTTGCCAGGTTGGTTCCCACCTTCTTGCCTTGTGTTGGGAATGTATCAGCTAATTCCAAGGGTGTACCTGCTCTGCCTGCAAAGAGGGAGGCCACAGACAAGCTGTGAACCACTCTGGGTACAGACGAGCCGAACTAACATTTGAGTTGTCGTGCCTATGATTATTTTCTGGGAGACTTGACATTTTACTCATCTTTCAGGTTCTAAAAACAAAATGTTAAAACTCATGAAAAATATATAGTAGCAGATGGCAGGGCGTATTACTGTGAGTTTCCATCAGAAAGACAGAAAGAGAGAAATGTAGGGGGACTAAAAGCCTGAAATTTCCTTTTTACATGCTGTTTTATAAGCTGAAGGTAAACTGCTGGTATTTTCTGGATATTTTATAACTATTTATGAACAGCACCTCTGGGTGTCTGTATGAGATGTTACATAAATACACCAGTACTGAAGATTGTATTTTAAAACCATCTAGTAAAGTCTTCATAGGTTTATAAATAATTATTTAGTACATGTTATATTTCTGCTGGTACTATAAGGAAAATAAAACGCTGGCTGCATAATCCCTTTCATGTACACAGCTCCAAAGGAGTACTTTCTTTTGAACTTTTCCTAAGCTCACAGACTAGGTTTAGGAAACTCCTAGTGCCAGAAATCAAATGTAAAAGTTCAATACTTGATGAAAGCCACCTTTCTTCACCAACAGTAAACACCAAAATCTCAGAAAAAGGCCCCGTTACAATTCAAGGGATAGACACAAGTTATCCTGACAGCAAAACAACAGACTTTCTCATCTCTCAAACAGGACAGAGGCATGGACAGATGACATGGGCTGCCAAAAGTTTTTGGTCAAGTAAATCAGCTGAAAAGCCAAAGATAAAACTTCCATCTGCAAACCTGCTTCCCACTTCCATAGCCAGAAAGCCATCCTGCCTCCTACCCTCAAACACCTCAATGTGATTTCACTTCAGAGTCTGCCACAGAAAAGCTGCAAGTGTCAGCCTGTCTTCAGCAAACAGACAGTTGTGATTTCTTCAGCATCAACACAAATACTCAGGCTCAAATGCCTTGACTGATCAAAGGAATAAATCAAGATTGCCTTGTTGAACTCTGGCTCACCAAAGAGGAACGATGCCTTCTTTGTGCAGTCACACCAACATATTTATGACTATTTTCCTGCTGAAAAGCTGCTAAAGAACTCAGACATTTGAGAAGAGAAACAGTTCAATATGCTGGTAATTCTGCTCGTAATCACGTACATTTCAACTAAAGTGGCAAGCAGACAGAGACAGCCTCACAGTGCTGCAGCATTAACATCTTACACTTCACATCAGTACATGCTTTTATGTCAGCAACAAATGCAAGGGCAGCTTCATCATTTCCCAGAAAGCCTTTCTCATCCTTTTTTGGGAAATAGATCTCATCTCTCCATCTTGCTTGCTTAACTGTTTTACTGTCTGAAAATACTATCAACTGAGCCGTTAAATTAGGAACTATTTTGCTTTTGAGTAAAATTTCTAATGTTGTGTTGGCTCTTCAATAAAGGCAAGGACCAATTAATAGAAAGTGCAATGTGAAAGCACCTGAGCTAAGCAAAGCAAGCCCCGCTAGGGGAGCTCTTACTCAGAAGTAGTTTTAATTTTTCCACATTGTATTTCTTCTGTAACCCCTGCAAGAGAGGGAAGAACCAGAACTAAAGCCATTTTCTGAGTGGAGCTCTTGGTGTAGAAAGGTGTAATGAGCTGTAACTGATGCAATGTCCTTTTACTCTGCACTTTTTGGGACATCACTTGGCCTTTTCCTGCTCTGGGAGTGCTATAGCAGAAGCTGCTGCTCAGGTACTGGCACACCACCTGCCTCCCTCAACCTCCCCCTCCTGCAGAACCTGGGGTGTTGGGAAGCAGCACAATAAGCAGCAACAGAAGACAGCCTCAGTGAAGGAACCCAAGTGTCTGGGAATCAGGATTTTAGTGGACTGTTTTGCTTCTGAGGAAAAATGATTCATTCATGATAAATTATGTATTTTGGGACATCATTAAAATGCAATGACTACTCTTTCTGGATTTCCAAGATTAGCAATTTGACACCTATTACCATAAACATTTAATCTATGTGGGAGAAAGAATAATTGCTTTGGGTACAGGGATATACCTGAAAAAAAACATTTTACCTATCCTTCAGACAAAAGGACAAGAAAGCTTCATTTGTCTTTGTGCACTCTCTTAGCAGAGCTGACACTACAGAGAGGGCCAGAGAAAAAACAAAGAAAACCTTTGGCTTTTCCTGCGAAGTGTTTTGCTGGCAGAGAACGGGTAACCCAATTTTCCCTCTAAGTGTCAATAAAGTATCAGCCTGGAGCCCAGTTATGTGCCCCCTAGGCTTTTTAGTGTCCAATAGAAGAAAAAAATTCAGGAGCCACAACTTCACCTCAGGGTCCAAACTTAGGTGTCCAGTGAAGGATCCTAAAAATATAAAGAGCCACTTTGGAAAATGCTGCTCAAATGATTTCAATGAAAAGTCTTTTCATCGGGATACACTGTTTTAAATGGCACAGGGTCTTCCTTTAGAGTTGTTTTGTATCCCATACAATAATGATCTTGATGATAGTGCAATTACATATTGTCTAGTAATTAGGCTCTTTCATCTTGGTAAATCATTTGTACAACCAAGAGATTTAAGAAATATTTCTAACTTCCTTCACCAACTTCTCACTTCTTGGAGGCTGAGGTACCAGCTAATGAGAACTGAGCTAATTACAGCAAGGTAACTTGAAGGTTATAAATACTTGGTGCCAATACTATTTAATAAAGCAAGGTAATTAGCACGCTGTTTTCAGGGTACTGTCTGAACTTCAGCTTTATTAGCAGTTAATTAAACTGTACTTAGATGAAAGAGGTTACTGTTACTAAACAGCTAAACGATCTCATTATTTCGTAGTTAGAAGAAATAAAATCCTGGATTTCTTTTAATTAAAGGTCAAAAAAACCCCCAGGTCAGTTGAAACAGAACTAATAAAACATCCTACTGCTACCTATTTTCCCGTGGATTTTGGTCAGATTGTTTTCAATAGAAACCTGGCTGGCTGCATTTTTACCTAATACTTGACCTGCTTATGTAACATCAAGTATTGAGAAGGGAGTTCTCAGGGTACCAAAGAACTCAGAGCAAAACCAAAATGTCTCTAAATTGCATTTCGAATCTCTTGCTATTTTTAAGTTCTTGGATCTCGCGATGGTCAGTACAAAGGAAACGTGAGTTTTGTTAGCCCCAGTGGAAGCACTCCGGCAGCCGAGCTGCAGTCACACACAGCCCCAGAGCTGCCTGAGCCCTGAGCACGACAGGCCACCCCTCAGATGCTGTTCCAGGTCACTTCTGGGCCACTCTGCTCTGCCTGCTTAGTCTGGCTTGTCTCCATTGCATCCCACCAGCAGCAGATAAATTCTAAGGGTTGTTCATTGATTTGTGTTGACACTTGTCTGGCTCCCAGGAAATGCTAGGCACCACACCTCTGCACCCCTCATTAGCCAACCCACACTTCTGCAGCTTCACATCCCGTCTGCAAGGGTGCACAGTGCTCTGCCACAGATAAAACAGTGCCATGGCTGTTCCGTCCTACTGGATGTGTATTTTATAGTCACCCAGCTCAGAAAGGACAGAGGTTGCAATCTGAGCTCCCAGCTCCCCCTTCATTATCAACAGCACATTTGCTCCTTATTTAATGTTCCCTCACAGGCCAGCTCCAGCTGTAGCTCCCACTGAAGGCAGCAGGCCCAGCAGGCACATCTGGCTGCAGGACAAGGAGGGCTGTCTGTGAGCTCGGGGGCTGCAGCACATCCCAATCCCTGACTGGGCCCTCTCACCCTGCCCCTGGCAGCGAGTGGCTGGAAACACCTGCAGGGCTCAGCTCTGCAAGAAGACGAAGGCCTAATCTCTGAGCAGCAGAGAGCTCGGGGCTCAGCTGATGTGCAGGCAGCTGCAGCTGGGGCACTGCGCCGGCACTGCTCTGACAAGTCTGTCCGTGGCCACGCTACGCTGCCCAAAGCACCGAGGTCCTAGAGGTGCAGTCTCAGGCCTACCTATACACTATGGCTGCTGTACACAAGGCGACATTTTGCAAAACACAGTTTATCACAAACTTGATTGCAAAACTGCTATTCCCAAGGTGCAATAGCCTGCAGCTCCTTTCATGCTGCTGCCAAGGACCAGCTCTCCACGCCAGGTCTCCAAAGCACCTCCTTCCCTTCCTGCTCTGCCCCACACATCCTATCCAGACAAGAAAGGAACAGCAACCTCACTCCAACCCCCTGCCAAGGGCAGGGACACCTTCCACTAGCCCAGGTTGCTCCAAGCCCCATCCAACCGGGCCTAGGACACTTCAAGGGGTGGGGACACCACAGCTTCCCTGGGCAACCTGTGCCAAGGCCTCACCACCCTCACTGTAAAAATCTCTCCTTCCTGATGTCCGATATAAATCTACCCTCTTTCAATTTAATTCCTGGACTGACAGAGGAAGACTGTGAAATAAAAAAAAAAAAATCCATTTCTTTAGGTAATGAAAGTAAAAATGTAGTGTCAGTGGTACATACATCAAACCCAAGAGAGTGTGAATATGGCCTTCTGGAAAAACCTCAGCCTTACTTTTATCTTCAGTGCCAATAGTTTCTGGACCTCAAAGCCTAAGCCTGGACAAACTAAGACCCACTTATCCCCAAAAGGCCTACAGGCTGTGCTTCCTGCTCAGCACAACATTAAATAAATAAGATTAAAAAGTCTGGTCTACATCATTATGTAAACAATCAGAGCTCAAGAGTGAGTGAAATTTATCTATTTTTCCAATGTACATAGAATCCAAAGCACTAGAATTTCGATATTCTTTTCCCACAGAGTAACAATGGCCACACTTAGAATATAAATCTGTTACATGATTACAGACAAATTCAACTCCACAAACCAAGGTATAACAAGCTGCTATTTAGGCATCTTGGAACAAGTATTGGAGTCTGCAAGCTATGTCTAAAACGCTGACACCAAGCAAAGAGAAACACCTTGGGATTTGGTTGCCTCTCGGCTGATACTTTTCCCCCCCAGGCAAGACCAAAGGACAGTATTTGTGTTAATGCTGAGTTCTACATACTAGAGAACAAAGTGTGCAAATGAATGAAGACTCAAACCCTGTACAGAAAAACCAAAATAAACTGGCTGCTCTCCCTGCTTAGCAAAACACAACAAAATTACCACGTTACTGGCATATTAAATGTGCTGGGCAATGCATCGATGTCACAGTTCATTCACAAATGCTTCTTAGATGTTCTTTTTTCCTAATAGAGCCAAAAAGATTCCTCTGCCTCTAATACCCTTTCTGAATAAAAATAGCTATCTACCTCTGTCCCTATGTTTCGGGTGAGCTAAGAAAAAACAGAAGCTCCTTTTCTATGTTTCATCTTTACTGACAGAAAAAAAACCAACAATCTTTAACAAAAAATTTTTCATTTTCTCACTCTGTCTGAAAGCTCCAGGTAAGATACAGATGGGAATTCAATGTTCAGCTTGCTCACCAGCCAAGGGTCACAATTTATGGTTTTCTCCTTCTCTTTATGAGCAGTTCTAAAGCTGTTGAATCAAATTCCCCAGCTACATCAGCATTGGTATCAAAGAAATTACAAAAAAAAAAAACACCCAAGAGAAGGTTTCCACAAAATAACAAATACATCTCTTTTCTCAAGCCATACGTTTATGATTATATGCAGCCAACACAGAAATAACGTAAGAACTTATTTCAAGTTAATAAGAACTTTGACAATTTCATTGGCTCCCGCATTGTACCAAGTCTAAAGGAGGTAACTGCAGAAAATCCCAAGACTTCTACAAAAAAGGGGGGGTGTGGGGGTGGTGTGATTTTGTTAGAGGTGTTAATGCACACCTTACCTGCTTTCACAAGTGCTTGCATTCCTAGAAGAAAAGATTACAAAAGCTAGATGTGCCCAGATAAACATCCCAGCTGGCAAAGTCTACACTTGCAGTCTGAAACCAACACACAGGAATCCAACTGAGCTCTGCATTTGATTTACTGCACGAGACTGAGAACATATCTTAATACAAATCCCCTGCCAATATTATATTCCTTGCAATAGCATATTTCATACTCTTTTGCCAAATCTAATTTTTAAAGACTTACATAATCCTTCAACTTCCTTTTGGATATTAGCCTCTATTCTGCTGCTTTTACTGGCTATTCAGCCTACACTTAAATATCTCTGTGGCTTACATTTAATATTTTTATCCATCCTCACTGTTTATACCCTGCAGACATCTGCAGCCTATTGCTTTCTGCTTTGGTCATCTTTACTTACTGCATTCTTTAGCCTTTATATTTTCATTTTTTTTGCTCAGATGTTTCCTGACTATTCTGGTGTCTCTAAGCACTCTCCAAATATTTCTAATCCAGTAGTGAAGAATTGAGCACAGTCTAGAAATCTCGCCAGTCAGTAAGATGAAGTACTTCACCAATGTAAAATATTTTTCATAGTCTGTTTGAATTTAAATTCAGCTTACATTACAAATTTAGATACATTTTAGTATTCATCTTGTTTTAGGAAAGTCTCAGGATTACCATCTTCAACATTTCTATTACCTTTAACAATGGCAGTGGGAAAGGACAAGGGATAAGACGAACATCTTGCAGCATAAAATAACATTTTTAACAGAAATGCAAAATTGATTTTCAGCCTCCTTTTGAGTGCCATTAGCACTCTATCGAAGACAACTCTGAGTTATCTTTAGTCCAAGTCCACTTTAAAACGGAGAAGAGGCACTTGGCTTATTCCTAAGATTGCTAACACTAAAAGGCTAATTCCTAAGATTGCTAACACTAAATGGGAGCTTGAGGAAGAGCTGTGCCTTATCAGCTCCACAAAAATGCAACCAGTGTTCCCAAACCAAATGAAACCTGTCTCCTCTGGAGAGCCTCTGTCATGTGGATTTACTGACCTGGGTTGGAATGGATTTGGGGAACATTCTTCTGCACCGTCACAGGCTTTTTTATTTGTCCTCACCACTGTTTCTATTTTCAAATGGATTGCAGTACAATTTCTGCAATATAAAGTGGTTTTAAATTTAATTTATTACTTATCTCAGATATGAAGCTACACTTCAAGGAGCAACAGTAATTCATCTCCAGGACTGCAAAGTGAAAGAAGGAATCTCCTAAAGAGTAACTACTTCTAAAAATTGGTCGTAAGGTTTTTATGGTCTGTGCACAGAAAATAAACTGAAATTGGAAATAGATAGGGAATTGTTATTCCATGAGGGGCTACACATAAACTGGCAACCAACTGCTTTTCCTTCACATGGTTTTGTAAGCATGGTCACCTAGAATCAGTCATGTCATTGCACTGACCTTCCAGGATTAACAGGAGAAGCAAGGCCACTTCCCATGCTGCTGTACTGTAAAGGAAACAAATGAATTCGGAGTCCCACTGGATTAGGACTTGCGCTCTCGTTTTTGTCTTCTCGCCAGACTGTGCCCCCTGCTGTGACTGAAGAGCGGGATGGAGGAAGGCTCACTTTTGCTATCATGTTTTACAGGTAATGACTTGGATTTCTAGATCTGTCTGCAGTTTGGGTTTTATTTGTTGGCCGTGAAAGTTTTATTCCATTCTGTTAGCAGCAGGAATGGATGGCTAACTTGTCACTGAAAAAGCCCAGAATAAATCTTGCAGCAGCCACTCGTACGCTGCTGCTGAATCAGTGCAGCTCTGCAGGAAGCTGTAATGCATTATTATTGTTTGCATTATTGAGGTGCTTGCTGAACAAAGAGCCTCTGACCAAGAGAGCTCGTGATCCAAGCAAAGAGAGGGACTGACAGGACAGCAGCTTGTGTTTCCGTGGCCAGATGGATCGACCCAACCACTGCAGAGTCTAGGTTATGCTGACAACACTCACAAGTGTGCAGAATCACATGCATTTTTTATCATGCCCATGAAAATACTCACCTACATTCCTAAAGTGGTTCACAGCCACATGGCTAGCAAGGTCTGTCTTCCTCTTAAATAGGCAGAGGAAGACAGACCTTGCTAACCATGTGGCTGTGAACCAAGAATTACCTCAGTGCAGACTGGCACACTGGGTGGACATAAGCATTTCTTATGGATTTCTTTGCATAGGAAGCCTTATGCTCAAGAATAAATAGATCTCTGCATAATATATTAAGTCAAGGGAAAAACCAGGAACAGCATTACCAAGTATTCAGAGTTGGATCACTTGATCTCAGGTGAGTGTCATTCCTTAAGTTTCATTTAAAAGAGCTCTTGAATCAGAAAACTCCATTGAGAACAGGAAGACACCACTGTCACATTAAGCCTAAGGATAGCAAAGTGTTCACCACCACAGAGAAATACGGGGAATATAGAAATGAAAACAAATTCCACTGATTTTCTGGCAAGATGCAAGTGACTGAACCCACAGTGCAAATCCTCTTACTTGGGAAAGCACCAGCAGATCCACAGAAGCCAGGATTTCCTTACTTTGGTTCTATCCTGAAGAAACCAAGGCGTGTATAACCAATAGTCAGATCAAGTGCTGGGGAACAAGAGCTTGAAGCAAATCAGCCTCTTTGCTCTCAAAGACCTCATGGGATTTACCATGCCAAGAAACAGTTTCTGCAGTCTCACTGACAATAAAAAACTGCAACTCAAATGCGTTTTTCTTCTCTTTGCTACCTGCCACTGAATTTAGAACAGCAGAAGATGGTGCAATCCTTGATGTATCACTGTCTCAAGACTCAGGTCTGCATTAAACATTTTTAGGTTTTCGTGTACAGTGTCAGAACATTACAATTAAAAACCAAACCAAACAAAAAGGTCCATCAGATTCAGTTATTCAAGTACTGCAAAACTAAACAGAGGAGAAAAAAATACAAAAATTCATTTTTCAAAGAAAACCAAACACAAAATACCTGATGAAACAAACAAGAATTTAATCAAAAGCAGAACTAATGGAAACCACTGAATTTACAGGAATGAAGGCTGCAATACCAAAACTGCATGCATGGTTTTTATCATCATCCACCATGGATAAACTGCTAAATTAAACTCAGCACCAAGCTTATTCCATGGATTTGGTTGTGCCCAGCTCACACAGGTGCAAAAGAGGAGGAAGAGGCCCACAGGGAATTACCAGCATTGTGCTGGCAGCCCCAGGAGTGTCATACTCAAAGCAGAACCAGCTCATCTGCATCCTTGTGGCCCCTCTGCAGTCCTCTTACCCTGGGCGAGGATTTTTATCATGCTTTTAACTTCAAACATCAGTCTGATTTTAACAAGAAGAGCTGGGCTCTATTGAGCAGCAGTTCTATCCATCTTACTAGATTAAATTCACAGAGGCTGGCACATAAACCAAACTGCTTTTGGAAGTCAGATGTTGTGGTGACTGACTGGTAGAATGCACTATATGCTGGTAGTAGCCCATAAAATATTAAGACAATTTTTATAACTTTTTTAAAAGTTGTATTTTAGTTCTGAAATGTAATTGTAACTCTCTACTGTCTCACAGTGTGCAATATTCCACACTACTACAGCTGACACAATATGCTCAAGTAAACCAGTCTTGCTAGGGCATCAGACAACTACAGAGATTGCCCAGTCAGTAATTTTCCTTCTCCTTGACATTTCTGAAGAACTGAATGTACTTTTTACCTGCTATTTCCAACAAGTGAGCAAGAAATAGCTTAGGAGCTTCAGGTCAAATTAAGAAAGAATGTATGTACACACACGGCAGACACATTCCACAATGGTATACAGGTATTGCAGCTAACCAACTGGGAATGCAGAATGATTTAGCAGAACAAAAGTTCATAATCATTAATTTCTTATGTAATTTAAAGAGAACGTCCCCAAAGGAAAGATTTATGGCTCAGTGGTTCTGCAGCTGACACATTTGATGACACATCTGTCATTTCTTTTCTGATAACCTTCTACGGGATCCTACAGATAAAGAAACAATTAACTTAGAGAATCAGACTTTCTCCTGTGACAGGGACCATCCTTTGTTTTGACAACTGAGGCTTTCTGCCTAAACCTTTTAGCCCTTCTGCCTTAACACAATATATATGGAAAATTCTCTTCCAAGGCAAATATTTAGGTCATTCCTGTGCACGAAAAACTTAACAGCCAAATGACTGGATTTTTAAAATTTATAGCCAAGTCATCTGCTCTGCCTAGGGAAGTTCTGGTTTCTTTCCATGCATGCTGCAGAGGGTGAAAAGATATTTAATGGATTTTAAATAACTGCAATAATTTAAGCAGTGCTGAGTAATATGGATGAATTTAATCCAGGGAATATACAATTAGCTCTTAGTGGGGAAATCTGTTATTAAACAGAACTATATTAAACAAAAGGTTAGGCCACCAATGTTACTAAGAAAGCAACAAAGAAGTGACAGCACTGGCTAGGGAAAATGGAAGAGAACTGATTCGACCCAATACAAATATTTATATCTGATGTTAGTCACTCTGGAAACAATTTATGAACAAAGCCACATACTTTTAAGGTGCAATTCACTTAACCAGGGCCTCCCTGAAGATGAGCTGTTTTTCTGTGTTTATGTCTACTGTGGGAATTTAGAGGAGTAGCTCCATTAGAGGTGTCTGCCTTATAAACCTCAACATCCAGGCAAGATGAGAGATTGTATGGAGACTGAAGGGCTAAGAATTGATTCCTCTTGGCTGAACCCTCTCCATTACCAGAACAGTGTTTATCACAGCTCTTGTCTCCAATTCTCCAGTGATTAATGCTGGAAAACTACAGCCTGAGTCCTGCATTGCCCACTGCAATGCACATATACACTAACTGATGCACTGTCCAAGCACTCCCAAACCAGAATGACAGATAAGGATCTACCATCCCCTTCCGATAACGGATATGGTTAATACAAAGATTTTTCCTTGGCAATTATAAAGAATAACTACAGATATAGGAAAAGGTTAGACTTACCTGAAGAGATCCCCATCCTGACTTCAATTCAGTCTCTTTTGAAAAGCACACAAAGGACCAGGCAGACAAGAGGAGCTCAAACAGTTAATTATTAGGGAAAAATTATTTGGCAGTGTTCTAATTTTTCATTTGAAAAATGTGATTAACTCTCAAGGAACTCCAGCAAGTGCATATACTGGGGAAATGAAGGGAAAGGTGGATGGCCAAGACCACCAGCACGGAACAAACTGTCATCAGGGAAAAAACCCACATTTAATTTCCCCTCTTTTATCATCTGCTTCTCCCTTGAAAGATCTCAATGCTTTATAGTAATAAAAATTTCACAAAGAGTAACTCTAACAAAAGAAGATATTAAGAATAAACCATTCATATTGTCAATGTATTCTTGACATAAAACATTTTTTTACTCTATGCTGATGTCAATTTTAATTGGCTATTTTCTCACTCCTACTTATTGAATTCTCTATACAATTCCAATGGTGTAATAGCCAGGGAACAATTATTTCATATTTATAGAATT
>JAYDZK010000202.1:3474477-3485255 GCA_034509185.1 Euphonia xanthogaster | reverse complement strand
ATGGATATCTAGATAGATTATTCTCTGCATGTCCATTTAAATGAATTATTTGCACTGCACAGGCTCTTAAGTCTTTCTAAAAGAAACAAGGAAAATAAAATATAACATTGTCACAGCCTAATGGTCCCTCCTGCCTGACAGACAATAGGAGAGAAAAAACTTACGGAAAAATGAATGTTAAGGTGATTATTACCAAGCTTATTTTCAAAGTGGGAGGCAATTAGACCATGGAAACATTCTCTTCCATTATTTCTATTTTACCAGAGGAAGACAAAGCACATAAATATAAGGATGGATGGTTAATGTTGATGCACAGTGAAAGCTACTCAGTATCTTACACCAAAGAACTGTGTTCCATCAGCCCAGATGTTACACACAGACTGGCAAATCTCTAACAGGTACTTATTAAAAAAATCTGGACCACAGTTTCAAGTTGTTGGGGTCCTTTTTTTTTTTTTGTAATTGAAGAAGCTGTGGTGAAACTAGAATAAACTTAATTTGCTGTTTAACAAAACAAAGCATTTACAACAGGATTTAGGTTGATAAACTATGCTTGTAAAACATTTTCAGAAGAGCTCTTTACACTTGGTCCTGACACTGTAAGTACTTGAGCTGAAGTAGCACCACTTGGCCTCCTCTTTAGAGGTACAGAAGACACTCATTTTGGAAGGCCTGCTTTTAATCTGACCTCTTCTGAGGTTAATATATAACACTGATAAAATATTACCACTAAACCTCATAATAGTAATTTTTCTATGTACTTAACTCCAATTCACATACTTTAAAGGAGAGGGAAGGTAAGCTTTAATGGGTTAAGCCCCCAGATATTAATTATTCTGGCCACCTTGGAAATCTATTTTAGATATCTAAAGAAGTTCCTTTGAAATCACCATCTTACATGCAGTCAGGATCTCTCTCCTTGGAGACACTGTCTCCTTGGAGACAGTCAAAAGGCACCGGGCCACGACCCAGCTTGAGCAGGGGGTTTAGAGCAGATGACCACCAGAGTTTTGCTACTGGTTCTGCACCAACCTTCCAGTTTCTGAACTCTGTGCTATCACAGAGCAGCCAGAACCAACCCTAGATGTCTTCTGGCTCTTGGGAGATTCCTTAAGTTTCAGATTGATTAGCATTAACAGAATACTGGTAGAAACATTCACCTTACTCTCCTCCCGCTCACAACCCTAGCAGCTGTGAGTATATGCAGAAAATATTAAAAAGGAGATGTGTCAAACAAAATTAAATCACAAAAGAACATCCTCCTTAATTCTATATTGCCAGTAGTTAAAAAGAAAGCTTAGTGGAAATAAGCTAATTTTGAGTACTGAAATTATACCAAGTCTACATTTGGAACCTCTTTTCACACTTGCAGTGCCCAATTCTCCGTCACAGTCAGTGCAGCAGAACTCAGTAAACCTCCTGTTTAATGAGATGTCATTTATCTGCAAATACACTTTACAATAACGTATTTCCAACTACTGCAAATTGATTTTGTTTCATTCCTTCCACATGTCATTGTGCCACCGAGGATAACTCCTTCGATATTAATAGTAATGAAGATGCATTGCATCTGACAGCCCTAACAACAGGTTTAATACAACACTTTAACTACAAGTAGATGAAGAATCAGAAGGGAACACTTTTTTTAGATTCCATTGTTTCAGAACACAGTCCTGTATAAATGAAATGATCCTACTTAAAAGTTATTTCCACTTGGATATTACTTCTATTTAATTTGACAGTTTTATTTTGGGAAGATTACTTTCTGACATACTGCAAATTATTTTCCCCAAACATTATGGTTTATCCTGCTGTATCTGCTGTAATCAAATTTGTCTCAATAGTCTCCTGTTTCTGGTATATAACTCTGGCAATTAAATATCCCAACTTCCTTTAAAATGACAATCCTAAGGTGTCACTTGCAAAGAGAAACAATACAAAACATGCTGTCTCCGACTGCTGTTACACAACACAGTGATGGATTTATTCAGGCTTTATTTCACCCACTCTGTTACCAGAAAGTGTTGCTTCTGCAGAACAACACACATGCTGCCAGTGATGTTTGTCGAATCTGACTCTTTTCCTGCCATCTGAGTTTGCATTTAGGAGACTCTCCAAGCAGGCTCCCTCATCTAATTCAAACGCTGCCATCGTGCTCTCCACAGGTAAACCATTTAGGAAGCTTCACCTTCATTTCTGCTCTCTCCCACACGATTTGTTTGCCTAAGGAAAACACCTACTTAACAAGGAGGCAAATCTCATTTATAATTGCACGTACAGAGGATGGTGCGGGAGAGTGTATGTTGCAATTTTAAAGCAAATTAAAAGTTTAACTGCAGGGTCAAGCGTCTTGTTTAAGGAAGCACTGCATGAAGAGCTGCTGTAGCTTGACAAATATATTAACACTGAAAAAACCCAAAAACATGGTTAAAAATGAAACAAAAATAACCCACTGCATGTGGTGCTGTCCTTGTCTTTCTATCTTGCAGTTCCTCGTTCCATTAACCAAGTTCTAAGAAAACATTCTCCCTTATTTTTGGTACAAATAGGGCAACAATCAGTATGACACAGATTATTAGCTTCTAGACCAAGTTGAGAAAGGTGACCTCCCACTACCTGCTTTGGGACAACACTCCTCACAAAAAGCACAGAAGAATTACTTACAGGGAGAAATAATGTTATGATGTTAGTGCTACTGACCAACAATTATCACCTCACTTGAACAGCACAACAGAGTGGAAAAGGACCTTCAGCAATGAACAACTCTAAACATAAAAATGGAAATTGTCAAGTCATTTAGCAATAGAATGAGCTTTTAAGACCAACAGTAACTCAAACCCTCCTTGCAAGCAAGTGCCATAAAACAGAGAGAGATGAGAGAGGTGAAATGCTGCAAGCAACTCCTGACACCCAAACCTATTTCAAACTCCAGTCTACTCTTCAAAGTTTATGCTGACAATTACTGCTGCTCACTGCATTTACCTCCTGCTTGTAAGATTCTCAACATGTGCATTAAATATGAACAGCTCCAGGGTGGAGTGCTGAAGTTCCAACTATGAACAACTATTCACTTTCAGATTAAAAAATCACTTTGCTGTAATGACCATCAGTTTGTGGACATACTTTACCTGTACGTCGTTGGTGTTCATCCTTGTTCCATCCTTGCCAACGAAGATATCATCTATGTCAACCAGAATGTACCTATCCAAGGATATTGTGAGCTTCTTTCCAGAGAGGAAAGAGATGGCATCTATGAAAATCAGCTTGTGCAGCCAAAAATTCAAGTTATTGCCGAAAAGGACTCGTTGAATCCCATCGTGGAGCCCCAGGTCATGAATTACCGTGGCATAGAGCGTACTTATAGCAGCAGGTGGAGAAAGGTTTTCTGGTGTCTTTACTTTTGCAAATATCACTGGTTGATAAGTGGTGTGATTAATCTGGAAAACGGCCCAGTCATTTCCAAGCAAGGGCCCTTTCTCAAGCTTAGAAGGTTTAGTCACATGGAGCAGTGGGGAATGAGGGTTAATGCAACAGTCCTTAATACCCAGATTGCTGTGGACATGGAAAGGAAAACCCTTCAACTGAAAGCTCTGCAAGCTGTTCTCATTGCCTTTGTGGAATCCGATTACACCCACACCATATTCTACACAGTACTTATCTAGAAGGCCTCTGTTCCAAGAGTCCATATTGACGTACTTAAGAATATTTTCATATACTATGAGAGCGTATTTGCCTTTGTTTTTGTCTATAAGCACTGGGAGGTCACCTTTCCCAGATGCAATCTCAATGTGAAACTGAAACCTGCTAGATTCCAGAATGGTTATGATATCTTGGCCTAACGTTGAGTACTGGCTTTCCACAAACACCAGCACTACCAGGTCTGTCCTCAGGGGATCAATAGGCTTCGTGGTCTTCATCTCCATCAGCTTGTACGGCAACAGTTGAGGATCACCACATTCCACTTCTGAAGAGGTTTCAGGAAGTTCATTTTCCTGTTTGTAGCCATTATACAAATAGTAGGCAGAAATAACTATGCTCACCATACAAAAAGTGGCCAGCAAAATTACTGTTCTTTGAAAATGTCTGTGAAGTTTCAGGATAAAACTCATGGTGTTTACTTGCCTTAGATAGCTCTCAACAGCAGCATGAAAAACAAACACAGATTCTCAACAACTTGTTCCAGTCCTCTGAAATATTTATGTCACCATTGCAGCACACACATCTATCTTCCACAGAGCTTTACTGAAGGTACAGTCTAGAAGAAAAGAAAATCAGAGATTTAAATGAGGCATGACCTTGTGAAGTATCATCTGCTTAAACTAATGGGGAGCAAAGAAATCACTGCCAGCCAGAGGTTTGGAGACCAACAGCTCAACATTTTGCAATAATATATTTTTTCCTGCTCCCACTACTTGCCATGTGCATTTGAAGGTCTCTAAATGTCACAGGCTCCTCAACTCAGAGGATCAAATAAAGCAGGGAGAAGCACTGAAAAGCAACACATAAAAGCAAAGAATTTACAATGTTTTAGAAATTCTTTTTACCTAAAGATAAAAGTTAACTCCAAGTAGACAATTGCTAACAACCAAAGTATTGAACAAAATTTATAACCTTCTACCCCTAAAAAGCTGGGGCAACATAATTAAACAAATTCTATCTTGTATTAGTTTTTCAAAGAACATGCACATCTTAACCATTGTACAAACACATACTGATACACTCTATATTATATCTATTAAAGGAACTTTTTAAAGCAAAACTTCCTTCCTGCAACATTAGAGGAAAACAAAGCATTTTTTCTGGACTGTGGAGTTTTGCAAACTGTTAGAAGCATTCCTTTGCATTAAAAAAACCCCATAGAATAATCAAGCTCTTCAATCTGAGAAGAGAAAGTAATAAATCAAAAGTTAAACCTAACATGCAGATCACCTGAGGATATACTTATGTTCTATCTTGTACTTAAGGAAAGAGTAATTTTTCAAGCCAGCAGTACAACTGCTGTCAAAACTCCCTAGTAAAACAACTGGATGGTGTGATAAGCATAAAATAATGATCATAAGTCATAAACAAAGGTTCAGAGCAGATTTTGAGAAATATTGAGTGTGTCAAGATCTAGAACATGCCGCTGTAACTTCAGTGTAGTTTGCACCCAGGTCCATTTGGAAATGGGATTAGGATATGGTATGGCATTAACACGGTCATTTCCCAACTGAGAGCTGAATCCTTCCATTCCTGGTGGGTTTTTTTTAATCCTACATTGTAAGCAAACTGGTCTTTCACTCCAGATTTTCAAAAAAGCTAAAAAATATGATGCACTTAACAGTACTTATGTAATGTCCACAAAATTCATTAAATCCTGAAGACAGATCTTCCTAGGGCGATGATGAGCATAAAGTAAAAACAGATGAGAAAAAATCAGATGAAGGGAAAAAGAAACTCCAAGTCATTCTATTAATCAAAACTGCAAAATTCAGCATGAACAGCAAGTATATGTGAGCTGTCTCATTCATAGTTAAGATTCAGAGCAAGATTCCTTCTGTCTGGATAGATTCTACCCTGGATAGATTTTAGTCTCCTCACTTTCTACTCACAGATAACTGTTTATCAACCCCTCCTCTTCTGGGAAGACTTAAACCCAGCCTTGAACCTTACCTGCAGCTGCAAAAAGTCCTGCTCAAAGCTTTTGGGCAGGAGACCTGCCTTTCACCCAGGCTGACTAATTAGTGTCAGACTAAAATAACATAACCCCAGCTTCCTGGGTTTTATCTGAAACAAACCAGAAGAATGCATAACGTCCAAACAACAATATGGAAGCACCTTTAGATGAACTCATTCTTAATCACTGAAATGTCCAATCCTTGCCACACTAGCTTCAAGAATATCAGCCTGGATGCCATAAGAGAGCTTTTTAGCATGGTAACAAGTCAGGTGACAAACAGAAGTTTCATCCTGAATGAGTTAACACCAGAGAGAGGCTTCCAGACAGATGATTTTTCATTACACACATGAAGGGTTCTCTTCATTTTGCATTTCCAATTCAGCTGCCTGAATGCCAAGAAACACATAATTTTAGTGCCTAAAATTAACACTGACTGCATTCTGTAGAGAAGCTGTATACACACCTATTTCTCTTTGATAACCACAGATCTGGTTGGTCAATATATGGAAAAAATGAGAATTGACACTGACCTAAGCTCATAGAAAGGAAGGGCTCATGAGACAGAGCTGTTTCAATTGGGTATTACACAAGGGTTGCAACCCAAGACACATTTGCAGCAAGGACACGGTTCCTAATGCCATTCCATTGAGTGAAAAATCTGAAGCCAGCCCAGAAATCCGTGTTTTCTTCAAGAAAAGCCCTGTCATTGTATCCTCAGCTCCTAATTGCAGGTACCCCCTGGGGCTACAGAGCGCAGCTGTAAGGAGGAGTGGGGAACTGCCAAGACAGATGCAAGGTTTGACTGTGAGGAATGAGGAATTCTCAGAGGCAGCAGGACACAGCCAGACTTGGCACGCTCCTTGCGGAAGACAGTCAGGAAGTGGGATGGAACAGAGCACGGCACAAGGTTTAAATGCACACTCTCTTGTATCAGCTTGAGGCTTAGGTAATTTTCACTTGCTTAAGGACTAGTTTGCATGGCAGGAGTTCCAAAGAACACAGAAAGAAGTAAACAAAAATGTCAAAGAGAACATGCATTTTAGAATATCAACAAAGCCTTGACAAGGTACAGTTGCTTTCCTCGAGGGACAGCAGTATTTTCCCCTGAGCAATAGCACTTGCTGGATACTCCAGTGCTGAATTACAGCAGCACGCTAAAACAACTCACAATGCTCCCCCTTGACAATGACATCCTTGGGATGCACCACATCACACATTGTGGGGCCTATGGAGATCATGCCAGTGACCTTTATCACATCTCTAGACGTGGCTTCAGGGAGGATGGTCCCTGCTTGCTCTCACTTCATACAGTACAACCAGACAAAGCGTAATTCTCAATGTACGTACAGTGAGCAAGCTGTGGAAAGCAGCATTTCAGAAGGGGACAGTACTTGAGGAGTATTACTTTCATGACCAAAGAATGCAATACTTAACCAAAGAAAGAAGTCATGATAACATGAACATGAATAAAAAATATCCAAGTATAAGAGAAAGGCTTAAATGAAAAAACCAGAGTCTAGAAAGTCTTCACGAGAGTTCAAGCTTGTTAGTATTGTTTCAGTGCAAAAACATGAAAAACACCCATAGACAGCATCAGCAGTCTCAGCTCCTCCTGATTTCTACAGTCATGTGGAATTCTGTGACAGAGGAATATGGTCCCACCTCTACCTCAAAGCACTTGAAAACAGGTGTCAAATATTAGAAGAATCCAAAGTTCCATAAAGCTCAAAGCACTTGAAAACAGGTGTCAAATATTAGAAGAATCCAAAGTGCTCAAAGCACTTGAAAACAGGTGTCAAATATTAGAAGAATCCAAAGTTCCATAAAGCTGATGTTGCAATAAATTCTACCTATTAAATAATTTGTATGGTATTTTCCCATGGTTTGAAGCAATAAAATTTGCCTGTTTGTTTTTCTACCTAGAACTTTATTGTTTTAGAAGAACCTGCATTTCATCTCCTATTTTGCATTTTCATGCCACTGGGTTAAAATTCAGACCAGGACCTTTTACCTCTGCTGCTCAAAGTAGGAGCTATCAAAATGCTCCCTTAAGGTGGAAATTAGCATCTTGGAATATTCAGAATTTGGTTTTTTACTTACAGACTCACTATGGAGAAGATCTTGCTGAGAGAAAGCTGAGTCATGGAAGCAAGTTTTGCATTTTGTTATGAACACAGACAGCAAGGCTCAATGTTCTTGCCATCTACTGCTGAAGTGGTTTCTGCAGCCCAGAACCAGCTCATGTGAAAATCTTGCTGGTACAGGAAAGAAATACCACCTTATTAAGCAGAAGATTTACTATTCTGAACACATTGTTGGGCAGTCACAATTACAGGCATCTGCAGGCAACCAGCATGAAATAGATGCATTTGAATAGAGATCTTCAATTTGGATTGGTTTGGGGGGTTTATAATTTGTTCTGCTTCTTCTGTTTCAGGTTTTTTAAATTTGCTAACAAAGTAGCACTGACAACAGAACAAATACTGTGAGGAACCCCAAAGACCCGAAGCACACCATAAGTGAGTTCCTACCACCTGCAGCTTTCTTTAGTTTGTTGTTTCATTGCTAAGCATAAATGACCAAATTCTTGGCTTCTGTAAATCATTTCCCCCTGATAACCCTCATGGAAACTCTTCCACAAGAGGGAAAGCAGCCTACTAAATTCTTCACAGGGGTTCTCAATCCAGAAACTGCACAGGCACATAAAACTGCACAGAATTTTAAAAAAATATCTACTAAAGTTGAATCATGAGTATCAATGCCATTTTTAAAATGACAAGAAACTTTTTTCTGCTGCCCTAATATCAAGATGAAAGCAATGGGCTCAACTAAAATGTCCATAAATAAGAGAGAAATTGTTCTCAAATCAAATTTATCAAAGCCCAGTAAGAAAACTGGTTTAGTCTTACCTCAGGCCTGTGCTAGGGCAACTGTTTACTGTGACCCTTGATTAGTAACAATAAAGTTGGGTCATACTTAAAGGTAAAAAACATACTCTTAAAGGGTAACAAAAATCCTTTTCATCAAGAACTACTAAGTTCTGGATTGAGTAGTCATCAATATTATTGAGGTATGCTACAGTTATCTGGGGACACATTTCTAATAACTTTCTTCTAATAATCCCCATCACTATGTTCTCATTCTGTTCTGTTCTTTACCAGCCTGGACACTACCATAGTGCTGGTGACATGCTCGGGATGTATTACATGAAGGATGAGTTTTAAATGAAGAGCAAAAAAAAAAAGGAGGCATATTGTTTAGCATATTACTATAGACATTTAAATCTCCACTGATTAGAATGCTGCTTAACTGCTTTGAACATAAAGGTCTGCTCTGGCCAGTCACTATGAAATACAACTTCACAGGACGTATTCTGAAGTCATTTTAGTGTTACTAAAATGGAAATCTTTGGATACATAAAGGACGTGGTAGGAAGCAGCAAAGTACAACTGAACACAACCAAACCTGGGGTGAACAGCAGGGCTCCGATTTTTAAATCAGTTATGAAAACACCGAAGTAACCTCTGAGTACCCCTACTTACAACATTGCTGACTAAAATATTCAAGCATTAACAGCTCAAATGAGTAAACCCAGACTGAGAATGAGACCTTACAACTGCATATTAAAATGACATGTTCAACTTGTAAAAAGGTGATATGAAACATGAACTGTCAAGGGAAGTCTTTGAGATCCTTTAGTATCACATAAACCCTGGAATGTGTGATTATTGAAAGGCTTACATTCCCTCATAGCTGTTAGAAAAAAAGGGAATGGTTCAGACAGCACAGCAATTCTGATAGATGGAAATTCTTCTTCAAGTCCTTCAGGTAAGCAGTTTGTAGTTTCTACTGCACCTGTGGTATCCTAAGCTCCATGCTGCATTGCTTAATGCAGTACTAGAGACCCTTACAGGATAGGGATTCAATAATTACAGATTGTCAAGAAAAAAATATTCATAAAGATTAAATATACAATGTTTAAAAATAGTTTCAAAGAAGGTTTTACAGACTTCAACAGAACACAGAACTTTAGTCTTCAAATTACTCTTTACCTTCATACAACAATTGGTACAGAAATATCTTGAAGCTCTTAACATCACACAATTCTTCTGAGATAAACCCTGTTATTTTTCAGCAACTGCAAAAACATCACTATCTAAAGAGTAAATGATTTGCTCAATGTCTCTGAGATAAATGTCCAGCACACTGTCTGGTCCATGCCCATACCATTACTTCCCATCTCTTTTCTCCCACAACTGCAAAGTGTAAAGTGTTAATAAGGCAGAGTTCAGCACCACTTCTTCCGAGAAACCTGAGTGGGGATGCTGACAGTGAGAGAAACCCTCTTTCTTCCACTTACCATTCTATTAGGAAGAGAAAAGCCCACCACACCAAAACCTGAAGCAATTATCCAGCATATCAGACATCGAATTGAATAATATACAAGTTCTCTGCCATTTCCCGAGGGTTGCACATGACAGCTGAACCGAGCAGCAGCACACATCAATTTTTGACAGGATTTGGGGAATCCAAGCAGCTATAACCACCTGAAGTTATGAAGAATTACTGCTCTAGGCTGACTAATTTTGTCCCCCAACAGAGCCATAATCAATTCCCGCAAACACTAGAGGGCAACAGCGTCGCGCCGAACAACTCCGCGAGGAGAGCGAAAGGGAAAAGCCCAGCCACTGAAGGGCTGGTGCGGGGACCGCGCCAGGCAGATGCTGAGTGCGCCGGGAAACAAGAAAAACAAACCCAAACCCCAAGAAAGCCCACAGAACAAGCCCGTAAGCGCCGCCTCCGCAGCGGGAGCCCCAGGGCCGTGCAGCCGCCCCATCCCGCCGCGCTCCCGGCCCGGGCGGTGCCCGCAGCGGAGCGGGAGCCTGCGGGCGGCTCGGGCACAACTTTGCCGGCGGCACGGAGCCGGCGAGCGCGGAGCTGTGCGGCTTCACCGCGCCGGGCCCGCGGGCACCGCCCGCCCCGCTCGTTACCTCCAGGCGTGCTCCGCCGGCATGTCCCCGCGAGGTGCCTCAGATCCCGCCGCCGCCTGTGCCCTCCGCAGAGCCTGCCCCGGGAGAGGCGCCGGGGGGCGGCGGGCACGGAGCCGCCCGGGGCGCGG
>JAYDZK010000202.1:3319582-3474376 GCA_034509185.1 Euphonia xanthogaster | reverse complement strand
CGACGCTCTTCCGATCTCCACATCGCCCGCCCTCCGCCGAGGCTCGGCCGGGCCGGGGGTGGCTGCGGCCCGGGGCCCTCACAGGCTGCGCCCGCCCTCAGCGGCCCGCGGGGTCCGCCCCTCACGGCACCTGCGGCCCTCCCCTCCCACACGGGGGCCGCCGCTGCCTCAGTTGTGGGATTCTTAGTCCCAGTCTTAAATAAAGTATGATTTTTTTTAAAAATTTTTTTAAAATTTTTTTCCGCTCCTCCAGAACCAATTTAGGAAGCCCCTGCTGCAGACGCGCTGACGGGAAGTTTAACTCACGCCCTCCCGCCAAATCTCTCGCTGTCGGTGCAGCTTTAGGTATGGCCGATTTCGGAGCTGATCTAAAGGTAGCACGCGAGGGTGGAAATTCCGTGAGGTCAATTACATTTTGTCAAGACAATGTAGGGTTAAAATCTTGAGAGAATGCCAGTTAATGTGTTTGCAGCCTCGCTGCTTTTCTTTATTGAATTTTCTAACCCTATGTTAAACACAGTTAGTCCCACTGTATTTTTCACTGACACCCTGCATCCCTCGCTCTGGAGATGGAGCTGCTCCATTACTGCAGGTGAGGGAGTTACGATTCCCTGCGTGAACTGCATTAGCTTTCACAAATGGGAAATAAAATGAATAAATTTTACAAGTGCCCTCTTGATCTAGCTAATTTACCTGGCAATTGCCCAGTGATTGTTAGCTCACCTAATGGCTGACAGTTCAATATGTCGGATTAACTCCATCACTGGCGCTTGTCTGTCCAAACCTTCCTTTCTGTGACTAACTCAAGGCAAAAACTTAAAGGAGAAAAGCTACAGTCACCTGAATGTTGTTTTTCCAAACATCAGGAGAACTTACAGCTCTTAATTCAGGAATACTCTTATTTACTCTCTCCTCTTTTTCTCCCTTTTATTCTCATGAAACACTAAATACCCCAAATTTTACTGCCTTCTAGGCTACAAAACAGTGCAAGGTCTATAAGCTAGACTTAGAGGAGAAAAGAGAATTTGTCACAAGGGGCTTATTATGTGCAGGGTTATTAATGCCTGGAATAGAGAATCTGAAATCCTGTTGCCCGCTTAGTATTCTACAGAAAGGGATTTTCTCCCACATTAAGCTTCTCGACTGGGTGAATATCCTGACACAGTCTTGTTTTGGGGACTCTCTATTATGACGGATTTTTCCTACAACAGGCTAGGAAGCATGGGGTGGAAGTCAGCCACAAGTGACTGAAATTCTCAGCTGCGAGTTCAAAGTCACTGTTTCCCTCCTACCCTTCTCTCTGAGCGGCTGTTTTTAGGTTATCACTGGCCAGCCTGGTCAGAAACGTGCCAGAGAGCGCCTGTCCTCAGAAGCACTTGGTTGCTCACAGAGATGTGCCAGACACCTCACAGCTGAGGGCTGCAGCACTGCACGTCAGCAGCTGCAGCACCGAGTGCTTCTGGCAGGAATATTAACAGCTTTCATCTTTCTTGGTGCTACTTTTCAGGTTTTTTGCTCTTGAGCTGTCAGTGCAGCCTGAACTGGGAGTGATGTCTTAGCCATTCTTTGAGCAATACATCTTAAGGCACCGCTGACTGCGCTTCTGGCCAAGATTTCTGCCTGGCACACAGTACTTCACAAAACAATAGGAAAATGAGTAGTGAATCCAGACAAGAAAATAGGGAAGAGGAAAACCTACTGAACTGCAGGCAAACAGAGACACATTTAGACAACTGCTACTCTCCAGCATGAACTAAGGACTCAGCTTTCTGCCTTTCTTACTGCTGGCCTTTACAAATGAATGCTCCCTTTCCCATTCATGTTTCTCTTCCAACTCAACTCTTATCCTGTGCTATGCCCTTCTCCATCATCAGCAACCTCTCTTCCTCAAATGAACTGAATCCCACCTTGTCTCAGGGTCTCACCAATTTCAGGCAATTACTGCAAGAAACAGTTCTAACCATTGCGTGGTTCTACATTTGCAAATGAACTTTTGATCCCACTGAAACCTGTGCAAAATTTGGTTATTGTTGGTATGGTGGTCATTACTACAGCTCCCAGCACAAATCGCTCATACAATGGACAGATTGATTATACTGCACACTAGAAATGTCATTGTTTGGAGCATTACTTGTAACAGCAACACTTTTCCATTAATAAAGAAATACTTTATCCAGTCTTGCCATTTCCAAGTTTAGAAATGTTTTTTAACCAAATGCTCATTTTTATTTGTATTATTTTTGTTGGAATTTTCTTGCAGGAAGCCATTAAATTGAGACAGGTATTTGAAAACAAGGAGTATCAAGGCAATTGCCTGTTATTAGTCATTTTGTAATTACTTTTTTAAAGCTATTCCAAATGCTACTAGTCAAAAGGCAAACTTACTGTAGATTTAAAATGCTCTTTGCATGAATCAGAAACTTGTTAAACTGGGAAAGGTTTTCTTTACACTTTTCATCAATATAATGAGGAGAAAAATGGGCCCTAAGATTAAAGAAATGCTTGTGGTCAAAAATGTAATCAGCTAAGAGGCTATCTCAGAGAAGAAAAAACCCCAATACTGTTCAAGGTTATAACTGAACTACAGTTTTCCACTATTGTTATTACAATACCCTTCACTTGTGAAGTGTGTAAGGACTGTTCTGTAGCAAACAATACAGGAAGCCAGCCACACTTATGGATTTTCCCTATAGAGCCACTATCTTTCAGACAGAAAACCCACTTATTGTTTCCTTTTCAAACTTTCTATTTAATTTTCAATACCTTAGCCTAAAAAATCCCTCTATCTGTACACATTGCAGTAATATCTTTCAAACCAGTGGAAGGAAGTTGCTAATTACATGCCGTGGGCGCTGACTGCTTGGCAGCAGCAAGGCGCTTTTATCTCCAGGCTGAGAATCAACTATTGTTATAAATATGTTTTGTTCCATGTTAATCAGGGTATCGAGACAATTGTCATCGTTGTACAATGATCAAATGGGCAGCTCAGGAATTCATTAGGTGTGTCTGTTGTAAGCTGCAAGCCCACCCTTTACCGCTCAAGTCATGCCATGTGATGTGTACGACAGATCCATTAATGAGGAAGACTGAGCATTTTCTGTCGCAATTTACCAGGAAATTTGCTTATGAAAAGAGAGAAAAGACTCTTCCTTCCCATTATATCAGGTTCAGAGGTTCCAAGTTAATAAATATACAAAAAAAAAAAAAAGCAGCACTGATTCAGAATGTATTCATTCTAGTGAGCTGTTTTGAATATATGTCAATTTGAGTGAAGGCTCCTTAGCAATATTGAAATTGGTTACAGGAAAAGGATAATGGGGATGGAAGAAAATTAAAAAGAAACCAAGTCTCTATAAGCACAGTCAACAGTCTGAAGCATCTTTGCCCTTTTAAAGAAAGCAATATGCAATTAAAACTTCTGTTAAAAAATTGATTTTAGAATATATAATAAGATAGGGCTAAGAATAATTGGTATGATTACCCTAAAATCAATTCATTTTCTGCACCAATAACAAAGGAAAAGTTCTAAAATAGACTTGTTATTTGCAGAGAGGGAAAACATTAAATTGCTATACCCAGCACTTCATTTGAGCAATAATCCAAAGACTTCCCAAAGTAGAATGTCTTTCACAGTCAGCTGGAAAAATCATCATTGTTTCATCTTTCTCTTAGCAGAAGTAACTCTGGAGAAAATGGGTAATTTAGCTGATTTTTTTTTTTTTTGAGAAAAACAGCATGTTTTAGCATTGTCTTCAACTTCCTCATACCCTTCCCTTTCTTCTGTATAAAAAAATCCCTCCTGCCTTCTGTGCTCCTGAACACCCAGCACCCAAAGCACAGCCCTGCTTCCCTGTGGCAACAAACAAAGAGCAATAACCAGAGGAGTTTGCACAGGAGTGGGAAGTTACTCAGCATGCAAGGTAATGCTGCAGGATCAATGACATGACTGTCTGCTCCAGACTGAGAGCTCATCAGCTGGGAATCACTGAGATGAGAAAGGACGTGGAGACCAGTCAAAGTTAGGGAGTGTCTGTCAGCTGCCAAAGTGATGTGTCTGGAAAACACTGCAGACAGAGCTCAGAGAGGAAAAGGAGAGGTGGATATATGGAAGTGTTGATGCTATTTCATATGGCTGAACCACTTGGAAGGCTGGTTAAAGTTCAGGGAAAGTGATTCCAAGTGGAAGAGGGGGAGAGAAGAGCTGTTCCCATGATCAGGTGAATATGCAGCCTGTCCCACGATTGTAGAGGTGAAGGTTGAGAGGTGATATAGCTGCAGCACTTGAGGGGGAGACATCAATATGCAGTGGTAGTTCACAAGTATTTAAGGAAAAGAGATTTTTGGCATAATAACGATTGGGTAAAACTGGTGCAGAAAGTTAGGATGGAAATTAGAAGAAGCTCTTAAATCACCAGAGTGAAGCAGACCTGTTGTGAGGAGTGAGGGCAAAAAGAGTGGTTAACTTTGAGATGAAGCATGAGTGACAATCAGACATTGCTCATCACAGTGCTGGACTGGCCTTGATGGCTTAAGAGCATCTATCAGTCAGTGACCCCAGAGTTTTTATAGTGCTGGGAGATCAAACCCAGCAAGAACACAAATAAATCCTCATCACTGATGTTGGAGTTGTTATCGGCTGTTTCAGCTGTGGTGGTTTGTTTGTCACACTGGTTGTTTCAGGCTGTCTGTAAGCACTAGAGAAGATGAGCACCTGCACTCTGTTCACATGAATATGAACATCTCCTCACAAGTCATCATTTTTTAATGAAAGCCTGTATTCTGGAACATAAGATGTTAGCCTCCAGGGAAACACAGCAGCTTGTCATCTGTCCCACAAGTTAACAGGTAAAGAAAAATAAGGCAATATTTTTTTCTTTCCTGCTAGAATTAATTTGAATACCAGATCTTTCTGCTTGTTAATATTTCAGTTCTCCCCAAACATGAAATGGATTAAAATACCAGATAAGCTGGTAGAACTCTTATGTTTGCCATGCATTATTTTTATTTAATCATAAGAAATTACATCAATAGGTTGCCCATATGTAATCATGCTGCATGTGCAGAGATCTTAATTACACTGTTCATCAATATTCATGATAGCCCATATTATCCAGGGTATTATCCTATATTGTTATATGTGATGCCACATGAATACCATATGGGAGAGGGATTTAAAAAAGGTTACAGGCTAATAAGTGTATTTTATTCCGCTCAGAAAACTCAAGAGAAATAGTTCTTTTCAAAGATCCAGAGACTGTAATTACATGCAAAATGTTAAGTCACCTTAAAGGCAAATGCTAACCCAGATGGACTAAAGATAAAAATTAAAAGCTAAAACTTCCTATTGTTATTAGTGCCTGCTGCACTAGATATTGTGCAAATATATGAAAAAGGTGACTCTCATCATAATTCTACCTTTCAGCTTGGTTGTTCTAGAGCAGAAATTGTAGTAGGTTTAAGCTAGCAGCTGGTAGTCATATAATAGCAGTGAATGATAATGATTTATAATGCCAGAAATTTTGTATGTAATTCCCTGTGAAGTTTCCTAGGAGCTGTGCCTACAAAATGCTGCTTTGGCATGTCAGCCTTACCACTTAATTTGATTTACCCATTGTGTGCCACAGCCCTTGCACATCGTGCCTACTCCTGGGCCATGAACTCCACAGGACAGGGCACAGAGGCAGCTGGACAACGCAGGGGACTAACATGAAATCTGGATGCAGCTCCCTGCCCACTACCTGCTTCTCAAGTCACCAGCATCTGTGATTATATGGATGTGTGAACAGGAGGGGATGCTCCTGCCATCCCTCAGTGCAGCAGGGGGAGCACAGCCGATATCTCTGGCACACCACCACGACTGTGATGCTGCAACAACTCACTGTGCCTTACAACGTGATTTATAACTATCTCCATAGTGTTTGAAGTAGTGATTCTGCAAACAACTCAAATGCCACTGTACACACAGGAGATCAGAGGGCTGGACCCGGGAGGCTCTGGGAAAGCTGAGCCACACTGAGTGCGGAGAGGAGGCCCAAGTTCCCCATGAGTGAGCACCACAGCCAGCAAAGAACTAAGGAGCTGGGATTACTGCTGAGGAGCTCCTTCCTCAGTCCACCTTTGAGGCTGGTGTTTTTCACTGAGGGGCATTATCAGAACTTCTCAATTAGTACAGAACATTGTTAGTTAATTCTTTTCTAGAATTAGTATTGTGCTCTTCCAAACACTATTTGCTGTTTGAAGCAGACTGCAGACTGATGGTGGTGCACGTTTTGCCTGTAGCAAACCAGCATTCTCCTTCTTTATGTTAACACTGCAATGTTTCTCCTCTTCGACATAAACAGTGTCCAAAGTGCTCTAATCCCATCCACGACCAGTACAAACAGAGCAAACAAGGAATGATTTATGCATGCTTAACTGCACTCTATATCTTATCAGATGAAGATGAATTACTGTGCTGG
Source organism: Euphonia xanthogaster (assembly GCA_034509185.1). NCBI lineage: Eukaryota > Metazoa > Chordata > Aves > Passeriformes > Fringillidae > Euphonia > Euphonia xanthogaster. The sequence goes on along the minus strand of JAYDZK010000202.1, from coordinate 3,467,918 downwards.
ACAGGGACACATTCTCCTGAAAAATCCATCTTTGTAGATTCTGGTGCTCAATCCCAAGCCTTGTGCAAATGTATTTTAGTATGCTACTGCTATTTTCCACTTGCTGATGCCACGCACAGCAGACTGACCCTGGCAGAGCACTGAGGGAGGTTCCCTCGCTAGCAGAATGACTCTGCTCTTGTGTTCCAGGACAGGTGTCATTTCCCAACTTCTGCCACTTGCTGATAATGTTATTTAAGGAAAAGATTGAATCCTCTCCCTCTTTGCTTCCATCATCCCATTGTATGCATTGCACTCTTTGCCTTTGTAGCCACTTCTGAGACAAGTCTGTCCATTTATACACAGAGCAAGAATTTAACTTTGTGGATACTAGCCAGAAAGCCGAGGATCTGCATTTTGTGAGAAGTTTTATGCACAGCTGTGGTATGGAATTGATGCTTCCTTCTAGGGAAAAAATCCTTTTAAAACCCATGAATTGTTGATACATGTTCAGCTGCTATCAGAAAAAGCCCAATACAGTTTGTCCTTAAGTAACTGGACAGGTACAAAAAAGCTAACTTTTCCCATTCTCCTTCCATTTTCTTTAGCTTTCAGTATGAACTGATCAAATTCAATTTTAATTTGTCTCTTCCCACACTATCTTACTCTCTAGCCATATAAACACTGAATAAAATCCATTTTCAAGCTCCTTCTTCCGAAGGTAACACAGTGACAGCACTCCTGTGAGACAAGCTGCATTGCAGTTTTTAATAAATCAGTCTTTACAAAAGCATTTCTAGAACTCCTCTTCTAGAACTGGCAGCGTAATGAAGAATGTCCCTACCTCTTAGTCTCAGACCAGGATATTAAAATACTTTTCAACAGTTTAATTTCTCTGTGAAGTTTTTAAATTAGAGTCTGTGTTCTTATTGTACTCAGAACAGCTTCACTTGCAAGAGGCAATACCCTGTGATTTCAGGGCTGCAGCTATCAGGTACCTGCTCAGTTCCTGTATCCCAGCTAAGATACCAGACAAAGCCCCCTGTCGTGCTGCCAGGTGCTTTCCTTGCTGCAGGCATCCATTGGGCTCTCAGCTGAGAACTCTCACTTCACAAAAGCCACTGAACAGCAATCAGCAAAGGTTCATTATGAACAACCCCTGCATACAAAGCTACTACTGACCTTAGAGATTTTTTTTGCATTATAGGACCAGGGCTCAGATGGTGGTGATTTCCAGCTGATGCAGACATGAGCCAGCTTCAAACATCAGCTCTAGAAGCAAAAGGCTCTATGAGGGTAATGATGCCCTTAAGACACACAGTTGTATAGGTTTTTCCTTTAAAAACAATCAATCACATCCCTTTTCCCAGCCTTCAAATAAAAAGAACAATACTTTTCCATATAATTGTAAGGCTGCACTCCCAACATGATCTAACAAGAGTGGTGCCAACTCCTGTATGCTTTGAAGAACTATTGCACAGAAAATGTCCCCCTGTTCTGCAGTAGACATTCCCCAGTGCAATGTTTTTTCTTTCAACCTTAATTGAATTTTGTAGCATTTGCTTGTACATGTTGTTGCTATCCACATAAGCTTTTCCTTTCTCTCTCTCTCTCTCTTTTTTTTTTTTTTTAATTAGAGGTGCCATTTACAATTCACCTTCTACCAGGTCAAAGAATAGAACAGAAATCCAACTTTACATAACAACTGGCAATTCAAATTATTAAATCACGCCAAAAGTCAGTATAACGCAATGTTAATTTTCATAGGGTAGATAGAATATGAATTTCTTTTATATCCCTAGTCATTTACAGAGTACATTAGGGTTATGTTTTGAAATCAGATTGTTACCAAGAGCTTTCTGTTTAAAACTATTTTATGAAGCCAAGAAAGGAAAAATCCGAGACTTACTGGGGAGCTGGGAAATTGTCACCATGTTGAACACTGTTACTCCTGTCCTGAACCGACAGCTTGGGCAATATTCCTATAGGAGAACTGGGAGAAGCTAAATCACATGAACCCTCCTATCGTCTCATGCTCAGATGGCTGTGGGCAAAACAGTTATTTAAATTATAGTGCCTGTTCAGCTAAACTCATTTCTTCCACTGCTGACCAGGAGCAGTAGGATTTCAGGAGTTACCTCTCCTTTTGTGCTACTTGTAATTATACATTTTCTGAACTGTCATTCATACTTTATTGTGCACAAGAGGGAGAAGACCTTCTTTAGCTGGAGGTCTGGGTACACTCAGACCTTTTGTGGGATCTCCAGTGGGTGTCCGGAGATCATTCAGTGCTCAGTGGCAGCACTGGAGCCCAGATTTATTCTCTTCCCTTTTCCAGCTGTGCTGGTATGCACAGTCTCACAGGTGTAGACATGATGGAAAATGTAAAGCACAAGAAAAAGAACACAAATCAGAAAGGCTTCTGTGCTTGCAATGACAAGATTTTTAAATCACAGCATCTGATACTACTTTGTCCTTTCCAAACTGAAACTATTGGCAAGAGCCTTAAAAACTCTTGTTGAGCTAAGAACAAATTGCACATACAACCAACCCTATGGCAACCTGCATGCATGTGTTCATTGCTAACCTTCTGTTATGTAATCTGCTCTTCAGGAACTGGTCCTATTTTTGGGAAAATATCCTTGGATCCTTCCTCATCTATTTTGTCACTGTGGCTCATCAATTAGCCTCTAAGGAATGAGATGAAGGACTTCTACACTTGTTTGTCAAAAAACATGACCCTTTCTTTGATCCTATTACAAGACAGCAGCATTACTGGGAGTGTCTTTGTTCAAAAATGTTCATAATGTGCACTTCTCCAACATTCATCAGACTTACTGGCATCTCTCTTAATCAAAGTGAATAAAAACATCAGTTTCATGTTTTCCACAAAGTTTGCACTTCGCAGTCACCCACACTTCCAGACAAATAATGAGCTCCCCCAACCTCATATTCCCAGGATTTTTTTTTATTTTTTTTTCCCCCATACAAAGTAGGGCACACAAAAAAAGACAACCTGGTCTGTCAAGTGGCTGAAAAACATCTACTAAGCCTTATCCAAATATTCCTACATAATGAAACCTCTCCTGTCAGTCCATGATACTGAAGTTCGAGTCTTAAAGGCTCATTTTCAATATCTCCTCACATAGTAGAAATCCAGGAAGAGATTTCTTTTGAGAATAAGCACAGCCTATGTCCATGCTGCTGCTGAATTTCATTTACCTCTATGAGAAATAACTGTCTTTCTGGGAATTGCAAATAGTAGAATATATTTGTTTTTTATTTTTCTATTCCTATTTTAAATGAAGGCAGTAAGACTCAAAAGATGAAGCTTGGACACAGATGGAAAGGAACATAAAATGATAAGGGTAAGCAAAGTCCAGAATAGCAGGGATCCAGTGACACTGGATCTGTTCTGTGAAACTGGGTGGTACTGCTGGGACAGCCTAGGTGAAAGGATTGAAGTGGATCAAGTTAAAGTGGGAGAATCCATAATGAGCCTTGTGAGATGTAAGAAGATTGATAAAAAACATGCTGGATGGAAATTGTTGCTATGGTTCTCTTGTAGTCTATCACACCAGCTGGGCACTTGAATCTTTGCTGCCTCCTCCTGTTCTCTGACACACAAATGACCTCATCTGAGACACCCCTGTACATAAACAGAGTCCGAGGGAGCAGAGGCAATGGGCACACACTAAAAGGCAGGAGGTTCCCCCATTTTCCGCTGTGGGGGTGACTGAGCACTGGCACAGGTTGCCCAGATAAGGCTGTGGAGTCTCCATCCCTGGAGCTGTTGCTGGGGCTGCTGCTGTGGGTGACACAGCTGGAGCAGGGGGCCTGGATGAGATGACCCCCAGAGGGCTCTTCCAGCCTCAGCCATTCAGTGATTCTGTGACACCAAAGGATTTCCCTCTACACCTGCTGCTGCTGTGTGGGTGTTGTGTCACAAGTGCCTTAAACTCAACTTCTGTACATTCTCAAAAGTCACTGGTGAGGTAATTGTTTGACTTGCTTGACTTCCTTGAGGACAAATTAGATTCTCCTCATATATGCTTTACCTTTCCTTACATTATTATCTTGCTCCTGTAGACCTTGTTCAATGAGGCAAAAATCCTGTGATTTTAATGACAATATTGCCATAGTTACTGTAGGACTGTGCCCTAGAAAATCATGAAACTTTTCTCTTCCTTTTTTGTAATTTCCATTTTAGAGGCAAATCACCTGTGGTGCTTCCTGCAGTTTATTTATGCTTCAGAGTGCAGGAATACACAACTTGCAGCTCTTTGGCTGCAAAGCTCTTCACCTGCTGATAGCTGATATGATTGAAACCCAAGCCCTGATGTTCTTAACTCAATCTTGAATTTAGCCTGGTGCCTCGTGAGCAGCCATCCAGTCTCTCTGCTCTCAGGTATGACTGGAGGGGCCTCTGCTGTGCCAACTTCACAGCTCTAGCCAACCTTGGCAGCCCCTGAGTTTCACAGGCTGGTTTGCTTTAAAAGCAGGCTGTGATGCTGGGACCAGAGTAAGTACAAAATATGTTACCATCAGATATACAAACAAATCTCTGAGGCACAGGGGATGTTCTTACAAGAATGTTCTGCTCTGCTTGGTTCAGTCTCCTTGGTCTGAAACTTTTGAACTATACCAGAATTGGAGATAATTCAAAAGCTGGAAAAATAAATCTCTTCTCACAGATACTTGATGTCATTTTCAATGAAAACTTAATTAGTTTTCTCTCCCTGTGACCAAAAAGCATGTCTTTTCTACTGTCAGACCTGGAAGAATTATGAAATTTAGGCACAAGTACATGTCGTGATGCTAATGAAGCTTTGTCTTAGTTTCATTCCACTCTATGCAGAAGCAATCAGACTAAATTACACTCAGTAAAAATAACCCACACCCAAAAAAACCTAAACCAGCCCAAAATCCTATTTTCTTCTATCTTTGAAGAATTTAAGGAAAGAGTAAAAAATTAAGAGATTTTTACTATCTCTTGACCTCTTAAACACATAAAAATAAATATGTAAATAATATTTAACGTAAAGTTGATCACTCCTTTCTTCTGGTTGATATTTGACTTATGCTCAAGAAGAGTAGCCAGAAGAAAAGTCCACTACAGAAAAGGAAATTACTGTAACGGTGGTTTTTTCCATGAATACTTAAGAGAGTCTTTCCTCATGTTCATGAACTATGTATCTCCTTAAAAATAATTTATTTCATGTCATGGTTTTTGGAGAAGATCTGTGGAAACACTACACATGGGGATGCAGCTGTGAAACAACTCCTGCTTTTTCTAAGCCAGTTTGAGATAATTAGGTGGAGAAATAGCTATTTCTATTGTTTTCATTTTTAATACAGAAAGAAGGATGTGCACTGGATTAAGGTATGAACCAAAGGACAAGTTTAACTCTGAGATAAATAACTCAGAGTTGAGGTCACTTTAGAAAGCTTTAGGAAATATCATCTTTGTATGTCCATATACTTTCATGCCATGCGTAGAATTTAAATAATTTCTTATAATCATATGGTAAATATGTGCATGGTGATATTTCCTTTCTTGCACAGAATTTTTCCTTTCCAGCTTGACAGAACGCTGCGAGGACTTCCCTCTAAGAGCAAGTGGGGATGGTGTCTAAATTGCTCTGAATGTGTACAGAGGGAAAAGGAGAGAGGAATAACATCTCCAAACTTCATTACGATGATGGATGTGGAAGGCTGGTGATTTATGCAAATAGTCAAGGTTGCCTCTAAGGTAGGATGCACGTCCTGCAGGATGCAAGAACAAGGCACAGGCACTTAGCAGGAAACAGAAGAACAGAACATGTGACCACTGAAATGAAGCTGTGCGTGGATGCCTTAATTGTTTTGTCTTACCCCTACTGAATATGACAGCAAACCTTCCACAAGTAACAAGCTGATGAAATGCTCATGTTTAAACTCAAAACAAGGTTGGAGTTAACAACATATCTTGGTGTAGAAGTGTTTGAACATTTTATCCTAATATTTATTGCCAAAAATATTGCCTGTAAGCCCTTGCTGTTGAACCTCTTTACTTTGTTAACTGCTTGACAAACAGAGAACAAAACCGACTGTGTCTGCTGAAGAATGCAAATATCAGGGAAGCCATAAATACAGACACACCAAGGGCAGGCAAAGAAACCTGCCTGAAGTCATTCCAATGTTCCCAGGCAGTGCAGGCAAAATTAAGAACAAAATAGCTGAAGGGGATGAAACAGGAGGATCAGAGAAGCTGGAGGACTCTGGGTTAAGGAAGTTAAGGTGAAGATCAGGGGGCTTCTGAAGAGCAGTGAGAAGCCAGACAGAATTTATGAATATGGAAGGGATCTCAGTAATGAATGCCCTCTCCACTCACTAAACCAGTCAGAAATTAAGATGCTCTGACATATACTGACATTTATCTCCTTCCACTGTTCTGATTAAAATTGGTCTATGGTTACTTGTAGCTTTGCAATGTGTTAAAATGAAGATGGAAAAAAGTACTTTTGAGAGCAGTTAATTTGGAATTAAATTAGTTTCTTCACAGATCAGAAGATATGTACGTAGCAGAACCTCATTGATTTATACCAGCATGTAAGAAAGAGCAAAGGACAGTGAGACATTACTCCTCACAGAATTGCAAAGCTATAACCTAATCAAAGCAAGAGAAAAAAAGAGTATGAAAACAATTGTACTCTGAAGGATCTTTTTTTAAAAGAGTTTTTTTTTAAGGAAGGTAGAAATAAAACAGTTTGGGGTTCCAGAAAGTAGTCTTCAACACAGAGTTCATTCAAGGAAGCTGACATTTTTCCACTGACTTCAGCAAGGGCCTTTCAAACCTAGAAGGTACCACAGCCCACCTGGAGTAAGTCAGCTGTGCCTTGAGGATGATGCAGAAGGTTGGATAAAACACTGGACTAAGCACAGGCTGTTGCCTGAGGAACAGGGATCTGGACCCTGCCAAGTCTGAGAGAAAAGCATTCCAACCAAAACACATATCCATATGTAGTTCTGAGGGCTTCACTTTCCAAAGCAGAAGAAAACATGAGAGAGATGGAATGGGAAGAAAATTCATGCAGAAAAACATGGTTAAAACTTGTTTCAAGTCAAAGGTTAAAGCCATCCTGTGAAAAAGGAAGAGCACTCCAGGCAACTTTTGGTTCAGTAAAGAAATAAAAGCAACAATAAAAACAAAGCCTACTTTTAAATCTAGGGATGGAACAAATGAGATAGACACCAACAGAAATGACAGGCCAGATTACAGGAAGTTCATATGGCTTGCAAAAGACATAAAGACAAATTCGTGAAGACCAGAGGCAAATACCTACAGCTGTTTAGAGAGATAGAGAAGAGTTGGAACTACCTCATAAATATTCATGAAACTAAAAAAAACAGGACAGTGCACCTGTATCCTGTGAAAACAGGTGCTCTCCAGCCTATCAGTTGTAAAGAGGATGCTAAACTACATCCGTGGGGGACGCATGCTTTTTAGTCAGGCAATCTAGATTATTTCTATTCAGAAGCCTAAAATTTTGGGTCAGCAATTTTTACCGATTTAAATTTTTTAATACACCTTGGAATACCAGGGCACTGATGGAACACTTAGGTACCAAAGTCTTGTGCCAATATTTAAAACCTTCTGTATGACACTCATTGCAAATGGAGTAAATTCATAAGGAAAGGACAATTTGGGAAAAATCAAAGCGATTGTGATTCAGTGTGGGAGAAAGGAGAGAGGTAAATGTATGTATCTGGCCTGACATATGTTTTGGCTCAGCTCTGTGAAAGGAAAAAAGTACATCCTGTAAAGAAATGTCACAAAGAACAAGAGATAAATAATGAATAAAGATTCTGCTTTGTTTGTTTATAAAATATCAAGAGCATCCTGCTAGGTGCATTTTCAATTATCATTCATTCTGCACAGCCCTACTGTGATTGCTTTAACCTTGATTTTAAGACATCAGTAACAGTAATGTGCAAACATATTGGTACAGCCACAGTAGCAAGGCAAGAACGGTGAAAAGTGTATTTATAAAGCAGTAAAATCACATTAAAACTGCTATGCAATAAAAACTACATTGTAGCAGCATCTGGGAAAAGGGTATTCACAAACCAATAATATCCTATTAAAACTAATGTGCAATAAAATCAGATTGCAGCAGAATTTCTAACAGTCGTCAGACCAGGGCTTTGGAAATGGGTTTTTGACCTTTCCCAGTACTGCTGGCTTCAACTCAGCTCTTGGGGCACTGCTCAGGAAGCACCCAGGGCACAGTTTGGGTTTAGGAACCAGGTTTTTTTCCCCATTAATCAAACAAACTCACAGGTGTGGTGAGTTAACCAATTATGCAGCAAGTAACCTTCTTAAAAAGGACACCTGAATCTAATTAAACTATTCTGATGAAGAACAGAATGAAAATATGTGTCTGCTTCAAAATAAATGTTTTCAAATAGCACATGGCTGCATTTTCATGGATGTTATGCTCCTGCATCCAAACTGTAGTGAAAATAACTGCTTTTGAGAATAAATAATGGGATCTTTTTGAATAACTGACTTTGCTTACAATTTGAATCACCTTTGTTGAATCTCTGATTTTTCCCTATGGAACCTGTAATCTAAAATCCACCCAAGTTCATTGGAGTCTTTGCATGTCAGTGAGCAAATGTCAAACTCCCCACTGCTCTGATCCTGTGATACTAAGGGAACCTGATACAGAAAAGCAAGAAAAATTAAAAGCAAACACTGGAAAGTGAAATTAATGTTTGTCAGGGCTGTGGTGGCTTAAATTCAGAGGCTACTCTGCAACTGTAAACAAACCTTGATCAAGGTAAGCAGCACACACAAAGCCATCAGGGAACAACAAAGCTCCAGAAATGTGCTCAGGAGACAAAATAACAGCAAGAAAAGAAAAATGTTGTGATGCAAGTGTGATTCTGTGGTGACATGGACATACAGTGGAAGCTGCAGGGAGGCCAAGTGGGTACCAGATGAATTATTCCAGTAGGGACAACATTCCACTGCCATCCAGCTCTCCTTTTTTCCCTGGGGGTGCTGATGAACACCCTGCAGGACATGGGACAGACATGGGGCTGAGAACCATCCCTGCTGCCTGACACCAGCACAGGAGCAAGGTCTGAGTGTTCCTGCCCCTGAGGGCAGCAGGACAGGGCTCCTCACCTCCAGCATCCCACAGAAACAGAGGCATGTCCTGTGCTCCACAGAACAAGGATACCTTTCTCTGCAAGGCTCCCAGAATCCCAGGGAACAAATGGTTTTCCTCTTCACCTAAGACTTCTGCCAGATTTCTTGAGCAAAATTTAGCACTGCTACTACAGATACATCATGCTCCTTGTTCCAATGGAATTAATAACTACTGAAGACTATTCACCCTCAGTTAATGTCTTAGCCCAAACCAAAGCCTGGAAATGCACACATACTCAGTACACCATTGTAAGATTTTTAATTCTTTACCAGAAACTCATCTCATGTGCATCACATACATAAATGTGCTGGCCTCATGTTTTAAACATCTGAAAAAGCCAATTAGGCTTGTCACTGATCCCATTGTTTCTTTCTTTTACATTAAGGCTTCTTTATAGTTGAGATCCCTACATGGGACATGTCGCCAACAAAAATAACATAAAAACAAGGAGCTGAATTTTATTCCTCTCGTATAATGAGCTTCCAGTATGGTGCTTACAAAGACTCTGTTCTCATGTAAAGTAAGCAGGAGGGATTAAAAGAGCAAGGGCTGTATTTTACATTCACTTATCAGCTGTGGCTCAGCTCTTCCATGAACTGTACTATCTCATTAAAAATCCACTGACTGTCATGTTGCTCAGTCAGGATATACAGGGGGCTGCTGTTCTCTTCTGTGAGTGACAGGCATCACAAGAAATGTGGTGGGCTGAGTGACATGAGTGGCTGGGAAGAATAAATCCATAACAGCACAATGCAGTGGAAAAATATTCTTCCAGTGTGATTCCATTTATTTTGGCAAAGATATAGATCAAAGTCCTTGGGACCAAAATTTTGTTTGGTTTCAATTTTTTTCCCCAGTGCAAAACAAAAATAAATAAATTAAAAAAAAGCATAAACTGGAGATGCAGACAACTCTTTTTTCACTGCAGGATAAGAACTGAGCACAAGATAGAGATAAGGGCACACAGCCCTTCAAAGCCTGAGCACTGTCCTTGAACTTCCTGAGGACTAACATCTCTGCCAACTTAGCATAACAGACTCCCTGGAATAATTTGGGCTGTGGCAGCCCCAGGTACAGAAACAAAAAATAATTTAAGTGCTTACATATTCATTTATTCTGCACTTTGTAAACTTAAGAAACCACAAGTCAAGGATGAAATTTAAATAGCTTCCTTTATCTGAAAGAGACTGCTGATATCTAAGCAAACCTTTTCTTTGACAAGAAGAAACACATTTCGGTGGTTGGGGGTGGCAGTTTATACTTGGGCAGGTTGCTGATGTCTGCTTTTACCTGGATGTGAAGGTGCTCCCCAGTGAAGCCTCAGGTGACCACTCCTTCAATGAGGCCTCGATGCACCATCCCAGAGTCCAACATCAGGCACGTGCCCAAGTGCCCCCCTGAACTGATGCATTTCAGCAGCCTTTGGCTCAGGACACACCTCCCAGTTACAAGAGATGTTGCAAACAAAGAGCTGGGATGACATTTGAGTGCTTCTTAAACTCAGTTTGTGACCTGATTTTTTTTCTACCAGGGATTGGGGAGTTTATTGGTATGAAAGGCTGGATCTGGGATTTGCACATTCAGCCCTTTCTACTGGATGAGTGCATGTCTGCCTCAGTCTTACAGGAGAATGCTGGTGATTGCAATTCTTTACTATTGAGATGACTTCTACTTTACAACAGGAAAAGTTTTTTACTACAAAATGTGAAGTGGGGAGGAAGAAGGAAGTTTTCCATCAGAAGACAAAGAGAAATGATTGCTCTCCTCACAGATTGAAGTACTAACTGGATACATTTAAAGCAATGTAGTTCAGGCCTCTGCTTTTTCTAATTATTCCCCTTCTCATAGGAAAATCACAATGATTTGATTGAAAATAGTAATTAGGAAAGTTGCTGTTGTGTTTCACATCATGAGCAATTAATCTCTATTTTCCTCACCCAGCAGGAGTGAGGAAACTCAGGGCTGCAGGAAGCCAGAGTATGGATTTCCAGGCACCAGAGAAAGCCAACACCAACCTACTGCTGCCCTCAGCGAGCTGCAATACCTCAACCCTGCACCAGCTCCCTGGCCAGGGAATGACTGTATTTGGAACACAATGTATCCTAAAATTCCCTCTTTCTATATCCACATCATACTGTTGCTGCTGTCTAATTCTTTGACTAGCCTCACCTCAGGGCCTCTTTAATCACTACCATTTCCAATTTTCTCTTGCTCATTGAGCCTGTGTGCTCAGGAGTAATTTCCCCAGGGGAGATCTCTCTGCATTTTTTTTTCAGCTTGATTCTCATTTTGCATTTCCAGTGCAATATACTTTTCTCACTCGGCACTATTTTGTCCTTTTATGTCTCTATTCCTGTAGTGTTTATAGTACCTGTCACCTCAGTACCACCTACAAATTTTATTAATGTTCTTTTCCCCCTTCTCCAAAATACAGCTTTTTTCAGTATCTATGATGAAGCATCTTTCCCTACCCATCCTTGCCTACAGAATAACAAGATCTCCTAAAACAATGACATAAAGAAGTCATTTTGTTTAATTGTCAAACAATTGAAAAATGAGAAAGATCTCATTTATTTCCTTTACAGAGCCATTTAAACTTGTCTGGTTCATAAATTTGAAAAGTTTACAACTGAAAAATAGAACTATAATTCAATACTGTGACGTCTGGAAAACAGGAACTGGAGCACATTTGTACCTGGTGGATAAAATATGTTCAGTTTTCCCTGGCAAGGCTCAGGCATCCATGTCAAAGGCAATGTAAAACCTAAATTTGACTGTTTTTCCCTAACCATGGCTAGCTGACCTGTGCAGCTACTGATACATTCCCACTCTTGACAGCGCCTGACCCACACCTATGTTTTTCCATTAGGAGATGATTACAAGCAATGTTTTTCCTACAATCCTCCTGAAAACGTTCATACTGAACAATAGCACAGAATAATCACTTAAATCTATGCTAGGAGAATCAAGAGGCTTTATTTTCCTGTTGACTGTAGAAGAAATTGCTAAGGTTTGGCAAGCTGCTCCTAATGTAAATGCTTGCTTTTCTCATTACCAATACAATGTCACAGTTATTTAAGGGTTTGGTAGGATGCCACAAAAAAGCATATTTTGGTTGCACTTCAGAGACTGACAAGGATTATTTTTGAATTGGTAAACAATGCATTAGAGTGGCTGCAGAGTAAAGACCCAGAAAGGAGGAGATAAAAATCAGGTCTTTAGGGAGGTCCAGCTGCGACTATGGGGCCATGCCCTGAAATTTTTCCCTCCAGTGATTTCAAAACAGGCGGAACCATTCAGAAGAAAATCACTTTTTCAACATCCCTGCAGCAACAGGGAGCTGGTTGCTACAGAAAGGACAGTGGAAACCTGAGAAATATGGAAAGTATCAAAACAAAAAGAGCCTTTAGGGAGGTGCTGCAGAAGGGTGGCCTTGCAATGTAATATTGCCTCTCTGTTACAGCTTTTAAAAATTAACAGCGCAAGTTACAGCCTACCAGACAATCTCTAGGTAGACAGCACCCCACGGTATCCCATAAACATCAGTTTATTCCAAGGAATAAATGTGCTGATAAATGCTACTCTAGAGCACAGAGACCCCTGTGGAAGTCAAACTAAATCAGAATTACAATAATTAAGCTTTGTAGCCATAGAGGGAGGGGGCATTTGGGGATTTTTGTAAGGTCACTGCAGATAAATACAGAGAACAGCTTAGAAATGTTGTGCAGCTGTGGGAAAAACATTCCTACGCTCCATCAGCCATAGATTCCTACAGAGATGGCACAGTTGAAAAGACACCAGCCTTGTGTGGAAGCTGGCTAAGTGCTTTTCCATGTGCTTCCCAGATAAAAGCTGACAAAAAGCAGTGAGAGTTGCAGAACTAACTGATCTCCTGTAACAAAATTCTGCCTGATAGAGACAGAGAACAAACCATCTCTGGCTCTCCAGGAAACATTTTTAGTTAGGTGTAGGAGCTGCTGCCAGAAACATCCCCAAGTTCCCAGTGGGAAAAGCCCTTCTGTTGTGTCACAGGCCATGACAACCGAAGGAGTTAAGGGCACCTTACCTCCCTGGACATGACTGTGAAATTGGAACGTTCCCAAAATGAAACTTAATTTTTATCCTTCCTTTCTGGTAAGACTTTTTCAAAAGGCTTTTGCCAGTTGTAAAGCAAAAGCAGGTTCTATTGGAACAGAAGTTTAAAGTAGAAGAAGTCTTGTGTACAGCCAGCAAAGAGCTGTACAAACCCAACCAAATCCTGCACAGGTACAATTAGCAGAGCCTATCAGCCCAGGGAGGTCATGGAAGTGCAGATGAGCTCCAAGTGCCTTTCTCTCACAGGAGTCTCACCATCTGTCTTCCCATGACAGGTGTGAATATATGAAGTCAGCCTGCAAACTTCTGATGAAATTAATGGGCTGTTTTATTCTGCTCCACGTGACCCAGAATAATGTGTCTCCATGTACTGAATTGCAAGTATGACCATAAAAGTTAGAGAGGATATTTCATTGTCTGAAACTTCTTTACTGCAACAGATCTACTGGTTTACAACCATGGCTTTATACTCACTATTATTCACTTCTCCTGTCCTACACTACTTTATTCTCCTGGAATAACAAGGACTCTTAATCTTTCTATTGCTAGAGTTAAATGAGGAATCTCTTATCCCATGAAGGTAAGCTGGAACCCAATTATCCACCACTTGCCTCTGTGAGTGGGTTATTGGATAACACCAGAGCCCTCTGAAAATATTCAGGTAACACTTTAATAGGATTTGCAAAGGTAAAGCAGTGTGAAGAGAAGCAATCCTGTTACCACCTCTGTAGGCAAAGGATGTATCACCACTCTGACATAACTAAAGGAAAAACCAAGGCTGAGAGAGCAAACTTTTCAAAAAAACAGATGGCTAAAATTCAGGATTAAATTCAGAATTAGGTGATCAACAGTCACCTGATGATCACATTTCACTATCTTCTAACCCAGGCTGCTTGTTTAAGTATCTGATGGTTTCTGTTTGGATTCTGTCATTCAGTTTGACGGCCTGTATTGTGGTTTTCCATTAAAATTGAATTACTCCTTGAACAATAAGTCACATTTCCAAACTCAAAATTGGTTTTCAGCCATTTAGACAAATGCTTATAGATCATGTTTGCCAACTGTGTGCACATTAGGCTTAGTAAAGTCATTCATTACACAGTATGAAGAATAGAAGCAAAAAGATGCAAACACAGAAGAGAGAATTCGGAACCCTCAAGTAAAACATGACTGCAGTGCTATTCCATATTTACACCCAATACAGGACCTCACATGTCTTCCAAATACTCATGTTCCACCTTAAACACCTGTAAAAATTTATTTATGAGTTTACTAAAAATTTAACTGTGTATTTTTAACCAGTCCCTGGCCTCTTCCATGGGCATAAACTTCCAAGGGGTTACCCATTGTAGCTCTAGTAATTTCAGCAGTACTGCTGAGTTGTCCCTCAGCTTCTAAGAACAATAAAAATATTCCTTAACAAGTTTTCTCAGTGTTAAATGTATTAAGTTTGGATTAAGCTATTGGTTTATTTTACAACAATAAATTCATTTCAGTTTAAACTTCAAAGACAAATTAGAAATAATTTTATTTTATGAAAGGGAAAGCTCTAAAACCTTTTCAAATCCAGACTTAATTTGCTTTTGATATATTAAACACAGATCGTGTTCACATTTTAATCTGGACTGTGCTAACTTGATGAAATTACATTAGATGCAATGGGGAAAATGTTCTTCTGAGTGTGAATTATTGTAATGGTATTTGCTAAAAATGAAAGAAAAGAAAGAATCAATCACAAAGCACTACCCTGATTTACGGATACCCTGACAATTCAGTAACCCATTAAATCTTATGGAAATCAAGAGAGAGGTGTCTTGGCCAAGAAGGCACCACTGATCTCCCTCTGCTTTGGAGAGCTTTGCTTTCTGCTTTTGAATGCTGCCCCCACAATCCTAATGCACATTTACATTTCTGAGAAGAAATCTATGAGCACTGAAGTGAGTTTCTCATGAAAGCTATTGCTTTAAAAGAAAAATGTGCTATCTCATATTTTCTGACAAATGGGGTCTCCAGCCCACCCACCCTCTCTCCTTTCTCTAGCCATAATCCTTTGGGACCATATTTTTCCTCTTTCCACATTTTCTGCACTGAAACTGGTGATGCTGTTCCTGATTCACTGCCATGGAAACCTAAAATTTTTTGTCTTTTCAATCTCCTTTCTGTCATGATTCTTGGCTAAGACGAAGTGGTCTGCAGGATGCTAATCACCTGGAATATGGTCCTGCTATTGACAATAACTAGGTGTTTAAAAAAAAACTGTCTTAGATCTGTTTCCTGCTTTTTAGGAGTGTACTGGTATGTGTGATATTTATCCTGGAAAAATATTCCAGTGAGGTCATTGTCCTGAATTATGCCCTACGAGAAAGGAGTACCACAACACCAGATGATGCAGGCAGAGTGTGGAATCCATTGCTGGGCCTTGGACTGGTGCAGCTGGCCCACAGCAAGAGTCTGAGCCAGGCAAGATGCTTGGCTGAGGGTATTCAGAGGGAAGAGAAAAGGTGGTGACAGTGAAGCTGGATTCAAATTACTGCACAACTTCACCTCAGTAACTCTCATCCCTGGGCTGTGGAAGTGATCCCACAGAACTCACCGAGGAACCCTAAATTTGTTTGCTATGTGGGGAGTGATGGGACAAGGATATAATTTTCCATCTAGTTCAGACAAGGCAATTGGGTCAATGACGTTTTCCCCCATCTGCCTCTCTTTGCCTTACTGCCAGTAGTCCCTCTGCCAAATTTGCCCTGGGTTACAATCTGTGCAATCAACCTGGAAATCAAGATGGGACTGCTGGCTGCAAATAATCCCAACAGGATGAGGAAGACTGGATAAATGTTGTTGAGGCGTGGCAGGTACTGCACAGCGTGGAGCTTGGCAGGACAGTACACAAGAGCTGCTGGTTAGACAGTGTGTGCCCTGCCTCTGGACTGGGAATGAGTGCCCAGGAGCTCCCTGAGTAATTACCTGGCTCATTATCTGCCAGGTATGGCTTTTCCTTCACGCTGCTACACAGAGTGCGAGCTGAGGCTGGCAACACGAATGCTAATGGGGGCTAATAGTTTATGTGAGCTTCAGAAAACACAAGCATTGAGATAACCTGCATTTCATCCCCCTGCTCTCTCCGTGCCTGGCAGTTAGGAAGCAGCAGTCACTCACCTGTAGGCCATTAAATGTAACACAAGACTGGCTTCTCCAAGTACCTGAACAATTACTTCTATCAATCAAAGATTCTGAAGTTATTTCCTTGAGGTAAATAAAGGCATTAGAATGAAAACTTTTAGAAGATAGAGATAATAACTGAACTCAGCTCTCAGGTGATGACTAACGTGGCAGAGAAGGGGCTTTGCTTATGAGAGGAGCACTGTAACAGCCATAATTGCTAATGTCCTGTTGTCCTAACATAAAAGGCCATGGATTTTACAGAGACAGCAAAGCACAAGACAAAAAGCACAGAAATAAAACAAATGGTCTATGAGAATCATCTGCTGTCTCTAAGTAAATGGCTGGCAGCAATTCCATTTGCTTACAATCTTGACAGCATCTCCCCCTCTGACAGAGTAACTAACGTGCCTTAGCAGTAGCTGCACAAGTAGCCCAAAGTGATTAAATCTCACTCTTTCTTGCAGGAAATTGCCTGTGAGTCTTGTCTCACAGCTACATTATGTCTCATTATAAGTTCTATATAGATTGGACTTCAGTGTAAGAGTCCCACGGAGCATCTGCTGTTTAAGGTTTCCTACCAATATGTTGCAGATACTGGAATATATTATATATACATTACTGGAAATCTGAACAGCTTTAATCACGTCTCAAGAACAGTTGCTCTGTAATTGGAAATGTCTTTGTTTTTATTTCCATGTTTTCTTTACTGGAACCAGAGATGCTGAGAGCTTCTTTTTGTCACTTTGCTCTTGAAGGTGGAGGCATTTTTTTAGTTCAGTGAAGGTAAACTCCTCCAACCTAAGACAGCTGAAGAAATCTCCATTTTTTAAAGACAATATTAAAAATAAAAGGAGATTCAAATTTAAAATGTCTGGTTAGTGTGCTTCAAGTTTTCTAAGGTGACACGGGTCCATAACTCCTCAAACAAGTGGTAACTCTTACACAGACTGAAATAATGAGCTTCTCTAAATTCTGAGAATGTGTAAAACTAAAAAAAAAAAAAACCAAAACCAACTATTTTTTTCAATGAGGCACACTCCAAAATTCTAGAAGTAAATATACAGCCAACTTTAAAGCAGAAACTGCATGATAAAATATTTTAAAATTTTTCCATACTTTACCACAGCTTTTATTGCCTTTTTAAAATCTTAACCTTATAATCACAAGCTGTCTAAGCTGTCTTTCAGTGCTGGACTGAAAAAGAGATTCCACCTTTCCAAAAGCCTTCTTGACAGACTGGGAATGTGATTTTGCATCAGACTGCATGGGATGGGTCTTATGGAGGAAGAAGGATTCCTGTCAGACCAGGTCTCGTTAGTTCACCTCCTCCAACAGCCATCACACAGTACTGAAGCTAAAAGAATGCTGCTGCTACCCTAGAAGGGATTTGGGAATACAGGCTGTTCCTTAAGAGTACTTGGCAGGGCCACTTCTGCCTTGTGGTATCAGCAACTATTAAGAGGGAAAGTAACTATCTCCAAGGGGTCCAAACCTGTTGTTGTGCCACAGGCACGTTGTAAAGGAGCTGCAGCAGCAGCCCTGAAATGGCCTTTTATGTGGCAATGGCACATTTTTTGCACCATTGAAAAGGCAGGGACTTTAACTCCCCCCAGCAGCACTATGCATTCCTGAACAGCCACCACAGCCAAATGAGGCTGTACCTGCTGTGGAGCTCTGTGATGCTCTTCTCCTAAAATTCATCGCATGGGAATTGTGAGGAATTACTGTAAATTGATACTACAGAAACGAGGGTTTGGAGCAGACTCCTACAGTAGTAAGAACTGCCTCAGATAGTGAAAGGTTTAGAATCAGATCTGTACTTGATCATTACAGTACATTACTAAATGTAACCATACATTACTGTTGTCTATTTTCTATACTTGTAGTGTACAGTGGAAGATACCTAAAGTCTTCTCTTAGGAGAGATGAAATCTTAAGGTTTAACATTTCTCCCTAAGGAAGCCCTCTGTAGAAAATGTCACCTGTTCTGGGGAACAATACCTGCTGCATCCATTCCCTTCAGCAGGGCACATATTTACCCTTGAAAACCAGTTATCCAAAATGACCATACTCACTCAGGTGAAATATGCTACAGATGTTAATAGGGATGAACACGACTGGATTTCACTTACTCACAGAGAAGTCCTTTAACTCTATATTATGCCTTGATCATAATGAAAATGAAGTAACCAAAAGAAAGAACTCAAAAGAAAGACCAGAAACCAGAGAGGAGAGGGCAGCATGGTGCAAACCCTATTCTTCCTGCTGCCTGTGTGCAGAAGGTGCTGAACTCCATTACTGTACCTGCTTGGCACAGCCATTCCTACACAACCCCCTTTTTTGCAAGGATGATTTGAATTACAGCAGCTTCTACAGATCCCTCATGAAAACTTTATTCCAAGTCCTAGGCAAGCACAGGAGAAACAGCCCTGCCCAAGAGGACTGGCAATGGGAAGAGATCAATGACAAGGCAGAAAGACATTGTCTCCTACCTGAGTGAGGGACAAGGCAAACAGGAAACCTTCAGCTGAAACCTCCCATTCCCTTAGCAGCCTTACCACAGCTCCATGCTCAGGAGCAATCCATAGTGCACTACATGGAATATTCAGTATTCACTACTCTGTCATACATTTCAGCAGAAAAACAACTGGTAGCCCCCCAGAGCTCCATCAGGAGTCCCTGCTATTCCTTGTACAAGCCAGCTCTTGGGTAATTCTGGTCACAGTTCTCCCCCTAGGCCCAGCCAAGGACAGGATCTTTATTCCACTTTCTAAGTAAAGTGGAACAGAGAAAAAGAGAAATGAAAATAAAATGCTTTTTGGAACTTCTCAAAGCTAGTCCTTGTATGAGCAATAAAAACATAGTGAAACAAACAGCACTTGGTGACAGACCTGTGCAACATCTCTGCCCATCTGCACTTCAATGGGACAGACTGACATTCTCATCCCTGGTGCTTCTGACAGAGCACAGCTGTACTGCCAAGGGAAAGCTGCTGCTGCTTTGGAACAGACATGGTGTAGGTGGACAAGAATAACCACCCTCCTGCTCGGCTGTCAATAAGCCTTTCCTAAAGAGCCACAGAAGAACAGTGTGCAGCACCAACACAAACATATTTAACATTTATTGACTGAGTAGCACAAAGCTGTGCTTGCATGTTCTGTGGTACTTTATGTGGAGGAAATCTGGCATTACCTTAGCTACACCCTACAGCTACAGCATCCCAAAAAATCTCTGTAGGATTCCTACCCCCCTTCATTTGTCTCTCTGCTATATTCTGTCAAGGCACCAAAATCAATAGTGTCACACTGATAGAACCCAATTTGGTTGGAAGATCCAGTACATGGTATCCAGTCAATCAAGTGTGATGGATTTAATTCATGCTGCACTTATTATTCCCAAGCTTTGCTTGTCAACAGGGAAAAAAAGGATAGATCTGAAAAGCAATCAGGCAGTTTTCAGAAAGACAAATCTTGCAGTGGTTCTACTTGCTCCCCTACCTCCATTAGGTTTTTTTTTTCCTTCACTCTCATTTCTGTACTTTTCATCTCTCTAACACATCATAATAAAGGGCAGCTGTCGTCAGCTGAAGTCTGTTAAATTTTCTGTAGCATATGCACAAAGGTTTTAACTAGAGCATGATGACACCATTCTCTAATGGGCAAATTGGCAATCCAATATGAAGAAGCACATTTAAAATACTAAGGATCCTACATGCTAACACACAGACCCCCTATTGAAGAGTCTGGGGCTACATTTTCAGGTGGCTTTCCTTTCTCGCATCTTTTGTGAGACCTGTATTTTGCTTTATATTTTCACAGTTAATGGCCTAATTTTGCAGGAAGAGCTATACATCTAAAGAGAAGTTTTTTGATAAGAGCAATAAGGGCACTGTGAATCCTGAAGTTTGAATGGGACTCCAGGGGAAACTTGAGAAGTCCATGGAAACCCTTAAATATTACTAATCACAAAGAAACCATATCATTATGGAGGCACGCATCAGGTGAGGGCTGAAACAGTTGTAAGAATGGTCCTGGTTTTACTCTTCCCAAACACGTGCTTATGTCCAGTGATGGAAAGGGAATACCAAGGTGGATGGAGCCCTGAAGCAGGCCAACTTCTGCTTCTTCTGATCAACATGTTGGCATGGCTTAGCCTGCTCTTTTTCTGGAACCTGGCTTTCTAGAAGCTTGTCTTCAGCCATGAACAAGGAATTCCTTGTGTGCTGACCAACACGCAACAGTACAAGAACACTGGGAGGTCCCTTCTCCTGACATCAAGCACCAGTCCTAAGACCCAGCTGAGTTGGAGACTGCTCTGGCTGGGCACTTCAGGTGAGAATCATTTCACCATGATTTAACCCCTGTGCTTAGTTCCTGTTCAGCAATCACGTTTTGCAGAGCCTCAATATTAAGTGGGGGTTCCAGGGCCACTACAATGTGAAGGCAGTCATTGGAACCAGGGGCTTTCTAACATCCCTGAAAAGGTGAATTGTTGGTGCAGCCTTTGATTTTAAGCCATTTTTAGCAGATATTTTCCCTGAGTTCTCTAATGTACGTGGCATTGCACAATAAAAGTTTAAGATGAATCCCATGCACCAGACATACACCTTCACTGAGGTTTCAGGAGAAGACCCTAGTTTTCACATTACTTCATCACTTAAGTTGTTCTAGGGTTGGATGAGGATATTAATTCCTGGTTTTGTCTGGTGCTAACAACAGAGTAATAAGCCTCATCTTGGAAATATTAATCTGTGTTCGTATGTCAGCTTTAGGTTTCCATCTGGTAATCTGACTCCCTGCTCCACACTCCCCCATGGCTGAAGGCCAAGGTGCAAAACTAACGTATGGCTACACCTGCACTGCCATCTGCTGCACAGCAAAGCCCTTCCAAGATCACAGCGGTGGGGCAGGAAGACAAGGAGAAAAACAACACTTTTGTACTGAAAAAGACAATTGCATACCTCAATTTATATAATCACCATTTATCATATATGCAGTCTAAGACATACACCTTCAGTTACTGACAGAATGAAAGGAGGTCTCTGACTTGAATATCTTGGAAGTTATGGTCACAATCACTCTCCTGCTTTGAGTGTCTCCCTTGGAAGGGCTGCAATCTCTCCTTGACAAGGCTGATGCCCCAGCAGAATGTACTTCACATAGATTTCACTAGCATGGCACGTGACATATACAGTTTGATTTTAATTTATGTGTAAAGACAAAGAAAGGCTCGGGGAAAAAAAAAAACTCTTGGTATTTTCTTTGAGTTTATATTTTGATCTGTTTTATTTCAGAGTAAGATTATACTAGAATGAAAATGAAATTAAGATATTATTCAGTGAGTCATGAAAACAGATTTTTTGGAACAGACAAGGATTAAAAGGCAAGACTATTTGTACTGCACTGGGAGATGATGATTACTTTAGATTTAGATGGCAAATGAAATACCAAAATCAATCATTCAGTCATCCTTCCAAGCAGGATGAATTCATGTCTTTTTTTTCAGAAAGGAACTATTAGTAAAGACCTAGTAAAGACCCAAACTTCCTGCCTACCCAAAATATCCACTCTGAGAGAGGTTTCAGAGATGTCAAGGAAAGCGTTGCTATCATTTTACATACAAGTTTTTAAATTACTGTGATGATGCATACTTGCAAAAAATCATAAAACCAGGTCTTCTCAACAAATTAGTAGAGGTTTCTGAGTTGTTTTTAACATGACTCCTAGGCTTAAGAATGGAGGTTTCATGAATCAGGGTCATAAATAATTTCTGACTGTACATAAAGGTAGAAAGGCTACTGCTGTCATTAAGCCAGACTTCTCATCAGATGTCTGAAACTCTGGATCTTCATGGAAACCCAGGCTAAAGGGCCCCAGTCCTTCTCACTGTTCCATGACAGAAAGGTTATATTCAGCACTTTTCTTCAGCCAAGTACACCCACGACACTGCTGTTCTAAATCAAGTAACTGGTTACATCAATGCTCCCACCTCACAGATTTCAGCAAATGAAAACTTTCATGCTCTCCAATGAACATCACTGATACCATCTCCTAATCTTCCTGATGATTTGCTGTAGGCACTGATCTTCCACACCTTCCTCCCTCTTGCACAGGATGCTTCCTGAAGCATTTGTTTCAAGGGCTGGATAGTCTGGAGGTAACAGAGTTTGGGACTGGATGTGATAAGAATCACCTCAGGCTGTACACAGAGGACTCAAGGCTGTCCTGGCCTCCAAACACTGATTTATTTTTGTACCATGACCATGCACCTCTCTCTACCACCCAGCACCATTGCTACATGCACCAGGAACCCAGAAATGATTCCCAAAAGGGAATAAAAAAGTCACATAATTCAAAACCACTGGGGGAACTTCAGTCTGCACTGACTGGAAATCTGCATCCTATTAGTTCTATTAGTAACCCAGTGTTCAAGTCAGTATTGACCTATTAATTATGCGTCAATAATTCATATGGAAGCATGCTCAGCTCCCTAAATGCAAGGTGAGATCAGAAATGGGTTTCGAAACCACAAACACTTATTTTCCACAGCCACAGGGGGAAAATAAGCTCTCAGGCCAAAACCAGGATCCAAAGCTGAACATTTGCTACTGCTTCAATTTCGTCTTTGCTCTCCAGAACAAACTTAGCGATCAAACGGAGGTTACAGGCACCCAGTCCATGACAGGGTTAGTTGGTTCTTAGAAAAATTCCCTTTTCTTTTTGTAACTCTTGCCTTGTTTCTGCCAAAGGCTGTCCTTGCACTCCGGCCCTGCGGAGCCCGCAGCCAGACAGGCTGAGACAATAGCTCCAAAGGAGGTGTGGCTGCCCGCCCACTGCCGAGTTGCTCACTTCGGAGCCTGGATGTGTTCATTTCCATGCTAACGCTATTAAGGAGTACGCGAAACACAAATGGAGCTGGTTTTTTAATGCAGCTGCGCCTGTTTGGGGATTTTGACAGTAAAGACACAAGACAAAACAAAACCCAGCATACAAAACAAAACCAACCCAGATGTCCTGTGGCAGCTTAGAGGAATTAAGGAAAGGGAAGGAAAAAAAAAAAAAAAAGAAGAAAAAAGTGTTTTCTAAACTGCCGCTTCGGAGCTTTTATCTAGATTTAACAGATACATTAATTCAATTGATGGGCAGTTTAACCAGCCGACAACACATCAATACCTTCCACAAATGGTAGGATTTGCCTTCTTTCCCCCTGCAGAGACATTACCACAGATGTGAGCTTTTCCCTTCTGCTCTTTTCCTTCCCCCATCCCTGTCTTTGTAATATTTTAGCAAATAATGAAATGTACCACATGTCTCCCAACACACACGCACGCTGACAGTGAAATGAGCTGCTCCCCACTCCACGTTGCAGTTTCTTCCTTAACGGCCTCAATCTCTTAATGCAATTTTACTGGCTTTTTAAATTTTTGATGGACAAATATTGATATGCTAATGACTTTCAAACCAGTGTCCAAGAACAAATTCTCTTACTTAAAAGAAAAAAAAAAAAAAAACCCAAACAGATTTTTTTTACCTGGGATTGGCATGATGTCCAAGGACAGGCACAGAAAGAAGCAAAACTGGATGTTGGGAAAACAGGGACATGGTTAGAGAAATCCTTATAAAAGGGGAAAAAAAGGAGAGAGAATAATGGAATGAATGCAAAAATACAGCAAAAGAAAGGAAAAAAACAGTACTGGAAGGGAAATCTGACATTTAAACCTCGGCTCCTCGCTGGTGCCCATGGCAACTCCTCTGACAAGTTGGAAAAAACTATTCTCTCCTTTGACTGCTTTCAAGGATAATCCTTGCTTCTCTTTCCTGGGAACCATGACAGATTTTCTCTCTTTAGGGACGGTGCTGGAGTTTCTTTTATAATGGCTCTAATAAATAATGGAGTGTTAATGTCTTTTAGGATGACTAGCTGTGAAGTTGGGCCTGTTTAGGACACATTTTCACACTTGTGTCCAAGTGAGGCATTATGTGGCAAGGAATACAGGTACCTTCAAATGCCTTGTATCCTATGTTTGTGATGTTTTAAAAATTCTAAATGGAATCCAGCATTAAAAAAAAAAATCATTTAAAGGAAAACAACTTGACTTGCTCCATTGAGCTCAGCATGTGGTATTCACGGTTTCTAAATTTAAATAAGGTTTCCATCTGCTCTGTTGTTCAGGAATCTTAGGGAGAACTATTAGAGAGCAGGAGGAGGGGGGGAAGAGCAAGCATGCACATATTGAGGCAAAGTTATGCTTTCTGTGTGGGATACTTTTGAAGCAAACACAGGTCTGTACTGTGCTGGGTGTTTCTCTGACAGACAGAGCCCCAAAGCCCCAATCCAGCAGCTGGGGCTGTACCTGGGAACACCACAGTATCATGGAATTTCCCTAACGCCTGCCCAGCACATCCTACTGCTCATCCAGGGCTTTCAGGTGTGCTGGCAGCTCCCTGAGGACAGTGGGAAGGATCTCTCCTTCAAACAGTGTCTTCACTGCAGTTTGTGAGGCATAGCCTAACATCCTGAGCCCCTTCCCAAACATCAGACACTGTCTCCTCAGGTGCAAGGGAAACTGGGCTCCTTTGGAGCAAGAATGGATGGATCAGTAGCAGGAATCTGTTCTCACACAGAGGCCTATTGCTCTTATTTCTTTACTGAAATATGAGCAAAAAATTCACCATTTCCAGTAACTTTCACCACATTAAGCAGAAAGAAGAGTGCCAGAAACTGTACAGGCTTGTATTAATAGGTCAAAGTCAGCAGGATAAAATGCACTCAGAAATCCCTGGCAGCATGAACAAGATGCATAGCTCTAGCCCAGAAGAGAAAAAACACAGTGTAAGTAAGCCATAAACCATGTATGTTTAAAGAGAGTCATAAGGTTTTACACTGGCCTTAGAATAAAAGTTTTAATATATTTAACAGCCATCTGGAAAACAGGCAGGACACAAATGTGGTGATATTATAAAATGTAGAAAACAAACATGTCTAGGAGGACACAGAGAAGCCCAAGAAAGCTCAGGGCAGAAGGGAAGCATGAGAGCAGATGGAATTAGTTGTGAGCAAAAGCAAAGTAAAATATAACCAATAATCACCACTTCAAACTTTGCACTTTCTGTGCATTTAAATGAGTTAATCACCCAAGAAAGAGGAGAGAATGCCACTAAGGGACAGTGCCATTAAAACCTACTGTGTCTGTGCCACAGAGCTTCTAAAAGCCATTTCTCACAGTGAGGTTGGTAGTAGCACGTCACTATTGCAGGACTCCCAATCCTTTTCAAACCCTCTGAGAATGGTGAAGAAATGGGGTAGGAACACAGCTCTGCAGTTTTGTTATGCAAATCCACAGTGCACTTCCCCAAAACATTTTGTTCATTTCTCGTCACTGGTAACAGACACACACAAAATTTTTGGGGGAACGGGACAGCAGATTCTAAAAGGATAGATTTAAATGATTAAAGGAATGAGGACATTTCCATGTGAAGGATGATTTACAAGTTCTGGGGCTGGTCTCTGTGTTCTGCTTGTGCAGTGCTCACTATCATGTACTAACAGCCACAAAAGTAATGAGAAGCAGGACAAGGAGATCAGTGCTGCCCTCATTAAAGAGGATACATCTTAGGGAAGCTGTGATACCAGGCTACTAAGGACTGTGCAGAAAAGCCCTGCATTTTATAGGCCTTCATAAAACACAAGATCAAGAAGGATGTTTGAAAGCCAGAAATGCAAAACTGATACAAAGCGCTGCATAATGAACCCATCACCACAATCACTGAAGGTAAGGCCTCAAGTGATTAGAAAAGATTGCTGTTTTTAAAGCTATGAAATCCACACCTCTTCCTGAAAACAATTAAAAACTTTCCTAAGAACACAATCACAAAATACTACAGGATAGGATGAAGGAGGAGCACCTCATTCTTCAAGCACTGATTCAAGAATGTAGTCAAGGATTAACCTAACCTCATTTTCACTTGTGGAAATCACCAAGGAGAGCATGATGGTAACTCACACACTCAAAATAGGAAGAAGTTCAAGCAGCCTGTGCAAATGGATGACTGACTGATGAAAGTGCAAGAGAGACTCTTCCAGTGTGGATGCATCATGGTGTTACCCTAATTCATAGTAACATTTTCTTCCCTCGGAAGCCATAGCTGGTCCAGCAACAGCACCTTTGACAAGGTGGAGGCTGGATTAATTTTTCCAGAACGTGCTGAAAAACCAATTTAGTGAGTGGTAACACGTTTGAGAAAATGTGCTTGCTTTTAAAGCAGAAAGAGGTTAGACAAGGATGGAATAAATAGCCTGGAAAAAGCAGATGGTATGGTGGTTGTGATGGACCATCAGGAATGCCTCACTGCAACGGGAATACAAACTAAATGTGCCTCAGCAGTCCTACCTTTTAATAGAGGCTCATTCAACAGTTATGCCAAAAATATGGGCTTGCTTTCCCTACAGGGTTGGTTTTTTTTCCGCAGTGCAGCCATGGCAAATGACCACACAGTCATGAATTAGCTGAAAACTTTCAGCAATAATTAGTTTAGTGATTAGTAGTTACAGATTTTAAAAATATTTAAATATGAAAAGAAGGAATACAAACATTCTGGTCTTCAAAACCAACTGATAGAAGAGTTTTCAAGCAACCACAAAATGCTTAAAACTTGTTTTTAAAGAACGTTGAGGCTCCTTTTTCATCTGCTTGAGTACAGAAACTGACACTTGAAGAAAAAAGTCAAATACTGCAGCAATCACAAATTACATAAAATGTAATCACAGGGCTTGGCATCACTGTGCTAGAATGTTAAAATATGCCCGAAACACATCCTGTTCTACTGGGGAGAGCATTCGGCTGAGAAGGATGAGGCAGGATCTATTTGTGGCTTTCAGCAGTGGCTTTTGGGGCAATTATAAAAACCACCTGTAGAGCTACTTCCTACTTTTATTTTGAGACACAGCATTGCATTGACAAATCTGTACAATGCTTAGTAAAAATGGTTCCCAGTTACAACTAGGGCTGTGTGTGTAACTTCACTATAAATAACAGGAAGAAAGATACTCCAAAGCCCTGTACTTAATTCCTTGTGAGAACACCAAGTCACAGGTAATCTTAGCTGTGCTTCCAGACAGGCAGAGAGCAAGGGTTCAGGAATCTCAGCAGCAGCTGCTTCTTCCTCCTGTGAATAGACAATGCATGGTGGTCCTAATGCTCTCTTTCCCTGCCTTCTCTGCTCCTTGGGATTGAGTGTAAACATAATAATAATACTACATGAATACAGACATCACGGCCTAAAGCTACTCTTTTTATCCCCAAAGCTTCATATTGCAGGTGTTATTTATAATGTTTGTTCCATAAGGAAATCTCTGGAAAGCAAAATGAGGAGTTTCCAGCCCTTTGAAAGATAAACAGCTTGCTGCGTGAAGGGGAGGAAGCACTAATAGCTTGCATGCACATAACTTGAGCACATTATTCTTTGATGTATTACAGTAAAGTCATTTCCATGACATGCTAACATTGCTCCTTTAGGTACTGCTTCACTGGTAAAATCCTCAGAGAGCAGTAAAACCCCAAGCTGCCTGCCCTCAAGACATGCTACGTCATGATTTGAGTATTGGAATGCATCAGTGATTCAGATCTGAGGTACCTGAGAGTTATCCAGGAGCTCCCCATTCTCCAGGCATTTGGACTGTAAAATAACCCACAGCTTGTTTCTGCTGGACCCAGCTTTAAAAGAGCAACACACCTGCTTTAGGTCAGACCAGTTACAGACTCACTCACTGTGAGATGGGTGACACTTTCACACACAGATCCTAAACAAGGGCCTTCCTAAACAAGGGCCTACTTCTTGGTAGCCCATACCTAAGGAGACCTGGTGGCAGAGTTGCAGAAAGGGGATCAGACACACAGGGACAGGGCAGCAGATTCTGGAAATTGGGGAATTGGAGTTTGAAAGAGAAATGGGAAAAAGAGGACATTTTACCTCACTCTTTCTGACTGTAAATATGTATAATTTATATTCCCTTTTGATGAGTTATTCAAAGATTTGTAATTTACAGGTAATTTGAGTTACAGTCACAAAATTAGGACAAGTCAGACGTGGCAAGAAACCAAAACAACTGGGCATTACACTACAAGCTGCTTCCATTCTGCATTTGGATTAGATATCACATTTGCAAACCAAGAAGAAGGCTCCAAGTTTGTAAACGGAAACCCCAAAGCAGCAGGAGCTGAAAGGTAGCCCTAAAGTTTCCAACCTCATCCTATAAAATGTCATGTCTTTGCAGCAAAGAGAAACCTGAACAGATTGCATGACCATGGCTACTCCCACTCCTGTGAGTCCCAGGCATCCAAACTCACAGCTATGTGGGAGGTCCCAGGAATGAAATTACCATCCTGCAGCCTGAGGCCCTCCAGGTACTACAGCTGATTAACTCCCTACAACTGCAGGCTCAGTGACCCCTGAAGAGCATAAAACCAGCAGGAAGGAGTGGCTTCCTTGGCAGTGTGTGTGGTACATGCATGAGCCAGGTGATGTCACTCCCAGCCAGAACAGGCCTCCCACACTTGCTTCACCAGCTCCCCCCAAAAAGGCCCTTCTGGCCTTTGAAACAGCAAACAGGGGTTTCAGCTCTCAACAGACTGCTGTGCTGTCAGAACTGTATTGTAATCTCCCCAGCAACTCCTTTCTTGGTGCCTCTGGCACACCATGGCCAGCCAGACTGCATTTCTCTCTCCTCATGTGACTCTTTCTAGGGATCTCTCAGCTGCTCCATTCTCATCATCCTGGCAATGCTCCCTAGCTCCAGTTCCCCTTTTGGATCACACATCAGCTCCCTTCCAAATGCTGTACCAGGACAAAGTCACGTCTGTGTGTGACGGGGAAGGAAGCGCTTTATCTGCTGGGTTACTTAAAATCTATTCCAATCTTCAAAAATGTCTGCAGCAACCAAAGTACAACCAATGCTTTTCCAGTGAAGGTTTAAAACATGTATCTTTAGCCAACTTCAGAATATCCCACAGGAAGCAGGACTAGATTTCACGGAACCTACCACCCCCACACATGAATTCTGTGAGAGATGGAGCCTTACCAAAGCACCACTGACCTAACAGCAAGGCGTGCTCAGGGCAGCAGATCCCTCTTGACCCATGGACAAAGCTGCCAGAAGACTCTAGATGAAAGTCAGTGACCAACTGAGAGCAATAGCTGGACTCTGATTATGCTAAGGAAGCACAATGGGATAAAAAAGAACTCCATGCACTCTTAGTGCCCTCCAGCCGAGCTCAGAAGAGGTCATGAGTCTTGTACTGGTATGCTGCTCTTGCGTAACACCATCAGATACTGCTCTTCTGGTCATGCCTTATAGTTTTATTTGTTGATATAGAAACAAGTGAGAAAGTAAATTTTTCCCCCTCAAGACAGACAGTAAAACATCTGTGTATGGATCTGTGTAACCATATCTGCCCTGTTCATGATCAGCAATTGCCTCTACCACAGCCAAAATAGAAATGTAGGCAGCTTGAGCTAAAGACTTTAACTCAACAAGTGAGATAAGAAATGAGGAAAAAATGTTACACATTCCCCAGGAAACCATAAATAGGCAGAAATCAAGCCCCCAGTTCAGCAGAACTCTTTATGCTTGAGTGTTTTGAGGACACTTGAAGAAGACAAACCCTGCAGAGGCACGGAGCTGCTGAGTGCCGGTCGGCACTTGGTTCAGTGACAGTTCACAGAGCAAAGCTCCTGAAAGGGCCAACATCATTCCACAGGACTGCCCCAGTGGCCCCAGCTGCAGTCCCAGCCCAGGGTGATCCTGGTCAGGGAGAGCAGCAGACAGGGCACAGAGCAGATAGACAAACTGAAGCCAGGACAAAGAAACACCATTAAGCTTTGGCTTTACCTTTCCAGCAGGAACACCACGCACAGGGACTGTGGAACAATATCTCACTAAACAATAAAACCCCAAATTAATAAGGGAACCGGTGACATGCTTTGTGCCTGACATTTCTATACTGCATATAAATAAATGTTAGCTCCAAGTATCTTGCTGCTGGCAACATATTATCCTATCAATGCCTGATTTGACATGTGCTTTCCTTTAACAACCAGAGAGGCAATAAGCAGAATCTATGGAGCTTCTCTCAGCTTGAATTCCTCTGCAACTCAGAGGGATACTGCAACTGCAATCCACCACACATATGGAGTCATAAAATACTCATCACTGATTCTCAGGAGCAGCTTCTATTATTTTGGTAGATTGGCACTTCAGCTCCTTGACAAAATTTACTAACACCTAATTTTACAAATCTTAAGAACAAACGAGGGAGAGATCACAGTGTTTCTGCCTTTGGCAGCCCACAAGAATGATGACATCCTTCCTAAACCTCAACCAAGTCTAAGGTTATAGATACAACATTTTATCTTGTTCTGCTTTTTGCACATCTGTATTACTGGTTTATACAGGACTTCTGTAAAGATTCCCTGTAGACTTCAAAACATTTTTGTTTCAAAACTGATTTACGAACTGAGAGTCATGGTCAGTGCTTATGGTATTCTTATCCCTGAAAATGAAAAGCTGAGAGTGAGTGATAGGTATCTCCTGTTAACAGGACTTTAAGACTATTTGTTTTCTATTTTCATTTCCCTGCACAGTCATAAATTGGTGTTGGATTGATTCAATGACCTAGATATTACTACTTCCACAACTTGGTCATTTTTATCTCCTGATCAAAATGGCTGCAATACAGGAAGGATCTTTATGTCTTTTTCTATCAAGTTGCTATGCTCGTTATTTGCAACAAAGATGCTAAAATGGCTGTGTCAGAGGAAAGTTATTATTATTTTTATTGCAAACAGAACAGAATTAGCCATAGCTGCAGACTAAAATTTTATTCCTCAGCCTTTTTATTAAATTAGCTCACTTTGTCATATGGTGTCTAATTATCCCTCGGACAGACAAACTGCATATTCCACACAGAAGATAAAAAGCAGACTGAACATCTCCCTCACTGGAACAGTGTTTCCCTTTTGGTCCCTCTTGGTAAGATGAAGGTAAAACCAGCCATGCACACTGCTCTGTCCTACACAGGAAGCTTTCCATCTGTCCACAAAGAAGGGCTCATTTTTATTGCTTTGGACATTTCCTAGGGAACAGAAAGTACCACTGCCAATTTCTGTCCCAGGAAGTATGATGTTTGATTTTAATTATATTTCCAGAGCTTTTTAGGACCACAGCATTTCTAATTACTAGTGCAAACTGAAGGAATCAGGATGGGATGCCCTCCTGACATCCTAAGGGCAGCAAAACAGCTGAGCTGATCACATCATTCCCCACCTCAGGGGATGGAGCAATGTCAAAGGAAGGATAATAGACTATAGAAACCTCTCATGGGCACTGGGAAAAGGCACCTGAGGAGATGCTTTACTCTGATGAGAGGTCCCATCAGAGCATTCTGTTTCAGGAGAGAAACAAATTCTGAATGGTGACACTACCAAAGTCCTGCAGAAACCTGGTGAAAGCCCTCTGGAGTACCTGAATCCCATATTTCTGCATGGAAAAAATTCCTGAAACACTGGACAGAGAATACACTGCTGAGACTGACTACATACTCCTCTTGTATGTTAACAAGTGGGTGAGAATGGGAAGAAACTATTCCTGTAGTTACCTATTTATCTACTGCTCACCCTCCCCCTGCTCCACTCTCCTGGCTTAGTGCCTGCAGAGGATTCCAGTTTGGTATCCGTGTTCTGAAAACAGTAACAGAACCCAAAAACCAACTGGAGAGACTGTTGAAATAATACAGCAAGGATTACTTCTTTCTAAGAATTACTGCCAACTAAAAAAAAAAAAAAAAAAGCCTTTACCTCTTTTTTTCAGTTACAAAGCCAAGAAAAGTTTTAACTGAAAATAATTACAGTTCCCTAAACCTTGGAAAGCAATGGATTTAGTTAATATGCAAAATTCTCTTTGGTGCTATGCAAATAACTGGGTTATGGAGATGCATGGGAGAAGGGCTTGTATCATGAATCAAGGTAAGAGAATTTCATCACAAAAGAACAGATGTTCCAGGGACCGACTTCTGAAAACAAAGTTATGTTAAAAAAAAAACACAAAAAAGTTCCCTGGCAATATGAAATATTAAGGACAGCCACAACTTCCTACTCTTGCATTGCTTGTCTGCATAACTGATGCTACACAGATGGTTTTGTTCAGGGGATTCTGCTGACTAGATTTGAGAGCCATGTTTTGGAATTCCAGCTAAACACAACGTTACATCTAAGAGCTTCACAAATGCTACACATGAGCAGTGCACCAACCTTCATTTGAAGTCTCCTGTGGGGAGAGCACCCACAAAACAGTAGAAATTACTCCCTTTTGTGTTTGCTGAAACAGAGCCCTCTCTGAGAGCGACGGTGCCTGTGTCCATGAGAGGCCCGTGAATAGACTCGGCCACCAGAGGCAGGTTAAAAACCCAGTTATTTTTCTATCCACTGCTACCCAGAGCTATTATTACAGCTTCTCTCCTCTTTGGAAACCAGTCTAAGCAAAACACCACTCCCCTGTGATGTGACTTTCTCAGCCTGCTGTCTGGTTTAAGCAACACAAAGTCACGGGGATGCCAGGTCCCTGCGGCCTCACAGAGAGGGCACACCAGCCTTTTTGCTTGTAAAGTCTTTCTCAGCACTGTTCTTCTCTCATATGTCTAAAATTCACTCTTAATGCATGCATTATTTTAGACATATGAGAGAAGAACAGTGCTGAGAAAGACCTTAATGCATGCTCTGGCCATAATCTGACTTCACCTCAGGATACAGAAGCAGTGTCCTCTCCCGAGGCTTGAGAAGATCATGGTGCAGGGAAGACAGTGCTGCTGCAGACACTGCCCAGGCCCTGGACTGCAGGGACAGGCCTGGAGGACACCGCAGGCCCCACCTGCACACACAGTCAGACCTTTGCTCACAAGTTACCTTCTCTAGCACATTTAATTCACAGTATTTGCAGTGACTGGTTTTCTAAAACCACTGAGCAAGTGCAAGTGTGGTACTTCTGTTGGCATGTGGATGCTGTCAAGTAGATTCCAGGGCCCTGCTGGAATGAAAGAGCCAGTTTTCCTATGGAACCTTAATTACATTGTTCTGTGATGACATTGCTCCAGCAAACACAGGACTGCTGGAATTCACAAAGGACTTCCTCCATAAATAGATTTTTCTGCTATTTTCAGTTGTTTGTTCACCCAACTAATTATTCATAGAGCAGCCACTGCATTACCATCCTTGAGCACTGTAAATTATCTAGATACAGTAATAAATACCACCTCAGAGTTTAAACTTGGCTTACTTGGATATTTGCTCTGAAACACTGCTTTAGACTATGATGCTGAAATCTCTCTCAGTGACTGAGTAATGTAAGAGTGCGTCAGCTCTGCAACATGTAAGGGAGATGCCTGTTATTCCAGATGTTCAGTATGTGCCAGAGACCCAGGCAGATATGTTCCCAGGCCCCTACACCCACTCTGTCACTAGTTCCAGTATCATAAATGCATGTATGAACTACAGAGATTCTCTGCAAATAAAGCACTGCAGGCACACAATAAATTCACAATGAGCTCTTCATTAGAGAGGGTATTCACAGGCAGAACTGGCTCTGTTCTCCTCTGGAATTTGCAGCTATACTTTTTTCAGCTATTTTCTCGGTTGTACATTTTTGACTGATTTTTCTCTTTCATTTACTTAATTTTTGGTCTCTTTCTGCTTCCCAGCCAATGCCTTGAACCTCAGCCTGCTTGAAGAGCTGTGGCTTCAGGCGTGTTTCCCACTGTGCTGTGTTGGAGCCCTGCCCTGGAAGGGAGAAGATCTGAGCCCTTGGAATACAATTGCTGACCTGGGACTGCAAAATATCTTACACCTCCACACAAATACGTACCTGTCGCTAATTCTACTCGGTAAATAAGTAATTGGCCCACAACTCAGATGGCAATCTTAGGTAGTTCATTTTTGAAGGAACAAAGTTAATGCTTGAGAAACTGAATTAAAATAATAATAAAAATTCTATGGTAGTTCACGGTTCAGATATGTGTAGCTAAAAATACAAAAAAAAAAAAAAGGAGGAATGGGAATCTGCATTTCTTACTGCTTTGAATTAATCTACTTGACGGAGGTGTACTATACTTTCATATCAACCAAGATAATTTGATTTTACAAGAAGAAAACTAGGAATAGAAGTTATATTGTACCTGTAACAGAACTTATTTATAATTAAGATTGAAAACTTTGTTGCTGCATTCCTCATGTTTTGTTGTTGTAACGATACAACCATAAGAAGCATTTTTCCTTTGAAAGCACTTACATAAATATGCCATCCACTCAGAAGACCTGTTTTACTTGAGCATTCTGACATGCCTTTGCAATTTTAATGATTAAAATAGGTCCTCTGTGCTTTTTATTGCTGATGCCATCAAAAAGTCAGAGCATGAGTAGGTCAATCCTCCTTATTATGATCCACAGAGTAATTTACTAAATTAAGTAAGCTCTTCCATCCTTCCATCTCAAGTAATTTAACGCAATTAAACACACACCTCACATTTATTTTCAAAAAAAAAAAAAAAAGGATTTAGAAACCAGATAAGCATTTCTTTGTCAGCCAACAGGAATTTCCAAGAATTTGGAGGAAATTGATGTTTTATGTCAGTAATTGAAATCAATTTTAAAATGAGGTCAATATATCAGGAGGAAGACAGCTGCTGGATATCAGTGAGTGCATGCTCCAGAAAGAAGGGGGGCTCTGAGAAAAGAGGCATGAGCAAAGATTTCTGACTTTGCCTGAACTGCAGTAGGAAAGAGCAGGCAAGCAAGGAACATCAGGAGCCCAGACAGGCCAGAGACAGAATGGCCATCGAGGCTTGGGACTCCTAATCGACAGGGCAATCAGCTGGGTAATTAGGGACCTAGCTGTGCAAATCCTTATTCAGGTTTTATCAGATAAATCTCTGCCTTAACACATGTGTAACCTGGTCTCCCTTGAACCCTGAAATCAATTCTAAATCAGAAGTTAACCTCTTCCACTTAAAAACTGGTATAAATAGTAAGAAAATTACTCTTTTTGTTTTTGTTTATCAGTCTAGGGAGATGAACTCACAATGGTCTGCTATTAGTTGACAAATATTCAGACACTACTGGCATGCCAATTATTTGCAGAGTTGATAAGAAAACAATTAGCGTGTGACATGGAAAAATACGAATGACATAAAATTCAGTTCTCATTATCTGGGAAAGTTTTCCATTTGTGAAAAGAAAACACTAATGAATGCTTGCTGAGAACCAGTGATTTTTACTACAGCCTTGATTCTGCCGGTGCCATCAATTTTTCACACCCCTTCAACTCAAGCTAAACATCAGGGGATTCTGTTTCTGACTCGGGGAGAAGACAGCAATCAACAGATCACAGGCACATCACAGTGAAGCCAGAGTGCTCCTTCAGGTGGACACCACAACAAAGTGAATTGGACATGAACTTGTAATTATGCTCCAAAAGCCATGGTCTCTACTCCCTGCTCCCTCCCAGCTGTCTGAGGCAGCCTAAGTTATCTTAAGCAAGGGACTGGCTGCATGTCTCAGCAACACATGATAATGAGGGCTTGGTGAACCAAGTGCCACAAAAAAGAGAAGTTGCAAGAGCAGTAGAGTGAACAAGCACATCTATCACACACACTTTCTTCCCCTACAACTCGCCATAAATTCTAGGGCTGGAGGAGGCCCACAGGTTTAATACAGGGCCTGAGATAAATGACACATCCCAGCTTGTCCTTCCAAAAGGAAAGTAGGTGCAGTCCTCTCACCAACAAAAATTAACTGTACCACTGTGACATCCCACCCTTAAGGAGAAGGGAGCACCACAGACTTCTCAAACATCAGCCCCATGAGAGGACCAGCACTTTAACAGGGCTGTGTTGGACACTGGAGCTCCACAGCTGATGGAGCTTCTCCCTGCAGCTCTGATCTATGTCAGGAATGTCTGTGGCCACGGGAACTGGGGCTCCTTTTGATGCCCTTGCATGAAGCCACGTGAGCACTGTGAGCAGTAGCAAACATCCCAAATGAACCCTGGTACAGGCATAATTTACAGATACTCCTCACTCAGCACTGGCATCACGAGTGAGAATCTTAGACCAGATCCACCACAACAATATGTACAAAAAGCGTCTTTCTAG
The DNA here is from genome assembly GCA_034509185.1 of Euphonia xanthogaster. Lineage (NCBI taxonomy): Eukaryota > Metazoa > Chordata > Aves > Passeriformes > Fringillidae > Euphonia > Euphonia xanthogaster. Next base: position 3,431,288 of record JAYDZK010000202.1, on the reverse strand, counting down.
TTATTCAGTGGATCAGGGTTTTCATCACCTTTTTTTTTTGTTTCCTGCTTTAATACATTAGGATGGCTGTAGGCTTTGCCCTAAACTTTGACTGACATTTTGACAGCCTTTCTCCACAGAATAAATCTACAGAAATCAACAAAAAAGTCTGATAAGCTTTTTCCTTAGCAAACATAAAACAAAAGTGTGCAACTTTTTGTGCTCACAGATACACTTTTTTAAAGCTTGCCATGCCTCATCTGAGGAAAGAAAGAAGAAAAAAAATTAAAAAAAAAAAAAAGAAAAAGAAAGAATAGAGAAAAAAAAAAGCTTAACAGCCTGGATACCACTTTTATTTTCAAAGATATTTTTTGTCAGTGAAGTAAAATAAATTATTTTTGCCCAAATGAGTATTTTTGCTGGGGTTGTACATAATCTAGATAATGGAGTTCACCAAAATCAGCTCACAGAAACAGAAAGTGGAAAGCTCACATCAGTGGTGAAGGACAGCTTTACATTGCTGACTTCAATGAATGAACTAAGGATGAGAGAAGCACCAATAAAATTTGAGTTTATCCTAAAATGAAAGTCAGCAGCACCATTTCCACTCCAGTGGTCAGCAATTTAATGTCACACTCTGACATGAGACATGTGATGTGGGAGCCCAGAGGAAGCACAGAGGGGCTGGGGGCTGCTGAAAAAGTACCAGATTATTTTAAAGAGTTCAGCATACAAAAATCTATGCTAGTAAGACCTCACCTAGGTTTTAAAATATTTTATTTCACCTATATTAAATAAACATTTCAGTCAGTAATCAACTAGCTATTTATTCAGCCTTCCTATGTTTCAAAGTCCTCAGCCTATGCAATCATCATTTCATTGAAGCAGTTGGATATTTTGGTGTTTAAATAAATTATATCAGTGAGGACACTTGGAGTGCCTATTGCTTGTTAGTGCCTCATCCTTATGCTCCAGAAGATGCATGGCTGAGAGCCAGCAGCAGGAAAAGGTAAGCTCCATGGAAAAGCTCACATAAAACCCCAGACTGTCATCACTTCAAAATCTCTGCTTCACAGAAAAAAAATAACAAGAAAAAGTATTTTCAGATGCAAGGCTGGCAAAAAGAAATCCGGCTTCTCAATCCTTATCAAGTCTATTCTAACAGCCCTTATTTGAGACACTCTGTGTGGACTTGGAACAGGCTTCCAAAAGGGTGCAAGAAATCATCACACACAAGACTCTGTAGAGACAAAAGGCAATTCCCTCAAACTACGACCCAGAGCTTAGAAATTTCTCTCCTCCCAGTGCAAGCCTGAAGCAGCTTCCAATCAGATCTGCCCACTAGAGACCAGTTGCTTAAGAACACAAGGAAACCAACTCAAAAAAGAGTTACTGCCAGCTGAAGTATTTCCTTGGCCTCTAGGAAAGTTTCTCCCAGAGAGGATGATTTTTTTAGAAGACAGAATTCAGAGATTTAGTGTGTGCCTTTCTAAAAGCAGCATATCTATCAAAATCACCAAGTTAATGAAAGGAAAAGTGGGTAATTATTGTTATTCATACAACAGTAATAGCAAGATAAATTCAATCTGTTGGCTTCACTGCGTTAGAAATCCCACACATAATGAGTCTCACCACACCTTCCCAGATTTACAGCACTGCAGAACATAGCACTAAAAACCTTTTGCTTAATCTTTTTTCTTTTTCTGGGAAAGCACCACACATTCCAAGTGATCAATGGCAGCTACAGTCCACAGCATGAAACAGCAACAGCATCTTTCATTACAGAGAGCCTGATGAAGAGGAATTATCTTTAACTTGCTCCTATGAATTCATACATATATTGTGTGATTTGTGCTCTACAAATAGAGAGCAGTTTTGGAAAAATGCAGATTATAGCATGATGTTGAAGAAAAATCAGATTTTTAAAATTGTACATTAAAGTCTTTATTAATAATGTTACAAGGGGGTTGTGCAAACAACCCTGACCTTGTGTAAAGCAAAAAGTAACTACAAAAGAGGGAACTTAAGTACTAGAATTGCAGTAAGCAAAAAACCATTCACAGATGCACATATTTATGCACATTACAGACTCATTCTCAGTGCATCACTGTTGGAGAGTTTATTGTAAAAGTGTGTTTAAGAGGAAGCAGAAATTAAGAGTAAGCAGGTGGTACACAGAACAGATGTTCCACACCTAAGCACATCAGAGAGTTTGGTGACAGACGTGGCACTTGTTGAAAATAGGGGAGGTAAACAGAACAGAAACTAAAGATGAAAACTAGCACCAAGTCCAAGGAGTTCAAGCTCAAACACCAAAGTAAAAGGTTTGGAATTCAGAAGTGACTTGCTTGTCATGGGGCAGATTGGTTTTCTCTCTTTTATGCCCCTGTATAAATGGGAACGCGTCGGAATTGGTTCAGAAGTGCACAATCCATCTTTGCAAGTGCTCCCCACTAATTAACATCAACTTTCTTTGATATCAGTAGTTTGAGATTCTTCTGATATCAGAGGATCTTTTAATGGTGGATTTCCATTGTGCCGCAAGCATTTGTGATCTCTAAATCCTTTCTCCGTTTGATCCCCTCCAGGGAAGTGTGTACACCCCATGTACTTTTATCACAGCAAGGGTGATTTGTCTAGAAGGGATAATTACAGAATAACATGGCCACAGGGTGTTCAGGTGTTTCTTTTAACTGAGGAAAAGGCTTCCTGCCTCAATGTTATGGGAACAGCCTGTCCTTTTATGTGACACTTGGCTCATGTCACAAGTATGTATGAAATGTCTACTTCAGGAATGGTTTTGAGAACTCAGTCAAAGACAAAAGGTCAGATAGCTAAAATATCCAAGCTTTTATTTTCATTTTCTATGAAGTTTTAATTCAACAGCAAAAATCAAGCTTTTTTCCCCTATTTTTCCTGACTTGACTTTCCAGTGCATCAAGAATTCAGAAAAACAAAGTAAACAGGGAAGACAAAAAGAGGCTGCCTGCAATTTCTTCAAAGTGTAGTCGGTATCCACAGCTCTTTGTGCCATGATTTTCCTTGGAGAATTTTGGGCAGGAGGCATTGAAAGGATTTTATGAACATCAGTCCATTTAAATGCAGCCCTAGGGAGATGAGGAAGCACTGTCCCCCCTCAGCAGATGGAGATCACTGAAAAAGAGGCCAAATGGTTTGCCCAAGATATCCAAGTTAGCATGCTGAAAGTCTGGGGATGTTTAGAAAGCAGGACATGAAATAAACATACCAGAGAGAAAAAAATAAGAAGTGGTAAGAGGCTAATTTGCAGAAAAAAAAAAATTGGCAGATGAATGGTATCTCCAGGATAAACAGAGAAAACACATTTCTGGAAAATTTCACCAAAATAGGATAAAATACAAATAATCTAATATTTTTGATCAGTTATGCTGCAACTGATTTTCTAAGAGGAATTTCAAATGAATGTGGAATGTTCTTTCATGTTCTAAAGTGCTTTCCCATCATCTATTATAGAATAAATTTAAGATTTATTCACTGCTAAAATAGGAAGGAAGTCCTGAAAGAAAAAAAAAAAAAGAACAGAGAAAGCCTGAGAGTTTTTCAGAAGTAAGTTTATCTTTGTATCAGTACCATCATCACTTTTAAACTGACCATCTTAAATTATTCCTATATATGGCAGGCTGGAATCCCACTCAAACCAAACCATCAGTGTTTTTAGTGTGTTTTTTTATGTCCTTTTTATACTGGGACAGTATTTTCCTGCTATCCTTTCTGGTTTTGGATTACAGTGGTCCCTTTTGTTTCAGCCAGATGGAGATGCAGGGACTTGCTGTGATCCAAGCACAAAGCAGAAGTGCTTTGCCTTAAGAAGAAAGATTGAGCCCAGCCTGCAGCGAAGGAATTCTGTTACCTCTCCCTTTACCTGTTACAGGAACTTGAAAGACGCTGTGGAAACTTGCACATCAAAATAAACACAACGTGACAGATTTTAAAATCAGCAGTTTTTAAATAAAAAAGGCAAAGCAATAGGAAATACTTCTTGTCTTGCTCTGCATCTCCTAAGAGACCTTTATTCATTTTTTTTTAAAGCAGTATCAGCAGAGATTTGTAGAAAAATATAGAGCTGCCTATCACCTACCAGCTTCCACTTCAAAATGAGTAAAATAAATCCTCCTGCCTAAAAGCAAAGCTTGGTGTGTTTGTGCCACAGCTCTGCAAGAGGTATTATCTTCATCAAAACAAAGAGAATGATTACATCTCACTTTGAGGGCTCCTTCCTGTTACTTCAGCTAGGAAGGACTCAGCTTCAACTGGAATTTGTGAGAGGAAAGGAATAATTTACTCCAACTCAATATTTGTAGAAGCACATCTGGAGGAAGAAAGGGTCATTCCCATTGTGGGAGGAAGCTACGTCTAGTTCCATGCTCACTGTTCTATTTCCAATACTGGAGGGCTGCTACTTCTGCCAAAGCACACAGTATTCCAAGCCAGTAACTGGTAGGAAAACACATGGTGGTGAATCAAGGCCACTGACTGTGCAACTTGGGAATATACTTTCACGAGTGGAAGAGAGTCAGCTATGGCCTAGAAGTAGATCTTAAAACCCTCAACTCATCCATGCGATATAACAAAATATAACCAAAACTTTTTTTTTGGCATCTGCAGTTTATTAATTTTAGATTTTCATCATTGTTTGGAGTTTTGAAAAGAGAGAAGGAAGACCTCATGCTAAATTTAGTATTTCTATTGTCTCGTGGCTTCTAGGAAAGCCTCAGTTCTCGCTGCATTCCCTGGAACATCTGTCCTGAAGATGTAAGCACTGAAGCAGTAAGAACGGCACAATAAATATATAGCAACGTAGCAAAGATGACAAGGACAATCTTTATCAAGAAGATTCAAACTGCAAAGAGGAACAAAACATTTCTGGAAGTTTCCGGCCCTTTCATACCAATCTACACTGTGAACCCTTAGCAGATTGCAGATTAAGAAATGCTTTGGCAGATTTTGGGATAAAGATGGTAGAACTAATTATTAGACTTGATTGGCAGGAAAGGCTGATGTGCTCCTAAGTATTTGCTAAAGGCTAGGATATTCCAGAAGACAAAGTTACTGATTTGATACAACACTTTTTGCTAAATGACTGGCCAAGGTTTAAGTGAATAGCAGTTTAACGTCTCTCATTTCCATCAGACTGTGAAGGGGAAGAAAGAATATTTCAGCTTGCAAAGTGAAAGCTGCCACAGAGCTGTCAGACATTTCCTTTCAGCTAATCCTCCCTAGGAAATGCAGTGTGTGAGCTCTGAATTCCCTGCGAGTTTATCGATCTCGCTTTTGCCATATAAACAAGTGACATCAGCCTTGTGGATCTGTCACCACAAAGTAAAACGCCAGTTCCTCATATCCAGATGCAGGAGGGTTTGTTTGTTTGAACTCAATGAGCACAAAATGCTGAGCTGCCTCAGCAGATCCAGAGTGCAACAGCTGCCAGGATGTGACCCTTCCCTCAGTCACCCACAAACTGAAGACAACCTCATGGAAGAGCTGTTTATAAATGCCATTTTTTGTATAATGAGTACAGGTCACTCAGTGATGAAGTAGCCCACGACATTTGTTTTAACTACAGTCGACAACACAGTGCTAAATTGACTAGAGCTAATCCAGCAGCGATGTACTTGGACATGCAGATGTGAAAGAAGCAGCTTCCCGAATAGTTAAATGGACAGTGTCAAGGCAGTCACAAATACTGTATCACATTAGCATGACTAACACAGTTTGCTACCTGGAATTATGGAAAGAAGTCCCCAATGCTGAGCATAATACTTGGTGTAGCCTATTAGTACTTATTGAGCATCTCCTGTCTGCCCTCATTCTTTAGCTAGGCTGCTCATTTATCAGGAGCTCTGTGCAGCCAAGATACTCAGGGAAGCAGCCCTGCACGGGCTGCCCATACATCATGGAACCCATTAGCCATGCCCATTTCTTTCCCTGGCTCCAAATGAGCTGCACCAATTTGTTACACAGCTCACCCGTGGGAGTGAAAGGTATATAGAGCAGCCTAGTGCCAAATACATGTAGCTCAATTACAACAAGTAGGATAATACAATTACACAAGTATGGGGGATAATTAATTGCTTGGAGAATATGCCTTCAGATATGAACTGTTCTCCCAGTACCAGAGCACAAGCAGATGGACAATAAAATGTAGATATAAACATCTTAAGTGTAATTCCACATTTCCATTTAGGATAGGCGCATTTCTTTGGCAAAACTGAGTCTAAAACCCTCTGACTCCACATTGCAGACAGCGCAACAAAACCACTTGTCATCACTAACTCCAAGTCGCTTTGGAGAAGTCCATGACAGAACTGCTGAATGACCTCTCTCTCGGACACAAACACCCAACAGTTTGCTACTTCTATTATTTCCTCAGTTCCTAAATCTGCTGTAGAACATTTTAAAAGGAACTGAGAAAACTGTTTTTTAGAAACTGTTTTATTTACACCCTTACAAAAAAATAGGTACTTTCTAATCATATTTTTGTACTTTATTCGGCAAGGTGTTTTCCCCAATATTTGATTTCATTAGCTACTTTTCCTAGGCAAAAGATCTATCCTTTGACTTCTTGAGCATTTTATGGATGTTTGTTTTCATGACACTGCATTTTTTGTGTGTGAAGTTGGTTTCAAGGTACCGCAGGTCAATCTGGGAAGCACAATGTGCTCGCAGGGGTGACATTCCTTCTGAGGGCTTCCTATCCAACTACTCTTCTCTCTTCCAAATGCCTTTTGCCCTGTGCTATTTATGCTGTTTCCTGGTTCAATTTCTGTTGCCTTTTTCAAATATGCTCTTTCATTATGCAGGAGATTATACAGGCAGCCCAGAACTTGCACACCAAGGCTGTGCTCACGGAGGGTCCCAGGAGATGGGACTGGGTTGCCCCCTCACAGAAGACCCTCACACAGCCCTACCAATGGTCCCACGTGGCACTGCCCACCTAGCTCCTCTCCAAGCACACCTGCCTGCCAAGGAGCCACTCCTGGCTCATGTTAAACTAACAAATACTGAGGGTCACTGGGTAATGAAGCTTCAGCCACCAACACTCTTCATGCAGGTGCCATGCACACACATCTCAGACAGTAGTCTTAGAAAGACCAGCTCTAAACTTGCAAATAGATTTTGCAGTATTCCAGCTTACAACAGGACATAATTTATAACACTAAAAAATTGCAAGTTACGATAAGACAGAATTAAAATTATTTTTCCCCTGCTAAAAGCTACATCTTAACAGATGGATTACAAACCATAGATACCAGAGTTTACTCTATTTCTAATGCAAACTGCTAAGAGGCATAGGAGATACTTCTTGTATTCCTTACAAGGAAGAAGAGGAAGGAATCCTGGTAATTCAGAAAAGATACCCACATTTTCATTTCAAGACCCACATAACAAGAAAAACATGGTGTGCTACGGCAGACCAGGCACATCCTGTCACGAATGCAAAGTGCTGCTCTGTTTTTCACATGCTGGGAATGCAGAGAAGGGTTCAGCATCTCTGCCAATCCCTTGTGTGATTTGAGTCTTAGCCCTTCACCTGCTCTGCAGGAGGGAAACTTCTGACAGGAAATATATATTATTGAAGGAAGTTTTTTTCTCTAGGGCACCATCTTTTCTACTAGACACATAATGGCATAGGATGGTATAGCCAAAGAATGTAATTCTGTTTGAGTGAAAATGAAAATGTTATTTGATATAGACTAGAAAGACATGAAAGCAAAGATTTTACTGCCTTAGGCTGAATGTCATGCTTGGCAACGTTTTTCCTCTTGGCAGCAGTGAAGGCCAAGGTGAGCGGTGTATTACCACGTTTGCATGAAGGGCTACCTGCATTACCTAATGGTGCATGCTGGGCACTTAATGAGCTGGTCCTCAGCTCTGGCTGCTTTAAGAGGAAAAAGAAGTTCCTCTGAAAAGTGCATTTGTCATGAGGGGGTGAGTGGGCTTGATGATTACTACCATAAAGAAATAACACTGGATGTAAATACATCCATCCATATGCACTCCAGAATGTATTTTTTCCCTTTTCCTGAGCACAGTATTAACAAGACAGAGCATTATGTTCATGTATTAAACATTTTTTATAATGTATGCTGTCTTCGAAGCTACACAAAGGTGATTCGTGACATAATTAATGAACTTTGCCTTAGGTGTGCTAAAAAATGTATAAGTTGTGTGAAGTACTACTCATTTCTTCATTACAGCAACTAAGTTGCATTTACCGTGAAAAAAGTGCAGAATATCCCTGGAATACAGAACTACAAATCTCAGGACAGTAATCCTTAGACTGTAGGATTTGCTTTAGCTGAATGATCCCTTTCGTAACCACCTCTTACTGCCTGGCCCACAAGAAGAGACCAGAATGGCTCCTGAGAATAACAGGTTTGTTGGCCACCACCAGCTGATGCAAAGCAGTGCCCCAAAGGGAAGGAAATTATCCAGGCTCAAACAACCCCCACACACTTTGAAATCCTACTTGTTTCTCGTGCTGCATTGCTGTGCTCCTTCTGAAATTTAAGAAATATGACCTGCTACAGTGCTCAGCACCCTAAAGACACAAAGATTTGTCCTCAGTGTGAAGTACCATTAAGCTGTTAAAAATTGCAATGATTTATTCTTCATATTACAGCAATTAATAAATGTGTTACTCAATTGACTCAAAAAATAAAGCAAAGGAAAGCCTTTTTTGGCTCCAAATTATGTTCCATTACTTGGATTTTATGCTTCATTAGGACACCAAAACACCCCATCTAACTCAACACAGGATTTCTTGGAAGATTCTTCCATATGGTTGAAGAAACCAGAGGAGCACAAAACTGCATTTAACACCTTCAATATACAATTTGGGTGTGTTTCTGTCAATTTGAACCCTCAGAAGTACTTTAGTACAGCAGGAACACATATTTTGGTATATTATTCTCAAATAATTGTTGCTAATTGTTTGCTGTATCTACAAAAACATATTTGCATTATATTTGCTCATTTAAATTATTAAGATAACTCTTTTTGCTTACAAGGGAGAAATCAGGATTCACTCAGCTTTTCTCTACTTACTTATTTAAGAAGATGAGCAAAATCTCATTCATATGCCAATTAGCATATATTTAGCAGAGGCAATTTTACACAGCTCACAGCTTGTGTCCAAAGATCAATCTTCCCTTGTTTTGGAAAGAATGCCAACCAGTCTTAGTAATTTAAGTTATTCTAATACTACACAATGTTTCCATTTTATTGGGCTCACAGAGTCTTGCTGATGATCTTGGTTACAATATGAGTCTTTCAGCAAAAATCCCCACATCTTTCTCTGGACTCTGCAGGAGCAGTTTCAGGTAGTATTTGTTATCATGGATAAAGCTGTCATGTTTTGAGAGTTCTATCACATCTTGCAGCAGCTCCCACAGGACTGAGTTTATGCAGAACTCACAATGACAAATAAAAACCCAAACAAAAAAACAACTGTCTTGCCTAAGTTGTACATTTTACCTCACCAAGAGGCAAAATTCAGCAAAGCACAGCTCCAGCCCCTCAAAGAGTGGCTGACACATTCCTATTTGCATGAAAGATTATGCAAAGAAACAAAAGCCAGTTGACATCTCAGCCACATCTAACAGGAAATGTTAAACAGCACAACCAGGTCTTCCTCCACTTTGATTCACTAAAGCTTTCATCTACTCTTATTTCCTGGTCTGCCTTCCTCCATCTGAGAGCAGTGCATTCCCCAGAAACCCTGTTCTTGCAATAAACAGCCTGAAGTGCCCATTATCCTGGCGGGATTCCACCATTTGAGGATGAACACACGAGTTTGTGTTTATCAGGGTCAGGAGAAAGGGCACATGTAAGGGAATCAGGAGAACTGGCTCTATACTTAGCTCCCTAATTACAATCAATTCTTGAGACACTTTCCCTGGCAGGCAGGCAATGACTTTGGTGACTAATTCTTGAAAGAGGAGATTGTCTCTGCAGTTATTCCATGTGTGTGGTGCTAAGAAATCCAATCTTCACTTACATAACAATCCCACTTTTCTGCACTGGCTCTGCCTCTCTTACCTTCTCTCAGCTGGCATGCTGGCAACTTCCTTTCAGCAAAGGGATGCTGATAAAAACAAAATAAAAAGAAGCCCCACATTCTTATTTCTTTATCTTCCCACAGCTCTGTAGATAAACCAGATGTTAAATATTATTTTTATAAAGTCTACCATTTCCAAGCTTCAGACATGTAGTGGAGATTCAAGTCCTGCTACTGTCTGTCAACATCCTTTGCCTAATAAAGCATCTCAGAACAGCTCAGGCTCTGTTTAAAGTGCTTTTATAGCTCCCCAAATATAATTTTCCTAACCTGCTTTTTAAATTACAATTGCCCACTGGTCTGCCTGCTGGTGGGGAAAACCTTCAATCCATTATTCAGCACAGACTCATGCAAGCATTACTATTAACAAGGGAGAAGTTAGCTAATGACTGGCAGCTTAAAGAATAATGAAACTGTTAATATTTGAGGCCATCCTCCCTGCTTCTGTCTATCACAAGTGCTGGAATAGTTTAAATTAAATACTTTATGTCACTAAAACACATTTCAGATGATAAAATGAGGTACAGCTATGGCTGTTGAATACATCTATCATTTCTGAAGTCAGGCTAAAGTCCACCTGCTCACTGAGGGCTCAATTTTGCCCTAAATTACACATGGATAATTTCACCACAGTGAATCATATGATAGGAGGTACATTAAAGGAATATTTGTGAAGTATTTTGCTACAGATGTTTGAGAAATTAATTCCATTCCAATAATTTTTACATTTTTTGAAAGAGATTCAATTAGCAAAAGCACTATGGGAGAGAAAAGTGCTGCTTGTTTGATGAGACTAAAGCAACAGTCTTGTGCAACAGAGTTTTGTAAAAGACTATTTTTGCAAATGCAAAAAATATAGTTTCAATGAGATTTTTAAAAATGGATACACCAGAAACTAACTATTAAAACATTCTTTTTTGCCCAAAGGGAAAACACCTCTGCAATCACAGAGTTCCATGATATCAGTCTTTAGCTAGTTCTACAGAAGTGGAGAAAGTTTTGAGCCTTGCAATGTATGGGCTGCAGGGAGTCAAGGTCCCACAGGCATTCCTGGGTGACCCTAGTCCATGATTCCCCTGGATTTTAAGACACAAGATATAACACTCCCATTTATTCCTGTCAGTGCTGTTTTTCCAGAGCAGGCTTAGGAGCATAACCAGGCTTCCTCTCCTCCATGCAGAGCTGATCAGAATACCAATAGAGAAAACATATTTCAAATTAAACAATGTCATTAAGTATTCACAAGACGCCCAATTACCACTGTACCCAAGTGTGCTTGCTGTCAATGTGTATTAGCTCCAAAATTGATAGAAGGCTAGAGCTGACCCAGAAATTGTCACAACTTGTGATCTTTGTCAATTCAGCTGAGTGACAGGCTGAGCTGTATAAATAACTGGACCCCCTGCCATTAAAAAGATCATTTCAGGTCAATTGAAACAAAACTTTTATTTTCTCACAGAAAAAACCTCTCAAAGCTTTCTCTGACCAACCAAATCTTTGTTTAGTCAGTGTGGTTCAATTTCCAAATTTTAAAAAGTGAAACATTACTAAAACAAATTTTGAAATATAATTTCATATTGAAATGAAACCTTCCCAAAATGTTCTGAAGTAATATAGGGTTACTTCATCAAGTGTAATTGTGGATCTTTGTGACTTTCTAAGGAAGTGCTGCAGAGCCCTCTGGGCACACCAGGGTGAGATAAACAGGCAACCTCCTTCCCATGGACTGGCTGCTCCTTCCCAACCCTTGCCATTGATGGCCTGAGCCAACTGTAATAGCTTTACTGCTCAGTGTGCCCTGCAGTCTCAGGAGCTGGAATTGTTTCCCCTGGAAAGCTGAGCTCCTGCTCTCCCCGCTTCCATCATCAGACTGGCGGCTGTTCTGCGACACCCACGGTAATCTTTGATCAAAGACAGCGTGTGCTCATCTGCCATTTATCACCTGCTAAATCCTCACTCTCATTTGGCTGCCAGCTGGTGTTTCAAGGAGTTGTACCTGGATATGTTTATGGATCACGCCTTCATCAGCATTCCCACAGCTCCCACATATGTTAGTGGTGGCAGAGAGAGGGGAAGATTTCTTCCTTAGCTTCCAGGACAAGGTTAACACCTGACCCAGAAAGGACTGAATCCTGGAAGCCTATGAAATACTTGGTGGCTGGTTTTAACAGGTGAAAGTGCTACTCTAGCAGGCCCAGTGGGCTGGATTGTGTCAGAGGTGCTTTGATAAATCCCATGTAATTCAGGTGCTTTATTAAGCTGGCAGTATTTAGAGCAGCTCTCCTAGTGTACCTCAGCTTCCCTGCTTGGCATTCTAAGATATCCTGTAGATCAGTATCCATAATGTATGAGCTCAGCCTTGACACGGTGAAAGCGCTGCACAGTCCTGCAGTAGACAGGATGCTAAGGGGAGGTTTTCTGCTCCCTTCCCAGGGGGTGCTTCTCCAGCTCAGTGTGGAGCCCACTGCTGCCAGACTGGTTTATGTCTGCTGACACTAAGCACAGCTAGCCACCCAGAAGAAAAAGAAATCTCACACTGAGAACGGACCTACTATCTGTTAAGCTTGCAATGAGCTGCAGCTCTGCCAAGCACCACCAACAAGGCCAGTTTTAGGGTTTTATTGTTGCTCAGTACAAGAGATTCCCTCTCTAAGCCATCTTTGCCCCTGAAGAAGACACTGGGGTTCCCACTGCTTTGTAACTTCCACTTTTCTCATAAATAGTCACTAAGTTCAGAGCAAAGACATCCAATTGCTTGGGGAAGTAAGAATGATAGCAGTAATTGGCAAATCAAGAAACTGGTGATAAGTACAGTCTGAACAACTCAAGGAAACTCCAGAGCCAACTAGGCCTTGCTGGCAGGATATATCAACAGAGGAACCTCACTTCACAGCAGCTTCCATCATCCCAGGATATTCTCTTATTCCTCATTTCTAGGGTCAAACTTTTCAATCACATTAATGAAAATTTTTTGACTGACTGAAACATCAGACTCTTTAATTCCTGAACAGGTGAATATGTGCCAAGATTTCTTCTTCGGTGCAGGATTGTATAAGAGAAATTTCAACTATTTTCCCATCTTATTCAAAATGGTTTCCTATTAAAAAAATCCTGATCTTCTGCTTAGAATTTGATGATAAACTGAAAATAAACAAGAGACTCTGCCTTTCTGGGATAGTGCCTCAGCTGTACTGAGACAGATGTTTTGTTAAAATCAGTGTATCAATCAAATTCAGTTAGTAGCAAAACTCCTCAAATCAAACCTAATTTAAAGCCTTCCAACCAAAGTAATAATTTTTAGTTCAGTCTCAATTTCCTTTTCCATATTCTTCAAAGAAAAATGGGAGAGATGAAGGCTTCATAAAATTTACTGAATTACATACAACTGACACAAACCAGCGTGTGCAGCTAAAGTTTCACAAAAACATTTATTTCATCTAAAAACCCTTTTTAGATGATGCTATGCTTTTTTCCCTTTTGACCTTTCTAAAATGAAAGAGAAACTCCAGCATTTTCTCTATAAAAATTGTATGACAGAAAACGGTTTTTAAAAAAATACGTATCTTCCAAGAAATTTCATGTAGAAGCTTTTTTGCACAGTTTACTGCCATCTGCAATGAAAACCTTGGAAAAGGTTTCCCAGAAGCCTGAGTTGCATTACAGTGAACTTGTCTAAACTGTGTTTTAGAGGTTATTTCATTATACTAGTGCAAACACTTCTGTGCACCCATTTAAATAATTTTAAAATTGGTTTATATTGATTTAGTATGTCAAGCCCTTCTCAGTTTAAGGGAAGTCAATATAGGACAGGTTTAATTCACTTGATAGCTCCCTGAACAAGAGCTTAATACAATCAGTCCAGCACTCAAACTTGATTAATCAGCGCAATCCCACAAGTAGCCAAACCACCAGAAGGAGAGGAACTTGACTATTTCATTGCCTGAAAATATACTAGTGGAAAAAAGAAAGCTGCTGAAAGAGATTCCATCTGTATCCTCACATATCTACCTGGATCTACTCAGGGAGGCTGAAGTCACACATTGACAGGAAAATGCTGCATCTGTAATTAGCCCACAATTAACAAAGCTCTGGATGATTTCTCTAAAAATAAATGAGTGAATGCTGTTTCAAAACTGTGCAAAAGGTTGGTAGGAAAGAACCAGAGGAAAGACATGAAAGTCCAAAGTGCTGTCCTGCTGAACTGCACACTCTTGCTCAAGGCAAACATTTCTGGATTGCAAACCAAAATGAAATAATTAGGAAAAGCAGAATGCTGCTCACTAATGTACTTTAATGACACAATGGGCAATAATGGCTGATTGAACACAACTGCTTGCAAGTTGGTGGTTGGGGCCTTGCTCCTGCTTTTCTCAAATCAAACAATGCTGCCAAAAGAATGAGGAACAGATGCTAAATACGCACGTCTCACATGCCGCTTCAATTTGTTCATCACCGACTTCCTTCGGGATAAAAGAGATATTGTCAAAATGATAATGATGGTGTAAACATTTTGGCCACTTCAAGCATTTTCTGAATGCCAGATAAATTCAGAATAATTTTTTGCAGTAGGCTTGCCAGAACATCATCTGAAGCCTTCATTATAGCTATTCATATCCCTATAAAAAAGGGTGCATCAGCAATTCCATTATAAATGCTCTTTCAGAGGGTTTGATAATTTGGCTGCAAAAAGTATTTTTGGCTGAAGCTTGGCATGTAAGTTGTCTTAGATACAATTTTTCAACTAAGTTTTAAACTGTTCAGCTGTTTTCTGCATAAAGACAGAAGAAACAAAGAGGGTTTAGCTGGTATAAATGGTTCTTTTTTTGGTCCTACATTAAAAAGCACTAAACTGTTTTTTTTCAAAGCAGAACCTCTGTTAAGGAAAAAAAAAAAGCAAGGAGTCAAATACACTTGGTGCACATCTGCACATAGATACACACTAATTGCAAGCACTCCGGTTAACTGTGGCATGATCCAGACTAGGCGCTAGGGAAGAAATTCCTTGGAGGAATTGTGACCCAGAAAGTTATTCAAGCTTTCCACTACCCTGAGAAAGGCTAACACTGATAAAATTACCAGCCTGAGGTCAAGTACTGCTCTTGTAGAAAACAGAGTGCAATGGGACAGTAAATTGATAAATGTAGCTATAAAAGGAAAAACTTGACAATTCTTCAGGTTTAATTTAATCACAAAATTTTAAACCAGACCAAAACTGAGTTGGAAATCGATACTTTGAGGGCACTGATCTTCCACAGTGTCTATAAGCACTATCTAGTCCTTTAAAGATTATGAGGGCTAAACAGATTCCAGCAGGTGTGTCCCAATTATATGCTCAGAAGTTGGAAAATGGAAGCAAGTCCTCAAATGTTGTCCTGACAAAAGAAAGCTTCATAGAATCCTACCCCACACTGGGTATATTTTACCAGCCTTCTCACTCTCTGTTACTCTGGCTAGTGATAAAGGAAATCTCCTAAAAACGAGGATTATTTTATTTTCCTCAGATTATTTCAGCTCAGCCAGAATAATTTGGAGGCATTTCTTTTCCCTCTGTTGGTAACCTCACACACAGAGATGGCTCAGCGCTATCAGTCCCTCGGTGGGCAGTTCAGCTAGAGCTCCCTTGATAAAAACCCTGCATTTCACTGCACTTGTCTGCCATGTTTACCAGCAGCTACATCTTCCTGGAACACTTGATCTAACTGCATCTCCCAGGCAGGGACACACTTCCCTGTCACACGTATCATCTCCAGAGCTCTGGAAGGAGTGGGACAACCTCTACACAGTCATCACAAAAACACATGATGTGGTAGTGGCAAATGATAGCAATTTCTGTATGAGGCACTCAAGTTTGGGAACACTATGCTTTCAGTGAATGCAATGCTCATCAACCAAGGGGTTACTGCTGGAAAAGGGGGAAAGAGAACTTTGTAACAGTGAAATCCATCTGGGTTAAAGTCACTTTGACAAAAAATGCGTACCAAAGGCCTTACAATTATCAGAAAATGAACATCTGCTTGCGGGAGACAGAAATGCAGTACAGAAATCAACCTTTAGGTTCCTTCTGAGAAGAGATCTGTATCTGTTCATTCACTCCATTAGTGCCACAGGGCAGGGCTCCATTTGCACTTTCTGGCCATACCCAGGGAGCACAGACCCTTCCTTACTGTCCCAAGAAACTGCTCCCTCCCACTTCAGCACAGGCTAAGAATTACAGCACATGTTCAACGTTTCTTTTCTGAGATGGATTAAATCACTTTCAATTACCAAAAAAACTAAGGTGCTTGACAGATGGCTTCAAAGCACTATCCTTCATGGTTCATTACCAGGATCTTGTAAACAGGAATAGGCTTTTCTTACCTGCCTGTGAAGATGCTGCTGAACGTTTTATTTCTGGAAGTGCTGCCTATAAATATGACGGTGTTCTTTTGTGACACAGAACTTCCAGAAACTGCTTTCCTCTTTGCAAATTAGCTATAGTGATACTATTTTGAACTTAGAAATGGGTACAAAATTTTAATACTCTCACATTTCTAAATGTAAATCTGCCTTTACACAGTGTCAAATATGTTCCAGATATTTTGTCACACACACTTAAAAAATAAAAAAATGAAGCACAATCCCTTGGATTTTCTCTTAGCAAGTGGCAGAACATTTCCATCCATGAGCTGAAGTCCCCAGAACTCAGTCCTCAATTCCTCTGCAATAACAACAGCTACACGAGGCCTTGGAAACAGCACCCTTTCTAAAGCTTGATGCCACAATCAGAATGGATGTTGAAATATACTGTCATTTATTCTATATTTATAGACCTACATATATTGTATATTGTCCAATGGGCAATAGTAACAACCATGCAGAAATCAATTCTCAGTACTCTGTGCTCCCTTCTCCCTCCAAAAGCACTTGGCTACTCTGGCAAGGCCCCAGCCATCTCCAGGAGTGTCCTGGCCCAAGTGCCCTGGCAGGAATGGCAGCCCTTGCCATGGCACAGAGCCCACAGAAATCTTCAAACCTGAAGGACAGTTTTATCTCAGCCATATGCTCTCCCTACAGAAATTCTTCAGCATTACAAGCCAAGGTGCTCCATTCACCATGGAAATTAATAATGGCTGCAATTGCCAGCATTATTTACTTTATATCTCAAGTGATTTAATCTTAATATTCTCTCCAAATTGCTAGAACTTCTCATATCTAGTGTATTGATATTTTGCTGTTAATGCATGAGGGAGTTAAAGGCATATTCAGGATGAATGTTTGCTGTTTTAGCAGCTGGCAGACATGGAACAGCAGGGGATTAGCACTAAAAAAACACAGGGAACAGCTTGCAATCTGTGTGTTTGATTAGGTAAATGTCTTAGGTGATGGCAGTAAAAGAGTTAACAATGTCTTCTTTGAGAAAAAGATACTTTTAGCTGCTTTTAATTCAGTTTAGCAAATATAAATGGAGAGGAGGATGAAAACGTCTGATCAAAGGGTTTTTTTGGAGCAAGAAACTGGTAAACAGGGTAAAGGGATAGAAAAGAGGAACATCTTCTCTCCCTAAAAAATCAAGTTCTTCCCTAAGCAGAGCAAAACACAAGTGAATTCAAAAGAGCCATCCTGAAAACTCATTACAATTATGTGCATTTTTTCAACTTCTGCATTTGAGCACAGCCATGCACATTTAAACTTAAAACTCCCATTCAAAGTTGGAACCTCTTGTTCTGCTCTTCCTGTGCTCTTCGTCCAGAAACAGCTATCCACAGATGCAAAGTATTTATTTGAAGTAATTCAGCAATTCTGCCTTTATTGAAGTGTTCCTTTCTGCTTTCATGGCTAGTAACACACAAAGGAAGTTTACAATTCATTTTGTTTATTAAATGCTGCTGCACAAAACTCTGGACAGCCCCAGGCAGCTTCAGAGGCTTCATGTTTAGTTTAAGCTAAAACTTAAGATCCACTACCAAGTTTTGAATTCCCACCTTCTGAGTAAGTGCCACCGCAGTCTACAGACAGCCCAGCTCACTCCCATAGGAAAAGCCTACAGAGCATCCCTAAGGGTGGCAAGACCCAGCCCTGTCTGACTGTGCCAGCATCAGACAAATCACTGATGTTCCAGAGGAAAAGCTCAAGGGCTGTGATTTTCTGGGGTCTTGCCGCAAAGACCCTGCCATGGGAAGAGCATGTGGGCCACTTAAAATGTAACTGAAAATCAGTTATCTGGTTTTGTTTTTTTATACTAAGATGCAATGACACAGTGTTACAGAAAACCTCTTACATTTCTGAGTTGGGACCTCAAGAGCAAACATTGCTCTGGACTGCTAGGATAGACACGAGGAGAGAGATTATTTCCAGTGTTTTGCATGAGGTACAGGCTCAATCCAGAGCCTGACCTACAGAGAATCTCTACACAGACTGTAACAGCTCTGCTCAATTCTGACTAAAAGATACTGACTGTAAACCCTCCATTCCTACACCTTGTACTCCAGAAAAATTCTGGTGTTATGTCTAAGTCCCTATAGTGATGCTTTTGGAGCTGCAGCTCCAAAATCCACCACAGCCAGTAACACAAGCACAGTGCTAGGAAAAGCACAGCTGAGTTGTGGGAGTCTCCTCAAGCACCAACTCCTCCAAGCATCCCAGTAACTGTGGAAACTAAATTCATGCATGAATAAAGATCAAATCTCCACTGCTACAAACACCTCCCCTTTGCAGCACAGCGCTGTTAGAAAATTTCCTTGATGCTGTTTAGGCTGTTGTCTCAGACTTTCTGGTACCTTTCTTGTGACTGGCATTAGGAACTGTGGTTTGTTTTGTTTTTTTTTGGTTTTTTTGGTTTTTTTTTTATCTGAATGGAGGGCAGCAGAACACATAGATGAAAATTAAATTGGGAGTTTGCCAAGACTTAAGTATTTTTCATGTTCTTCCTCCCCCTTTTGGGCTATAAAGCAGAGCAATAGGGACAGGAGTGCCAGACTCATTTTTACATGTGATCTATGGTGTAAGTGAACACCTGTCTGCACAAGTGGTAAGCCAGTTTATTATTCTGTCACACCACTGAACCCCTGATGTGATGTCAATGAAAGCATCACAAAACCATTCTACCAAAATTGGGAATGTTTTTGTAAAAATAGCCTTGATTGTATTCCATGCATGGAATACTGATAAGACAAAATAAGAACAGCAAACATCCAGCCACTTCTACAGAAAAGCTCCATCTTTTTAGGAACTGCTTCTTAAAGGAACAAAAAGCAGGGTAAGTTTCAGCTGGTTGTAGAAGGATCACTTTCCCTCTCCAGCCCTTCTATCTACCAGATAAAACCTCTTGGCTCTTTCCCAATGCCTTGCCCAGAAACACAAGAATGGGCATTGCACTCAATCACTCACTGCAGGGACTCCCTCATCCCTTTTCCTTCTGAGGGATTGGAAGGATGGCCAGAGGATCTGATGCTAATGTAGAAAGATTAACCACTCCTTAAAAGAAGCAGGTGCTAAATCCCACATAAAGCATCAGCTTACACACTCTCCAGTATGAGCTTTCCTGCTCCTTCTCATGTTCTGGCCCTTGTGCTGGACACAGCAAGGTCTGAACTGCAAGAAATAAAAGCTTCTCTGAAGAATTCTACTGGCAAAATTAGGCCAGATACAGCAACAAAAGTATCGGAAGTTACCCACTGGGTATATTTCTCATTAGCTTTGTGTTAAACCAATACCACATAGAAGAAAATGCCTCAAAATTTGTATAAAATTTAAACCAAAACCAACTTCAAATTGGAGCTGGAATGACAGAGTGAGTGCCACAGGAACTTTGCTAACAAATCTCACCACCAGATTAAAAAAAAATGCTTTCAAACAGTAATACATGTAAACAAAGAATGGAAATAAAATCAAATATTAATATTGAGGCACTAAACTCAGTATATCACACACAAGCAGCATCCATGTGTGGCATGCAGTGCTTATGTTTGTTTTTGAAAAACTAGGTACTGAAGAACACAGCCTCGAAAACCATTGATCCTCTTTGTTTCCTTAAGTGCTAAATTCAGTGCATTCAGGCTCAGTTAATTTCTAATACACTCGTCCTGCCTTCATGCCGTTAATGCAGATGTGAATTACAGCTTCTTCGTTGCTTAGAACCTCTAGCTTAATTCTGCTCTTCTCTTACAAGGCACATCTGAGCAGGTAAACGGGATAAAAAAATCCTTAAGAACTCTACTCATTCTGTCCCAGCTCAATAAAATTCTCCTCAAAGGCTTCTGAGCAGGACCCTGCAGAGCAGAGCATGGCATATGTTACTGTGAGAAGGAGGAAGTGACAGATGTTGATGGCATTTTGAAACAAGACAATTGGGTCCATAGATAGATACAACAGTATCTGATTAGGCAGACAGCTCCATTCATCTCCCTGTACACCAGCCAGGAGGTCTCTAATTGTTTTGCAGATCACTTAGCAATTAATGATGCTGTTGCCCTTGGACAGATCATGCTACAGATCTATATTTTCTGTCCAAGTCAAAGCACTGAGGAGATATAGGGATACCAAAGTTACTCAATCAATATAGCCCACAGCGAAGATTTGAGGGGGGGAACTTCTTGGGTAAGAATTTATTTCTGTCACAAACATGAATTTTCTCTCTCAAGTTCTCATGTCAAATAACCACAACCCTTTACAAATTCCATTTCGCAAAGTAAAGCCTAAAATTTTGCACCAAGTCAGATGCAAAACTGGAAAAAAGAAGAGGCTGAAGAGTGAACAGAAGCGGGAGTCTTAAAACTGGGCCGGAATGATCCTACAGGGATCAAAAGCAGAAGGGCTACAGAGGGTAAGAGAGCCTGGGTGAAATGTCTCCCAGCACATGTGTACTATTGATATTGCTGCAGTGCAACAGCTTTGTTTTAAAAGATAATCGCCATGCCCTAAGCATTAAAATTCTTCATTAGAGATTCTGACTTTCTCTACCAACAACGCAGGTCTGCACAAAGCACTCTGGAGGAGCTGAAGTGATCAGCCTAGTTGCCCACAGGAAGCTCATTAGAGCCAGAGCTGATACAGTTTCCCTCATTCTCAGGTGAAATCTGAGGTGCAGGGCACTGGGTAAGACGGTGTCATCCAAGCCAATGGTAAAGTTTGAGCTAATGACACCACAGTGGGGCTTTTTATCCATTATTTCCCCAATAAGAAAAATGGCCTCCAATTTCCTGACTGGAACATATTGGAAAATCAAATCAAAATCAACTTTAATCCAATTAAAAAAATTAAGTTGGACAACTTACTATAAAAGGGATAGCTTTTTACAGCTCACATGACTCAAAATGGGTATTGAATCTAAAACATCAAGTGAGGACTTGCTTGCATTTCTATTACAACTATAAATTTTAGCTTTTGAGTGCCTCAGGATAATTTTAATTGAGAAAGAACTGTAGTTTGAAAATGAATTATTTTCAGTAATCATCTGTTTCAGTTCATCATTAATGACCCATACAGCTATCTGTGTAAAACAAATCTTATTTGCCTGGTATCTACTACTTGAGAGCATCTCAATAAACAACCCAGTGTCTCCCACATTTAGTACTACAAGTGTAGCCACAAATTCTCCAGTGGTTGGAGTCTACTAAATCCATTAGGATTATATCAACAATGTGGGCATGAGAACCTACCCTGGGGGACAAGCGTGGTTTATTCTTGACTTCAGCCACGGTGTCTGGTCTGTGACAGCAGTTTGGACTGAACAAGGTGCTGCAAGCCAAGAGCGGGGGGCCAGAGGAGGAGCTCTAGGTCCTCCCTGCCACCCTTCCCACTGCTCAAGCTCACAAAAGCATTACTCAAAGCAAGGGATGGAGTAGGGGAAGTCAGGAGCAGGCCACTGATTTTCCTGCCAAAGAATTTGCCTGGTGTGGACACCAAAAAGAAGCTGACTTGCTGTTTCTATGATTTTACTGCTGCTCGGTTTTATTATTTAGAATGGCTTGTTTTCATTTAAACTCCACCTTGTTCCGATGTTGAATTAACCTCTCCATTAGGACGTTTTCCTAATGTACAAGATACATTTAGTTATGTTTTAAGTGTATCATTTTCCTATCCGTAATGCATATCATAATTTCTCCCTTGCCACACTGAAACTACCTTTCATGTACCATCCCTTTATCTTCTCTCTGTGAAGTAGCTCCAGAAGTCTTTCCCCAGAGGGCTGATTTTGGAGCTCTTTGTTCTTTCTGGTCTCCTATGGTTTCCCTTCATTCTGCACAGACGTTGCCTTGCAGTGCAGTGTCCTGACTCTGCCCAGGGACTCTGGATGAGATCCTGCCTACGCTGAGCAGAGCAAAGGGATTACTGCACACCTTTTCTGAGGGGCACTGCCTACCAGATAATTCCCCCTGCAACAACTGCTTTCCTGGTAACAGCCTGCTCTGGCTCCTTAGGAGAGCTTGGACTCCCACATCCTATTCTATGAAGGGATTCCTGGAAATTCAGCTCCCTTATTTCAGGGCAGACTTCATACCACCTGCGGGTAAAGTCTTAAACTGAAGATTCAGAATTAAAAATCTTCACCTCATCATTTTGATTGCTTAACTTTTATTTTTGCTTGCTTCAGTAATTTTCAGGTTATAAGAGCTCTATTTTAAACTTTCCATTATTTTCATGCTACAATTGCTGATATTAGTTTGCACTAAAATTACAAACAATTTAATACTTCTAAGGTATTTTATGCATTAAGGGAAAAGTATATAATACATTATATGATTATACACATTCAGATACTTGAGTATTTGCAGAACAAGGCAGCTAGCTGTGCTTGCCCATATTTGTTCTTCAGGAGCCTGTACATATAGAATTATGCAAATGAATTTTAAGTTTTCGATATACTAAATTATAGTTCTCTACCACATTCACTTTCTAAAAAGCACGTTAAAGAACTAGAGAAGGCAGAAATACAAATTATGTTCAGCAAAGACTATAAGGTCAGCATAATTTTTTTCTGTGGTTCACAGTTTTTTGATGTACACTTCCTACTCTACAACTGCTTTTGGTAAGAATTATTTGGAAGCAGTTAAATAGGTAGGCAAAATGGAGGATTCTGTATAAGTAAGCAAAACATGAAAAGAGGTTCTGACTCAAATCTCTCCTTAAGCATGGCCAAGACACATTGCTAACAACACTGATTTCTATGGACTTTTACGGATCTGGTCCTGATTTCTTCCACAGAGTTAAGAGGTTTCTCCTGGAGGACACAGACACATCACATCAGTGAAAATCCTGAGCTGGAATGCACCCAACTGTTGAAGGGCATGAAACAGTGATTCTGACGAGTGCAGGTCACACACTTACAATGATTTCTCTATGAAAAGGTAGCTGCTCAAGCCACTGTTGATTCCTGCTGGACACACATAACCTTTCCCAGGCACTCTGCCAAAGCAAATACCCGAGGCTGCTGTGGAAGATCAACATCTTGCCAAAGCACATGGTGAACCAGCAGGTTCCAGCTTCCGAGAACACTGTTTATTATAGGCTTGGCCAAATCACTAGAGAGTTAAGAGCTCAGCATGAGGTTCAGGCAGGAGCAATCCAACCTAGGTAGGATTGATGTCCACATGCTGAGAGTGGGAATGGCACCCCATCTTCCTCCATACTAAAGAAAAATTAGGAGTGGGAAATCTGTACTGGTGCATAACAGCAAAATTGACAAGAGCAAGAAACCACAGATCTAATCCAAATGTTGGAATGAATCCAAGAAAAATCTGCAAAGGAAACCTGCAATAACTCTCAAAACACTCATCAATATGTCTTAAGTGTTTGATCAAAAGCATTACAGTCATTACTGTTTCTCATTTGGAGAAAAAATTGAGAGACCTTGCAGGCAGGAAAAATTGAAAACTTTCCCTCATATAAATAAGGTTGAGGAACTCAGGAAGCTTATTTTCTAGCAGGGGTTTTAGGCAGGAAGATGAAAATGTATCTGTTTTCTATTAATAATCAATGTTTCATTGGTTTACCTGCTGCCTGTATGGGGCATGCTGGGTCAACAGCTCTTCAAAGAGTGTCTAGCTCTAACTCATAAGGTGAGACAGTTTGTTGCATTTTCAGGTCTCCTGGGTACAACATCCAGGTTGCTGATTAATAAAAAGAATCCCTTTCCAATGAATATACGCAACTAATTCTCAGCTGACAAGGATTTATATTACATAAATAAAACCCATCAAAAGTGGGTTGGCAAAGTCTCTGGCAGTTTCAAATGAAAGCCAAGAATTAATTGGACACAGAGACAAACAATTTTTCCATTCTGAAGATGAATTCCTGCAAGTCAAGGTTGAGTTACATTTAACATTGCCTAGAGGATTTTCATTTCTGGGAGTGTTTGCCTGGGACTTAGAGTAAAGACTAGGGAGAATATCCTAGGGTTCTATTTTACTGAGATTTTTACACAATGTCCATCACCATGGTAGCTGGTTGATATATGTGAGCCATGGGGCTCTTCCAAATCAGATGGCTCATTATTCATAAAAATGACTCCCAGATTACATGCATAGAGAAGGAAATCTTGCTCCCCTTCTTATACCAAAACATCTTTTCCAGGGTTTGGCCCAGTCAGAGAAAAACTGTTAAATCACGTCTTTGTTTTACTATCTGGCAATTCTGTGAAGAGATCTACCTAAACACCACTAGTCACTTGTTGGGCCTTGTTAAAGAAAGAAAATTGGTACTTTATTTAGAGGGTAAGTTCATCTCAACACACCTCTGGTTTAAAATTTTGTCCTTCCAGGTAATTAAGAGCTAAGTTGCACTGAGATAGCCATTTATTTATTCCAAAACCATGAAACCAAATTCAGGCTATTTGAGATCAGCGAGGGAGTGCATTCCACAGCCAAGGAACCCTCAGAGAACAATCTCTGCTAACAGCAGGCTCTCCTGTAAACTGGCTCAATTTTGCAAACCTTCCTTGCCTTTGAAGGCAGACCCAGCAGAATAAGATGTTCAGCAAGCACACAAGCGAGAAAAGGATGAGCTAAGCATGCTCTGCATTGCTAAGATATTGCTAATATCTCCAGAAATTCAGCATGGAAACATGGAAGTGTGGCTTTAACAACCTTTTGAAGGAGACAGGAGGCCACAGGAGAGGACTTTGGGTTTTGTCTGTTTTCATGGAAGCCTTGACAAGGGGAGCTTAAGGAGAAACAGGGCAGCTGCAAGGGATGGGCTTTATGTGAATCACTGAGGCCCACTAAAGTGGACTGCAGCCTCCAGAATATCTCAAGAGATCTACAATATGGCTGTATTTGTAGAATGCTTTTCTCATTTCCAACATTTTTATTGACTTTAAAAATCCCCCAAAACCCAAAGTCAGTGCAAATTATTATACGCAGCCAGAAGAAAATGAAAAGGGAGTTCTGAAGAGCTCCCTTTTTATCAAGCTTCCCAGGACCACAGCAGTGTGCTGTGCCTCTGCCCCCCTCCACCTGCAACCTGCATTTTAAAATCTGCTACAGAAGGGGCACAGAACGCACGAGAATGAAAAATGAGAAATAAAGCAGAAACAGACAAGTAACATCTGAACTTAACTCATGAAATTACGGGAATCATCCATATGAAAAAAAATCCCCTTCATTATTTCACAGGAGTGAAACTGTTGGAAAATCCACAGGGCCTGCTAAAATCTAAAATCTATCGGGTCAAGGCTATCATGAGGGTAAAAATTTTAGTAAAATAATTAAATACAGAATTACTCAGTGCTGTGTACTCCTGGAATTGTCCTTGATAATATTACATTACTTTATATGTTGTGCTCAGTTTTCAAAGCCGTGCATCTTTTCTCCAGTGCCACTGACTCCCTTTGCCTCCAGAATCACAGACATCATGTCCAAATCATCCTAACTGCTGCCACTTACTGCCCTGATAGGCCATTACTGTAATGCCATGCACAAATTCAGCCCTTGTGCAACTGCTGTACTGGAACCATTGTTCATCTCCATTTCCCAAAATTCAGTGTTCTGCTTTTGCTCACCTGTCTCTTGCATCCACCTGTTCTCTTTCCAAAAAGTCTTGCCTTTAAATAAATGAAAACCAGTAATTTTATTCTTATCTCCCTGCATTTAATATGAGCCTGAAAGTATTGACCTGATATAGAAGCTTCAACTGCCTCTTAAAGGACAGAGAAAATCCTCAAATTGATTGCAAATGGGAAAGCATCCAGTACTCTTCAGAGCAGAGCAGCATCTTGTGTCCATGCTGGGCAGCAGGAAGGTTATTTATAAGCCCATTCTACTGAAAGAAAATGAGGGGCACAGCCATGTTTAATACATTATGTAGGAGGTCAAGACTCAGGTGTGGTCCTCCTTTTCTGATACTAAAGTATATGATTAACTTCAGAGACTGGAGCAAGGAAAGAACTTGTTACAAACTGAACATGGATTTTTCCCTATCAAAACACAGGGTGATAGGAGATGCCAAACCAGGAATGAAATTACTAAATGGCTTTATAGCATTCCCCTACAAAAAAAACAAAACAAAACAAAAACAAAAACAAAACCACAAAAACAAAACACCACCAACAACAACAAAAAAACCCAAACAAAACAAAACCCAGAGCACAAACAAAAAAAACCAAACAAAACAAAACCCAGAGCACAGAAAACTAAAATGCAAGCAGCTAAACAGAAAATAGGATACAACTTGAAAATAAATGTATCTCTTCACAATATATCCATCAACAGAGCCAGTAGATATTACGAGCTGATCAGGAGTCTGCAGGCAAAACTGCTCATACAGCACAGCTTAACAGACACTACCAAAAAGAGCTCCAGGTCTGCACCTTTACATCTGCTAATAATTCAAACAATCCAACTGCTTTATTAAAGCTGACTCAATGGCAAGGCTGCAGTTTCTGCTAATGAGGATGGAAGGCAAAACTGAGAAAATTATCTGGAGTGAAATGAAAATCATGGGCGAGGGGGAAGGAGGAGGAAAGGACAGAAAAATACTGGTTAGGTGTATAACCAGCAAAAATCTACCATGAAGGGAAATGAAAGTCCTGTCTGACAGAAAAGCAGTTTAGCTTTATGAACAGCTGTCTCACAGAGAGTCAGGCACACCTGCAATTAAAATGAAACAAGTTGATTTTAATACGCC
This sequence comes from Euphonia xanthogaster, assembly GCA_034509185.1. Lineage (NCBI taxonomy): Eukaryota > Metazoa > Chordata > Aves > Passeriformes > Fringillidae > Euphonia > Euphonia xanthogaster. The sequence goes on along the minus strand of JAYDZK010000202.1, from coordinate 3,404,110 downwards.
TTAGTAACTGTGACTGATCTCACAGAGCTGCTGTTGACTGTACACCAAGCAACAATTTAGGATCCAGGTTAAAAAGAAGTTTATAGTCCTCCTTTAATGGATTTTAGTACCTGAGGCAGTACAGTGTTCCAAAAATTAATAAAATGTACCCTGCCTCTGTGTAATCAATAAGCTTCCCACTGGAAGGCTGGTGCAGTTCCAGGCACTCCTCAGCATGCCTGGCCATGCTGTGTCTGTAGAATTCCAAATAAGCCATCTATCATTATTTCTATACACAGGACTCATTAAACACCTCATCCTTCAGCTTATTAGCACTCAAGTCTGCCAGACAACCAAAACAAAAGGTCACCTTTTATCAAATACAGACTTTCCCCAAAACATACACCAAATCCCTGGCACATTTATATACAAATACAGCAGGGAGGGATAAGCAAATGATGCAAAAAATTCAAGATGGGAACTGCAAAGTACCAATAAATGGAAATTGGGATAATTCACTCTGGTTTACCAGGTAAAGTCTAGACTGTCAGGGTAAGAAACAGGTTACACATCAGACGGGAGAAGGAGATGCCACCTCTCTGACCATCCAAACTCTTACACTCCTGAAAACTCATTTGTTATTTTTAAAATCTGCTTTTCTTTGTGTCAAAAATGGAGATTGGAATCTGGAATCAGATTTGGAGCTTTCTATAGTGAAAAAGCAACAAGTGAACACTTAAATACTAAATAGCCTATAACATGGAAAAAGAGCAAATGAAATCACACTATTGACATCAGATTAAAGGCAAACATGAAATATGAATTTTGAAGAAATCTTAAGAAGTGTTGTCACTGCCTGAACTTCTACAGAATGAAAATTCACATTAAGCAAGATCACATATTCTCTGTATCACTTATTTTGTTCTACCACTAGATGTGCCCTGTTTTTTTGGTTTTAACGGAGAATTAAATACAAACCCTTCATGTGTGACAAGGAAAAATACCTTTTCTTGGAAAAAAGCTTATTTTGCTTTCCCATCAATCTACATGTCCCTTCCATATCTTTTGTATCTCAAAATCAACAGCACACCTGTGTCTCCTTCCTATTTTGTCTGCTTTGAAAATGGTGTGATTTTTCATTACATAAAGCAAAGTTTCTGATATGAAAATGATGCACCTTTTAAATCAAGCAATTCAGAAATGAATTATCTCCTTGCGCATCTTTTGGCATTACAAACACACTGATGTTCTTGGATTTTATCTGATTCTTTGCTTCATTCTGTATTTGGCACAGAGCAAGTTATTATTCTAATCAAAATGTTGAAAGCCACAATTTTTGTTTTTCATAGCTGCAGACTTTGCTTTACCAGCCTTAGCTCACTGTTCTTTTATCAGAGTGTTCATCACATATTATTGTCTGCAGTCATGGGCAAAAAGCTGTGGTTTCCTGCTATAATTTCGTAATGATGAAATGAATCCTGCTGAGAAACATCACAAGGAGATGTTTTCAAGACCTTGCATCTCTAGCCTGTGGGAGATGTGGTTTGGTATTTCTCTATAATTACTGTAATCTATATACAGAAAGGCACAAAAAACAATGATAAGGCAGAACACACAGGAAAAAAATTAAATATAAATTAGTGGCTGGCCTAGAGAAGCAACTGTTCTCATGCTCACCCAAATAACAGTAAATGAGGAGTTTGAGGGGCAGAAGAAAAAACTAAAGTTCACAGTAAAGTGTAAGATTCACCAGAAAAATCCAGCTGGAGGCAAGGAATTTTCCTTTAAATACCTATTTATTCTTTATTCCGTTACTCAGAGTTTTGGCTGCCATCATAACAGAGTTTAAGGAGTAACTGAGATTTCAGCAACCCTTGAATGATAGCCCCCTGTGAGAACAAAGAGCAATTTCTGACCTCACCCCAAATCACCTTGTTCTATGGACCAGCTCCATCTCAGCTCATCAAAGGGTAACAGGTGTGTCAGAGGCCACAGAATTGCTATGCCAGGGCTCTTCAAAGGACAGTAAATTTTTAGAGATGATGATCTATGCTTTCCTCAGATGCTGTCCTGGATATGTACCTTCCCTTAAAGCCATATGAGAAATCCTCTCATCTTGACAATATCCAAAAAAGTTACTCTGACTTAAGGAAGTTTTTCCAGGAGTCCCTGATACCCTCTCATTTTGCTTTTTTTCTCTGTCCTCATCTCTTAAATGCCATGTACCTCTTCCTCCTCACTTCTTCTAATTGTATTAATTATACAGAAAGAAAAGACATTACAATGTTCTGCTCATGCAAAATCATTGTTATATTCAAAATGTAAAGGTAATTACAGTTGACAATTTCATTTCCTTTAGCATAATCATGGAAATTGAGTCATGGATTAAGGTTTTAACAGCTCTTTACCCCCCATTAGAGCCTTCTCCTGATGAAATATTGCCACAAACATCCTAAAAAGTTGGGGTTTTTTGGGGTTTCTTCTGGTTATATTACTGCTCTGGAAGAAGAAGAGGGAATGTTCCATAACATTTAGGTGAACATTGGCCAACCAGAGATTAAAAACATACAAATGAAATGAAAAAAGCACAGAACACTACTTTTGGCCTGATCCTGCTCATTCCCCCATTATGTGCAGTAGGAACAGAAGCCTATTGGAAGGGAAAAGCATCTATACAAATTGCAGGGTTGTTTCCTTTAATTAAATATATCTTTTCAAACAATTAACCCTAGATGTAGGCAATATTAATTGGTACTTATGTTCCAAAACAACCAGCGATAACAGCTTGTATTTCACCAGCACCTTCCAATTGGAATTGGTTAACTAAGTCGTTAATTAAAATAATTAGCAATGATTCGTAGAACCTAAGGAACATAAACATATTTGTCTTTATCTCTACATCTACAAGATTTCATGCAAACATTCTTACTAATGTAAAATTTCATTTGTTTTCAGAAAAATACATTTCCTATGTGCAAAATAGACCCTATTTGAATACAGTCATAAAAAGAAAACTTTAAAGTGAAAAAAGCCAAAAAACTTTGGGATTTCTGACATCCATGTCCACCTCCCGTAGATACTTCTCTAGCACGCAGGCCTTAGCATTTGTAAGAGCATTAAAAATACAAACTGGCCACTAGCCACTTGAATAATTAATTAAAATGGGTTTTGCAGTATGATAAACGCTAATTTTTTGGGAGCAATTCCCCAAGCAGACAATATAGAATTCTGTGAGGAATTAAGACACAATTAAAAAATATGCTTCAGCTAATTAGGAATTTAATTATGCTCATTTTACTCAGAAAATAATGGGTAGCAAATAACACCACGTTCTTATATGAAAGACATAAAGGGCATATCTTCATATCCAATTACATTTCAGATTAAAAGAGGCTTTTTTACAGACCAAGACCAAACCTACTGAACAACTCAATCAACTAATTTACAAAGCCACTAAATGCAATAAAAACAGTGGCTTGTACGATCATGAAATCACAACAGCCAACACCTTTAAACTCCACGTCTATTTCTAGCCTAAGAGAAAATTAGAGAAATGACTGAAACAACAAGCAACATAAACAAGGACACTACAATGTATCTGTCCAGTACTAACCTGACATTTTTCATGTGCATCACTAATGACTGATTTCTTCACTTCAAGTGGTAAAATCTCTAACTTTTTTTCAGTTTGTTCCAGTGCTTCCTCTGTGCTCTTTTCCCAGGGCAGTAGAGCTGTGGCCTGGAGACAGCCAGGTCACTTCTCATGGCAGAGAAGAGTTCCTGAAGGCCCAGCCCTGGCACCAGGCACCATGAAGCACATGTTTTACCAGAGTTACCAGGCTGCTCAGGAGCAGTGTCATTCCAGAGAAATGCTCTTGTCATTCTATTTCTTTTGCTGGGGCCAGCCAAGAGGCCATGGAAGCAATGCTGAAACACACAGAGCTTAGAGTGGCTTTTCAGCACTTGAAGTAAATGAGATCATTTTAGTCTTTTATGAATGAGCAGAGTCCAAGGAAATTTTTGTGGATCCTAATTTGCATAATTAACAGTGTAAAAACCCTCAGCTATTCACCCTCTGAGCCTTGACAATTCAGCGAGTTGGCAGGAAATTAAAGGCCTTGCTGGAGAGGAGGGTTAGATTTTTCTGGGAAGATTTCAGAGTAGGCTGGGGCTCAGGGACACAACCCGAGCTAGAACCTTGAGCTCGAGACTGGAAACAATTTTGGAGCAAATGGTGCTTGCACAGTTGCTGGAAGCCAAAGAATGACAGTGCTGGAGAAGCACCCCGGATTTCTGCTAACAGAGGTAATTCCTGGTAGCACTAATTTATTAGTACTTCCAGTAAGTTCTAGATTAATTCTTTCATGATGATGGGCAGCAAAAGATTCTCTACCAGCAAACCAGGGCTGGCATCTGCACTAACTTCCAAGAGCAGGAAGCAGGCAAAGCTTCCAGCCCAGCCACCTCTGCTTGTTAGTCTTCCGCGCAGCACAGCAGCCTGAACCATGACACTGGGCTTTAGCAGACACTGAAGAAGTCTGCAACATGATGAAGAAAAGACTCTTAAAACTGGGACCATTCCATCATCAGACACAACTCCTACTCAATGCCTAAAAGCTCATTTCAGCAGCCAAACCTTTTAAACATAAAACCTTTATAAAATAAACTTTTCACCCATATGGCCAAGACTATTGGATTGCAGGAGCTTCATTTCTCTGATTATCTGCTGTGGAGCCTCAGAAAATGTATTTCATGGAGTGAAGGGTAGTGGCATTTTTATCATGGAAAGAAACCCAAAAAATTGGGAGGAAGCGAGGCTTCATCAGAAAAAGATAACCCCTACTTCACATGTTCATAAGGTGAACGTGAACGAATGCACTTACAAGTCTGACTATGCACATCTTCAAATCTCAGGTATGTTAATACACAGCACAAAGGACAGCATCCTTTTGTAGACTGAAGGACTGCTTTTTAGGGCTGAGAGAGAAAAGCATTATCAAAACATTTTTACGCAGAATAACTGTGACTAACATAATGGTTGCAACAGCTAGAAAGAATCTTAGTGAATTGAAAGAGATGGCACAGCCCCTTCAGATACTTTCATTACCAGAAGAAGTACAGCCTGCAGTCCTTTGCTGCAATCCCTGAATTCTTTCTCCACCAAGCATTGATTTTTTGGAAGTCTGATTATCAGCAGCTGAAAAAACCCCACACAGAGGGTAAGATGACTTACCCTCTCTCAAAGATGCGTAAGTCATCCAAAAGAATGATATTGATTATTCTGTATCATCGCCTGCAGTTCCTAGATTTACGACAGGGCTATCAGAGAATTACAGTATTATTTTAAAGAAATGCATTAAACAAATATTTGTACTGCTAACCTGCATGCCCAGCCTTTAAGTGTCATACATTTTAAGTTCAGCTGACCTTTCCATTTTCTTTCTCAGTCCCTAAATAGAGAGCAGACCACATACCTTGAGCGCTGTCCAATTATTAGCTCAGAAATGTAATTTTAATTCCACTAAATGAGTTATTCTACACAGTAAGTCCCATGGTTACAACTAAACTGCCTCTAGAAAACTGAGGCCGAGCAGCAGCAGACTGGCTGAGCAGTCAAGCAGCAAGAGGCACAAGTCTGGTGTAACACTTTGCACCAGCAGGAGCTACTTAGTTTCTTTAGGTGAAGGAAACTGTCATTTTGAAAAAACTAAATCGCGAATTAGATGGCAAGGCTATACACAGAGTGTCTACAGAGACTACAAACTGGAGAGCTCGCTTATATGCAAGGAGAGTCGTTGTATCACAGTTACAGTATGACATCCAGTTTGATCCACAGTTACAGCATGTTACAGCCACAGTTTCAGCATTAATTCCAGTCCTGGAATTTTACAGAATTTCAAGTTTATATGAGGTGAAATGCTCATTTTCCCTGGGCTGTTTTGGTTGCTTTGTGGGTTGCTTTGTTGATTTTGTTTCTTTTCCTTTTTGAATTCGGTGCTGATTAATGTAATAATAACTGATTTGGGTAATGGTTTTAAACAATTATCAGGAAATACTCCAGAGATTCCTCTTCCCAGTTTCAATAACCAACACCCAAGAAGCTTTATTTAGAGAATGAAATGCACTTTAATCAAACTGATAGAAGCTCTGTGAATTTCAAATTCTATCGTACAGCATTATGTAGCAGGAACAAAATTACTTTCTGTTGACTGTTTCATTAGCTCTCATTACGCAGTTCTATCATACATAACTGGAAAAATCTTATTTAATCCTTACTAAATATGACAAAGACCTCGAGTGAACCATTTTAAGTTTAGATCTTATCAGAAGCCTTCGTGTTAAAGGCACAGAGAGCTTTGATTCTAAAGAAACTGTCTGTGCAAGAATACTTACATAATAAATGAGATTATTTCTACCCCAGAACTCAACATTACCAGAAATCTTTTCAGAAACTAAATTCTCAGATGTCTAATAAAATATAAAAGCATCTGTGCCTTCAAAGTGGCTCTGACCTAATGTTACAGAACTAAAACAGACTACTATTAAGTGACACATTCACTTCTATACCAGTTCCACATCTCTGAAAAAGCACTGAGCTGGCTTTAGATTGTGAGTAAAGCTGGAATTTGGTTTTTCTAGCTGTAGCCAGCTGAAGTGGCTCACCAGGATGCAACAACCCCGGAGGCAGCACAAGGAAGGGAGACGGGAGTCGGCCTGAGGACTGGGAGCAAGAATACTCCTTCAGTGGCAGGGAACAATGCCATTGGCTCAGCCACAGCACACGGTTTTAGCCAAGAATAAAACATCCCAGGTCAGCTTTGTCTGAGCTCCCTGCAGTCATCTGCATTTACACCGTGGACTTACCTTCAGAAATTCCTACTTCTAAGAGCATACAACCCAAGGCTATACACTGTGACAAAAAGAGATCTCTCATTCCTCAAAGTAGTCAAAGGCCTTTGCTCAACAACAGCTTTTGTCAACAGCTCCTTGTCCTATTCAATAATCTACCCATTCTGAAAGAGTGCTGGACAAGCTTCCCCAAGAAAGCATCTCCATTTCCCTCCATGCTCTGCTATTCTGCCTCCTTTCCTTTTGCCTCTTGACCCTATGCTTTGATAATCCCATCCTGCTCCTTATATCCAACCTCCTTCCCCTTGCACCAGCTTTGGGGCTTTTCATATCCCTCACTGATGTGTTTGAATTTCCAAAGTCTACAGGAAAAAAACTCCCAGGAAAATTATTTACACACACATTGCTTTATCTTTCTGCCAGCACAGTGAGTTGCACAGACTCCCAGAGAGGTGTGCTGAAAGGCAAAACTCATGCCATGGAGTGCCCAGAGCACGTGGGCAACAACTGAGGGGCGAGCATGTTATGTGGAGACAGCAAATTCAGGGCTGGGAATGCTCCCTTTGGCAAAGTGAGGTAAGGGGCTCAGAAACACAGACAATCTCTACTTTGAAGCCAGCAGATAATTGGAATGCTGTTTGGACCAGTCTACAGCAGCACCAGACATCAATCATTTGGCCTTGGCTGCTAAGTTTCGTATTTAAACCACAGAAAGGCATCTCTGCCTAAGAATTCCATGTGCCACACCACCTCTTTACCAGGTAACCAAAAGACAAGGACACCTAAGTCCACCCAGAATGAGGAAAAGGGAAGCAAAAATGCTTTTTGCACTTTGAACAAAGGGCTTTCTTCCAATAAAAGACACCAAACAGCACTCCCTGGACTTAAGGCCAGTGTAGTGACTCCAGTGAACATTAGGAAGAAAATAAAAATCAAAGCACATATTTGACTGGTTTCAACATAGTATCTTCCAAAATGTCTCCTCAAGGATGGACAGAAGCAGCAGCTCATGTAGTGTTAAAAATGAGAAAGCAGAGAGAACACTGTATCTCCCATTTTCTGAGCAGCTTCAAACAGGCAGACTCTCTGCAAGGCTTCTAACAACATTCAAGGGCTACAAAAGCCATCTGACTTTGCTGCACCTTTTGTTCTGCTCTCCTGTGCGGCTGCCTCAGCTGCACATTCATCTCCCTGCATTTCTAGCACCTCCTACACAGACAAGCTGATTGAATGGCTCCCTGCAGCTCTGACCTGCTATCCTGCCTTGGAATGAGCAACAGGGTATGATATGACAAGATGGTATTGCAGAAGACCCTTCACAGCCCAAAAGCTGCCAGGGTCTATCCTCATTGCAGTCCAGGTGTGAACCCTCTGACACACTCACAGGCATGGGCTCTGTCAGGGGTAAGAGGGGAAATCCCACCGGTATCACTGGAGTTGCACCACACATCCCGAGCCAGGGCACAGACAGACCAGACTCCAGAATCCCCTGAAGAGCCTCCTCAGTTCTCGACAACTGAAAAGTGAAAATTCCAGGTTCTTTTCTAGACGATTTTTCCTGTTTGTCTTGGTTTGTTTGGCTTCTGTTTTTACTTAGTTATCTGCTGCAGTCCTTTTTATTGGTCATGGGCTTTTAAAATTCTGTATCTACCCTCTATTTGCCAATCAATGAAAGGGAAGCTGCAATGATTAAGTATTCAACCCCTTGTGTCTAGTTTTGTTGGGGTTTTTTATGGTTGTGCATAAAATACATGGACAGACTTGCTAATTAATGCAAAGGTATGATTCCCTTTTCTGTTTGCAGTTAGATATGCACAAGTGATATTTAGACACAGCAATCCTCCAGGACAAGATTCCAATCTGCTGAATGTACACGTTGCAAATCAGGTCAGGGACCTCTGGGAGAGCTGGTCACAGTTCCCACAAGCTCTGACCAAACTCCGGTGCTAACAGTCTGTCACTTGGAATAGCAAAGGCAGCACAGCACAAACCCTTAAAGACTGCTCCCTGCTGTGTCCCAAAGGTTGCAAAAAGGAAAAGGAAGATAGGTTAAGAAGTTCAATACCACTGAAAAAACTTCTCTTTATACACCAACCAATAAATAGTGTGATTTGGACGATGAAATTAAGTTTCAACATTAGTAGAGACTCTTGATTTCCAGCTTTCAATGCTGTAGCAATGTATTGGGTTTATGTGGCTATCATGATACTTATCCTCAGAGATAGCACCCAGATTTGTCACCCTCATCCTTATTATGTAAGGTATTTTCTGTGAGAATTTGGTGCCCTAACATACTTTTATAGATTTCTCCAGCATCCTGTCTTGGAGCTTATTGTTGAAGGCAGTGTCTGCAAAAACCCCGGCTGAATTGTGGAGACTGTGCTGCCGGGATAAACAACACAGTGATCATTTGTTTATTCCATCTGGTCTAAGAAGCAGAATCAAGTGCACTTGGAAGAAAACAACACTTTTAACAATCCTGTTACTTACTCCTTTTTGACCCCAGTGTGGGGGTGGAACAACTTGCTAACAAGGCTTAATGAAAAGCTACAAAACTTGACCCCAAATGACTAACGTGACATCCAGAAGCTGCTGCCATTGAAAAACATCTGTTGTGTATCTGAACTTTGGTAGATTAAAATTAAGATTTTGATGTAAAAATTCAGTTGCAAACCTTCTGATTTTTTTTGTAAACACTTATCATTGATGCACACAGAAAAGTCTAAATCTCTGTTTCAGTGTTAGCAAATGGTACATGAGATGGCTCTAGCTGGCATATTACAATAAGGGATTTTAATTCCTTAAATTTATATGGAAAAGGCTACTGATGTTAATGCAACAGGTTAGAAGCCTAATAAATGAGATTAATTAATGTGGTATTAAGGACGGAATTCACCTCACTTAATGTGAGTTGTCTGTAAAGTGTCTACGTGGGCTTTGTTCAGTTAGTGAAGAGGCAGACACTGGAATGATTCTGCTTCATAGACTGAGGCTTCTCTATAGGATGCCATCAACTACAACCTAAAATTGCTTCTTTTGCTTCATTTACTATAAAAGGAATATAGATGACAAGCTCGGATATAAATATAATACATGCCTTACGTGCCTACACTTGGGCAGCTGAATCCTGTCTTAATGTTGCAAAAAGTTTTGGAAAAAGAGTGTATAATCAAGATTTTTTGCTTTAACATTTATACCACTGAGATTTCATGGTTCACCTTGATATAAAATCAGAATTAGTTGTTGAAGGGGTAGCTTTCATATATTCAAAGAATTCTAATTATTAAAAAAATTGTTAGCATGGGTTTGGATTAAAAACAGGTTGAAGGCCATAAATTAAGACTGTGGCTGAATACCAGGCATGGAGCAAGAAGGGACACGGAATTTGGAACAGCCCACATACCTGGTTCGTGATTAATTTTGTCACTAGGCAGCTGGAAATCAGCAGCAATACTATTTCAACAATTTTGGTTATAATATTAAGTTACAATGAAATTGAAAATCTAATGTGGATTAAAGAAAAAATTATTAGGGAAACGAAAGAAAATAGGCAAGAGTTCCCCCAAGAAAATAAGATTCAGACTGGAATACATGCAAGTTAATACCTGGAGAATGAAAATCCAAAATAAGGGTAATTCAAGAGACGTGAAAACTTGGATATCAGTAATTTTGAAATAAATCTAGGGGCAACAGTGGAAAGATAATTAGGCCTCTATTCGTCGTGCAGTGTGTAAGTCTGAAAGGTTAATGCCATTTTGTGCTACAGAGACATACACATTATACAAACCACAAAGAGCTAACAGTCTGCTCTCCACAGCCTGACTACACCTGACACATTGCCTCGGGTTCTAAGGAAGTTGTTACTATGACTTAGAAGAGCAAATTATAACACTTAATCTCAATGTTTTTTAACAGCTAGGTTCAGATGACATTTCTCAAGCAGTTTTATGAGGATTTTGTCAACTTTAATAAGCTGCACAGCAGATAAAACAGAATGACTACATGATCCATAATGACTAACCATGTTTTCCATCTGATTTTAGTCTATTTTGAAAGTTTTCCAGGCCAAATTCAAACTTTGCCAATTAACAGCTCCATAAGCAACGAGTTCTAGACACTGCATCATCTCCCCTTCTAAAGACACTGCTTAGGTACTGGTCATGTGCATCTGGGATACTGGTGACTGACCAGCAGGCTGTGATGTTACCAATTTCAATTTTTTTTTCAAGAATGCTGACATTCAGTCCATTAACATACTGGTTAAGCAGAGCCCACTATGTTATTATTTCCCATACTAGCAATCCAGGTACTGTAGTCAGTACTTGAAAACTCCTTGCTCATATCACTGGGAATTTAAGAAATTGCTATTATCCTTTGGGAATTAAATAGTAAAATTTGAAACTATCTTTCAAAATAATTTGAAGTTTGCCACGTTCATAATCTCAGGGTGCTTGTTTGTACGAATTTGAATCCCTGGAGCTAGGCTGGCTGTGAATTTCAACATGTCATTGATTTTCTCTCTACAGAAAGGAAGCTTCAGTTTGGATCTGCAGCCTCTACCCACACACATTTGAAAAGTAGATGATTGTAATTTTCTAGCTTAAGAGGAGTTCTATAAATATAGCCCAACATTCAGTTCTACTAAAGATGATGTGTCTGGAGGAACTATATGCACAAGTGTTCTGCTACTGTGAGTGAGTCTTGCTGAGAAAATGGCACCAAAACCTGTATTTTTTTCTGTAGCTTGCCCATGTGTCATCAGAAGCCATTTCAGCAAAGAATTGTTCCATGAAAAATCAATGTGCCACACAATCAAGCTCAAAAGAAATTGTGGAATCAGCAGATGATTTGTGAGGTAAGCCAATGCTGATGTAAAGTGAAACAGGGATCTTTTATCTCTGCTACTTCCATTGAAGCAGGGTATTATTACACTGCACTAGGAGAGAGAGCTGAAGCAGTACTCACCACAACACTGCCCACTGTGTGGCCAGCACAAACCTTCTTCTGTACCATCACCTCACAGACACATTCTTGTGTCCCACAGAGCAGCACATCTCCTGTGAACATAACCTACCAGCTAAAATCCTAACTGCCTCTTAAGAGGTTAACTGCAATCAGTGACACTAAAAAATATGCTGCTGTTGAAAAAGAAAACCTAAACCCACTTCCTTACCCAGGATATATCAGCTCTAATGAACATGTTGTTCTTAACATGGCATTTATTTGAGGAAACTGAGCTGGCTAATTGCACAAAATGTAAGGGATGATATTTAGTGAAGAAGGCCATAAGTAAAGTAAAACCCTTTAATCAAATTTACTTTCCTTCCTCCATATTTTGAGGAGAAAAATCAGTCGGGTTTTTTTTTCTTACTCCTCTGCCTTCAAAAAACTCCAGTAGAAGCTAAGAAACGGTTTCCTTCAGTATTCAGCTGACTCCAGATCATGGATATTTCAAAGTATTTTCTAAACAGAATTCAACACTCAGGGCTCCTGTTCATTCCCATCAATGCTGAAAGACTCTTCTATTTCAAAATTGTTAAAATCTTTCAGTTTAATGTCTTTGTGCCATGAAGTGATTCAGATGAAAATGTGAAAATTCAGAAGTGATGAAACATGATGACTGCATAACTAGTGCTGCTGTAGATGAACACCAGCCAAGAGGCGCTTCCCTAGGCTTTCCCATTGTGCCATCCTGGCTGGCAACCTCTCCTGATGGGGAAAACAATAACATTAAAAGGGCAAAAAACCCTGAAGTATTTCCATCCTGATTACCTGACACTGCAGATTACAGCACACTAGTCAGACAGCTAGTATAAGCAGTGTTGTATTGCACTAAATAGTTATTTAGTTGTTAGTGCATGTTTGAAAATAAGTAAACTTTTACAGATCACTAAGGCGTTCTCTTGCTCTCAAGCACATTGTTTCATTTTATCCAGTTAAATAAATAAGTACACTTGATCAAGAGGCCTTTTGTTGGCGCTTCCCGAAAGCAGCTGAGACGAGGCAGAAGTGCCCATTTCCATATGCAGAATATGGCAGGAGTGGCTGCACAAGCCCATGCCCCGGAATGCTGATTACCCCGGAGCGCAGGGAAAAGCAGAGCTAGGCTCATCAGCATGCAGGTGTCACTCAGGCATGCCCGGCTCTCCGTGCCTGCCAGCACCACTGGTAACTGAGCTGCAAAAGGCCCCGCTGCCCCAGGCAAGGGAATGAGCAGCCCCTAATGCTTGGCAAATATGTTGGAGAGGAATCTTGTCAAGCCAATTATCGACTAAGATCTCTTCAGATTATTTTTGGCAATGATTTATTAAACAAGTTTAGTGTTCATCTCCAGCACGATGCTTCTAAGCAAAATTTTGGGTCTAAATGAAAACAGATGCTTCATAGGAGTGTTTCAGGAGAAAGCACTCTTTGTTTTTATTTTATGGGACGAATTCGGGGCTTGTTGAGTGGAAAGGAGACAGTTTCTTAAAAGATATCTGGGAAATTAAAACATCCAGATTTGCCAATTCCCGAAGGGGGTTTCTGCTTGGCATATCCTTTCCCTGACAGGGGGAGCAGTACTTGCAGGATATCTGGGCTGCTGCCACAGCCTCCCTGTCTGGCCTGTTCCTATTCATCACTTGCAGGTTAACACAAAATCCCACAAGCAGTGATAAACAACACACACCATCCATTTTTTTCCTCCACTATCTCAACCCTTCACCAAGTCCCCTCAAAGCCAGGACAATGGCTGGCAAGGCTTTCACTGTGTGTGGAAATAACCTGGCCAAGAGATCAGCTAAACAGATTATGTCTACCTTAAAATCATTCTCCAGTGCTAGAGAAGCTCTAACTGGTGACATCCACGATCTTCACACTACCAAGATGCTCTTCACCTCTGCCTTTCAGTATTTCTACACCTTCTATTCACATACACATTCTCACAATATGCACAACACAGTGCAAGGGGAGGCAAGGTTCTTCCTTTTGCTCTCTGAGATGAAAGACCTCAGCTCAAAAGAAAAACATGCAACAGCCTAAGTGATACATCCTTTCCATTCATTATCTTGTGTTAGCATTGAAAAGAAAGCTGATGCATGCCCAAGCCACACTTCAAAATTGTTTGGGAAGGTGTTAGTCAGGTCTAAACCAGGCTGAGTCTTTTTGTCAATTCAACAGCTGAGGTGAATCAGATGCAGATATAGAAATGGTTGAATCATTAGAAAAGTCCAGCACACCAAACACATTCAGGAAAACAACAGAAACTCACCAGTTCACTTCAATCTCTTTTCTTCCCAGCTGGACACAAGACAAAGAGGCCCACTTGTGGGCCCCAGTTCCACTGCCTTAGTATGCAAAGGTAAACGGCAAATGACTGAAAGAAAAAGCTAGGCCAGATACACCCCCTTCTCCCTGCTCTCGAGTCTCATTTCATCTCTTCTTAGTCTTCATTTTACAACAGCAAGCTGACAAACAGAGCTCTGTTGCATGAGACAGACTTCAGTTTATAAATCCTTTTCACCTCAGCACAAGCATTTCTTAGATATTTCTAATAGTGTTGTCTTGCCTGATCTCTCAGAGAAAAAACCTGACGTTTCCTTTGTACTTTTTTTTTTTTTTTTTTTGCTTCATTGCTTCTCTACCTGAACGTACCTCATCCTCCAGTGAATCAGGTGAGATATATACAGAGCCTGAAATGCACAGAGAACCTCAGGGTCCATGCTGTATTTTACACTCCCTTATAGTGTGTAAATAAGTACACACAAACTTACATTTCTTAAGCAGTCTTCTGGCTAACAGGGCCTGTCCTGAAACAAGACATTATGGCCTGCATATACAAAAGATTATTCACTAGGGGAACTGAGGAGAAACTTCTCTGTGTACAGCAGGAAACCAGCCAGTGGAAATGACTGACAAACGCAGCAAGAGGGGTTCAATCTGTGAGGGATTTTAAGAAATTAGTGACATAAAAAGGAAAAAGTAATTACATAAAAGAAGGGAGTGCAAACAACAGTATAGCAAGTGCTATACTGCATGGAAAGGCTCTGTTGTCTTTCAGTTCCCAAGATGTTCCACATAATCATTTACTATTAGCTCTAATTGACTTCAGTGCAACAAAAGCACAAGGCATTTCTGGACAAGCAAAATACACAGGCACTGCTGAGTAGCAGCACAAAAGAAGTGTAACTACCTCAGGGAAGTCATGGCTTGGCAGCTGATGAAAAGAAAGGAGTTATTCTCTGAGAGTTCATCTCTGCATATTTTTCTTATGCATACAACTACCTCGCACAAACAATGCCACCTACCGTACATGACCATCCTAGGGAAACAGTAATTAAGTTACCTTGTAGAGATTCAAGGTCAAACTAAATCGTACTTGGAAACCTCGGCAACATGTTCATGCTTACTCCTGTGCCAGAAAGTTGCTATTCAACGTGGCTCCCATTATGGGCTTTACCAGTTTACATAATCCTCACCTGCTGCTGACCATTTAATCATCACACTTCTCAGCTGAATTAATTGACACCTCTTCTTCCACTACCACACTTTAAAAACACAACTCAAGACCTGAATTTTTATTGTTAGCCGAGCAATGCAATAGAAAAGAAGAATAGAAAAAGACTGCAGTTCTTGCAAAATGAACCATGGTACGTATATTTGCTTATACATCACTCACTGTACTATATGGACACTTAGTAGCAATTATTCTCATACTAAATCATGTTGCTGTTGCTGATGTGCAAGAATGATTTAGCTTTTGTGTTACATGTGGCTAAAAATTGTGCATTCTTTGTACTAGAGGCTAAAGAAATATACGCCACAACAAAAGCAAAAGCCTCAAAAAGTAACCCTTGAATAAGTTCTGTATCAGCATGAACTCTGAGTATGAATGCTAGGTACTGATGTTGAAAGCAGTGAAATTAATAAACAAGTTTATCAATAGCAGACAAGAGTGAAAATTACCATCACTGAAGTTTATAAACACATGAGATTTCAGCATTTCTGCAATTTAAAGCCAGGCATATATTTTGGAAACACAGCTTTTTAACCCGTAAAAACAAACCAACATTCATCCCTTTCTTTCTTCATTTTATATTTCAACTCCCAACACTTTGAAAAGGATATTAAAGCAGACAAGTCTACAACTGTACGTAAATACTTCCAAAAGAAGTATTCTTTTAAAGAAAAAAGAACTTTGACAAAGGCATTTTAAAGTTGAATCATAAACACTTATTGACAGCTAAAAATACCTCTGGAACAGTTTAAAATGTGCACAAACACATTACTCTGCATTTGAACAGAAATCTCAGGATTAAATCTACAGCACAGAGCTGCGATTCAACTGTGAGTAGTAGGACAAGTAACTGAATAACAACATTTGATCACAAAGACCTCCCTGCAAGACAAAACTGTCTCTAGTACTTCGTTTTGGCTGCTGTGTCTTCTCTGTCAGCCACTGACCGCAGCACTGCTGCTGCACCTATGTGCGGCATGCCCAGGTGCAAGAGGAATAAATATGGAATCTCCCCAAAGTGAAGATAAATTGGTGCAGCTGGAGAAGGACAACCAAAGGCTTGGATGCAGTCTCTCCTATTATAGCAGCCCAGGGAAGCACAGCTGGGCTGCAACACCACATCCTCTGTCACTTCCTGAGGTTGAATAAGACCTGCTGTTGCACAGAGTAACATCCAGGCTCTTGGAATGACAAACAGGATCGAAGACAGACCAAAGCAGTCTGGAAATGCCAATGTTACATTGGGTTTGTATTACTTATGGCTTGAATTCTCTGAGGTTTGAAAATGCCTGCTGTCATGGTCTCGCTGTGCCTCAGCAGACCCAAAGCACACGGTGCCCCAAGGCAAACAACAACCAGATCTCAGTGTCACAATCAGACAGACAGGTATAGAATGCAATCCTCAACAGCAGAAATCAATACTGTTCGACTGCACCAACACCCAGGGTAATGAATATTTATCATTCCCAACTGATGCTTCTAATTTTAGCCTGGTTTACCTTTTTTAACAGAGAAGAAACCTGCTTGTTCAGAAGTCTTGGGTAATTTAGATACAGCACTTTTTAAACAGGTACAGAAAACCTCTGCACTCATAGCCACACAATATATTCATATGTGTGTGTGTCCATCAAAACAGAAAATCATCAAGAATTATGTCACTTGCAGTCACTTACAGGAATCACTTGCTGTGGATGAGTTAGTAACTGAACTCTCACAGTTCAAGATGTGGGATTCTGTGGTACCATATTAGAAAAGAAAAAACATACCTTTAAAAATGCTTTCAAAAAATTATTTTGACCTGTTTGAAGTATTACTTCAGAGCTCATTTAAGGAAACATTCAGGGAAGAGTTGGCAGAACATGTATTTCACCAGCCTCTCTCTATACAACACAGATTAACTATTAACAAGGTACAGAAAAAAAGGAAAACACACAAAATGGTCTGGTCCTTGGGAAGCTGCTCCAGCAAGCTGAGCTGCAGCTCCTTTTACTGCCCTCCCCCATGAAACACATTTCAATGTATCATTTCACACCACTCCAGTGCATCTTAAATGATTTCTTAAATTGCTGTCAATAAAAGGCCTTTCTGGAGAGCAACTCAGTTATCCACATTGCTGAACGATTCTGGAGAAGACACTGAGGAAGACACCGAGGGAGACACTGAGGAGAACCAGAGTACACTGGCCGTCAAAAGAGCAGGCCAAGGACCTTCTGCTCCAGTACTTACTGTAATTAATGGAAGCCTTTCCACTGACTCCTGTGAGTTTTTGGGTCACACACACTTAGTACAATTCCAGATGTTTTCACTCCCATGACTCTGTCCAAACATCCTAGAGACCAACTCCACCCAGACAGAGCTTCATCATGAATTACACATATGGAATTAAGCATAATCCTCACATTGCTTTCCAACGCTCAAGTTCACACTCTCTGAGAAAAACTGTACTAGGCCCGAGACACACCACACACAATAATCCTCCATTTGACAGAGACATACTCCTTGTTTTTTGTCATGAAACTTCCTAGTGCCTAATGCAGCAGCACAGTAAAGAATCACTACAATACATCTGATCATGTAGAAAATGCCATGGCCCAAATCAGCTTTTACACTCTCCACCTCATGCTTTCATAACAGCAGCTACAAAACTGCTGAGATTTTTGTGTACTCTGCAACATTTGTAAGAAGTTTAACATAACTGTAGCTGTTTTCTGTTCACGCAGTGTTTCCAATTTGCCCCAAGACAGAGTTACTTAAATGGCATCTTCCCATCTTGGAGAGATTCTCAGTGGCTGATGAGTGCATTGAAATGCAGGACAGACTCTAACTGTGATTATATAACCCTGTCCTACACTTGGAAAAAGATAATGACGAGAACAGAAAACGTATCTGCTCTATTCTCCTGACTGCCAGTTTTCTCCTAATGGTCAGTTATGCAAGTGTCCCACAGGAATCTTTCATAGTAATTTTGCTACAATGAACAAAGTCAGCTCAAAAGACTTTTCCTTTCCTACCCCAAGGAGCAATAAAAATGAGAGATGACAGAGTTGCTAGGTCACCTTACCCTTTATTCTATTCTACACTTAAGACTATGTTCCATACAGCTGTATTTATTACCGGTCTGCTGCTGAAAGAATTTATCTGACTTAGATCACTGTAATCCCATGGGAGAGAAGTGAACAAAAAATTATTTACTTCAGACGATGATCTCGTTTATTCTCCTTGGTAAAACAAAACATTCACATAAATACACTCACATCAACAATTTCAGTCAGAAAAGACCATGGTTTTATAAAGTGATTGTTTGAAGCTGTTCCTGTTCTGCTGATTTTTAGATTTGTTTGTGGGGTTTTTTGTTTTTTTTTTTCTAAGAAATGTCAAGGAGATGGTAAACGTGAAATCAACAAATTATAACAAATTTTTGCTTTTAAAAATACTCCTTTGCCTTTTAGTAATAGAAACCATTAACTCCTCTTACTGATTTTCAGTCAAACACTAAAATCATAGATATTTAAAACCAATTCCAAATTGCCCTTGTGCCAAAACTGAGAAACACTTTACTTTAGAGCTCAACTTTGAACAACTCAAAAAATTAAAACTTACCTTTAATTCATCATTTATTTATTTGAACTGGTATGGGTTTATTTTGCATAAAACTAAGGCTTGCTAAAATTGAAACAGTTTTAAAGCAGAAAGTACTCAATACAGACCAGGGAAGAATGTTCTCAAACCGCTGGTTGCATACAAAGCTGTTAAGATGGGCCATTTATGCCATAAACTCAGTGACAACAGAACAATATTAGAAATCTCAAAAGATGCCATTTGAGATAAATGCTCCAGGGGCCTGCTTAGCTGGAGTTCTGCACTAATGAAGTTGCTAAAACTAGTTTGAATAATCGGCTATTATTTTCTTCCAAAGCTTTGGAAATCTCAAATGAACCCAAATACTGAAACTATTAATTCACTTGTAACAGAAATTCCAAGTTGCAGATTAGCAAAGCTGTCTGTATTTTTAGGTATCTCAGGGCTAACGTGGCCCAAGGATTTGCTGATGGCTCTAGAAAAAACAAGTGCCAATGGAGTGCTGAGTCAGAACTAAATGATACAGTGAGAAAAGAGTAATAAAGCTGAGCTGAAACATAAACCCAGATGGGCATCAGCTGCTCCAGCCACAAGAGAATCAACCACTACACCACAAAAACTTGCTTACCTCCTCTAGGGCTCTGAAGCTTAATAACTCAGGTTTGTATACAGTTCTAAGGGGAGGGATGGAAACTGTGAGAAACCTACAAACCTAACTGAAGGAGAAAGGAAGCATTTTATTAAACTGCACAAAAGCTGAGGTTGCAAAATGACTACCTTTCAGATCATAGTTGCCATTAGAGATAGAAAAGCTACTTCACTGAAGAACCTGAAAATCTGTTTGGCTCATTACAACTGAAACTCCATACTGAGGCGCATGTTTTAGCTCTGAGATCTGCAAATTACAGAAAACCAAAGCAGTTCAGGTATTTGGAAGCTGTAATTTATTTACAACTGAACTAGCTCTGAACGGCCCCAGTCAGAATCGGGGCCCCAAGATTCACACGTTTCCCCTCCCATTTAAAATAAATTCTCTAAATTTCTTTCCAAAACAACTGTTACATATTCTGTGCCATGTCCCTTAACATGATATTCACATGATAAGCACAAGAAACCTTATTTTGCTTTCAAATGCCCGTGGAGTGCAGATATTGGATCTTGAATTTTCCTTTACATTATATATGTGCTATTAGATCTTGTAGACACTGGGCTCCCTGTGTTCGCAGCCGGTTGCAGAAAGCTGGAATTTCTGGTACATTTAGACAATTCTCCTGGTGAATGAAATGGTATTGATAGTCACTGATTCAAGATCTGAACAGATGTCAGAAAACCACAACTTATCAAGGTCACAACTTAAGAGTCACCCAATGACCTTTCAAAAAGATTTTAAAATAATTTCTAATTTGAATGTTACTCCACCCTAAGTGTTATTCATCGATGGGACTTTTTCAGAATTAAATAATGAACAGGGATTTAGCTTTGCAGGAGAATTAAAGCTAGCAGACTCTCACAATAATGTTCAAAAGAACAAAATATGTGATGAAGAAAAAGTGCTAGTGAAAATTTCTATCAACTCATGCTGTCTTGTCCCAAAACCTGAGATTTACCTCTTTTTTTTGACAGTGGTTAGTAACCAAACCAAAAGAACAACTAAAAAAGAAAAAGTTAAGAAATTTCAAGGGAAGTGTGCTGCACAAGCCTCACAGCAGAGGTTTAAAGAACTCCTCTTGCACCACAGCTCAATGAGAACTCAATAAGCAGAATGCCCAGCTAGTAACAGCATCTGCACGTCCGATCGCGTTGACATTGAACAAGTCAGTACACTGCCCTACCATCCAATGGGGTTCGCAGATATGGATTTTCTTCTCAGTCCCCCCCAAATAAATATAATTTCTGGTCCCAATCCATGAATTACCATTCTGTTACAGTAACAGCAACCTGGAGCTCGGAATGAGCTAGTAGACATGATTTTTGTAGTTGCAGTATAGGTTTAAATATCCACAGTTTAACATAAATAATCAACAATGCGATAATTGCTCAACAGCTTGCAATCCAACTTATGGGAGGTTTTCCAGGCTATTTTCTGCCACTTCTGGCTGTTTTATCCTCATCATTAGAACATAACAGTAGCTGTTCAACATCCCCATGCCCACAGACCTCCAAGCTATTAAGACCCATTCAGAGAGCACGAGCTATGTTTATGTTACATACACCACAGGGGGTACTTAGGGCAAGAGCCACTTAGTTCCTGAAATATTCCGGGTGCTGCCTCACTAGCATCTTTATCTGCTACCTCCTTGCAGTGAAATGAGGGAGCAGTGTCTAACTTCTTACACAAATGGATGGAGAATTTAGATGCTAAGTATTTCTGAATGTGCTGGGTAAAGTCAAGCTGATGTGAGGGACCAAACAAGAGCAGAAGATTTACTCCTCTGCATCTGCCTGCACTCTTCTATCAGTTACCCATCAGCATGCTTCTAAGTATTCTTGTCCTTCAGATGACAAACACATGGCCAAAACATACATGTATTTGAGTATAAATACACATTAGTTTTTCTTTTAACCTAATTTCCTTCCCTCTCAGTCATTCAGTAACTCTAAATTATTTTTAAATTTATCATACACCTGTGCAGAAACATTAAGAGACTTTTATCTTTGCCATGTTCAGCTCATGCCATAGACCCTTATCTAACTCAATTGAATTCCACTATTTGGGACAATGATGTGTAGGAGTAACACCACCCTAAAATGTCTCCTGTCTCCTTTAAGGAAGTGAACCTTTTTGCACAAGGATCATTTGCATCTTCTTGTTGCATAAAAAAAATTTAATCTGTAAGAATGTATAAATCAGGAGGAAGGGGCCACAGTGATATTTAAAAAATATAGAACTATACATGTACGCATTAGAAATTAGATTTAACAACCATTCAGACTCATTTAAGATCATAATATCCCACTGAACATTGCAAGGAGAAAATAGTGAGGATTCAATAGAGAACACAGGAATTTCCTCAGTAAATGTGATGATTTCTGGCACGTTGCTCAAATAAAATAGTCCAGGACATGGAGCAGGAGAGCATCAGCAAAATGCACAGGAAAAGAGAAAGAGAAGGAAATGGGTACACACAAAAAGAGCAGCTTTAGATAATGCTGTTGTGGTGTTCCCACTTCTATGAGCATCATTCTTTCTAACATTCAATTCCCTATTCTAAACTTTGTAGAGGACAAAGACAACATGTCTCACCCAGTGCCCCAGGGCTGGGCATGCAGCACAAGGGAAGCCTTCAGACCTGCTGCCCTTCCCCACATCTGGTGCTTTGGCAGAATAATCCTTTTCCTGACACCCCACAAAGCCCTTTCAAGCACAGATCAGAAGTGCAAGCATCTATTTCTAAAACTGTATCTATCTCACCTCTTCATACCCAATTAAAATCCCATAAAACTGTTGCATGCTCAGGTAAAAATTACATTGGAGCTCTGGCCCCAGAGGTCATCAGCATTTCCAAAGGCCACACATACAGAGGAAATACAAGACTTGTCATTTCAGAAGCTGTCCTGAAACATCCAACTCGCAATTATATTAGGTCATAAAAGCAAAACTCATTTAAACACAGGCAAAATAGAACATGCTTAGAAGCAAAGGACCTGTAGAGAGCTTTATAACGCAAAAAGCTGAAGCTAGCTGACTGCCTTCATGTCATGTCATGATATGTTATCTTTTACACACATTAATTCTGCTAACCAGTGCCAAGGGATTTTCACAGCCATTTCAGCACCTCCAAGGTGACACCTAAGGGGAATTACATTTCACATCAATAACTAAGTGTAAAAGCTCATAAAAACATGTGTGGATATGTATTAAAACTCACTGTCACAGGATCCCTTAAAGTCCTTTAAATCTGGTCCTTGCTCTTCATCTACCTAATACACTAGTAATTTATATCTTTTTAATCAGGGTTCTCCACTCTATAGAATGGAAAAAGGAAAAAAATTAATCAGCATGGAAATAAAGTAGAAAATTATGCATGAAGGACTAAGTTGTTCTTGCAAAGATTATATTGTGTCAGTGTATAGCTTTTTATAATGTGGGTTACACTGTGGTTCTCCAAGACGAGTACTTTTGCATTTCCCATTGACAAATGATGCCAGTTCTATGAATCTGAACAGATCTTTGCCAGTTTCCTGGCTGCTTTTCTTTGTTTTCTGTTTTTTTCTACCTTCCACCTTCCATACTGCTGCAGTGGTGACCTACTTGCAGTCCAGAGAGAAAGGAGGTGGCCTTGGGAGACCAGGTGTCAGCATGGCCGATGAGAGCAAAGGGAGGGCTCACAGAGACACAATGGGCTCACACCAACACCCTGGAGAAACTCTTCACTTCATTTAAAGCTGACTTAACACTAAGCAGTTAGAAATATTTGTTAGAAGTTCTATATATGTCCTAATAGCATTTCTATGTACTTTATATCCTATTAAAACACCATGACTTATTTTAATAATTGGGTTATAACAAATTGAAGCTACTGAACTGCATGATGTTTATAAGTATTAATTATAGTTGTTTTTTCTGGCATGCCTTTAAAAAAAAATCATTATCAATTGCTTAACATTTTGCAGGCTTTGAACAGCCTGGGCAACAGTCCATAAAAACTGGTTCAGGAAGTTGAAAAAATAAAAGGCTCAGCTTTTTCCAAAAACAAAACCAGAGAAAACACCTAAATTTAACAATTAAAAACAAGTGAACAAACTTAGAATGCTTAGTTAAGGAGCTTTGCAGCATTCATATTTTTGCAATGTGCAGTGGATTACTTTTTATTGCCAAACTACTGGCAAAGATTCAGGAATTATGAATGCTTATTGACGTCCAACAAATCTGCCCAATTTTCACTAAATTGCAGTGTCTGAAGCTGCCATTTGCAAATATTCAGTGAAAAATAATTAAAGACTGGCAAGGAAATTCTCAGAGGAGCCTGTAATGATAGCAGCACTCAGAATGAGTTGTGAAGATAAACCCGTTAACATTTGTGAAATGCTCCGATGCCACGATAATGAACTGCACAGAAAGCCCCTGAGACCAGGATTAAATCTGCAACTAAGTGTGATATTAGGACACTGTGTATTAAATACAACAGTGCACCTCACACTGAACACTAAAAAATGACTGAATTTCCCCACGGTCACCTGCAGGTATCTGTGGGCTGCCTAAAAGGAGCACCATAGAAAAAGGAGGTACACACTGATATAGGAGACAGAAATAAGGGTTTGCTAAATTTCATATACAGAAGTGCCAGACTAAATTCAGAGATTCAAAACGGTGACTCTGTACTTCAACTTTTGAGGGTTTGCCTTTGCCAACCCAATCCCTGAGTGTTATTAAACCAAGGGTTTTTTTCTCTCTCTAATAGAGCAATGTCATCACAGCACCTGAGCGGCCCAGAACAGCAGCTTGCCAAGGCAGTGTGCCAGCTGGCTGAATAGAGTCAATTCTTTTTGTCCATACAGGTAGCACATAAAAATGAATGCAGTCCAGTCTAACAACCCACCCCCTGAAAGTAGTCACAATTTCTTAAAATGTCATCCTTAAGCAAAGGCTGGAGCCACTGCTGCACTTACAGCTGTGGCTGAGCTTCCTGCATGTTTGCATAGATTTACTGACTGCACATTCTGTTCCCTACCAGATCCTTGACCTATTGTACACTAAAAATCTCTTTTTCCTGGCAGCCAAAAGGGAATGATTAAACCAGGTGAAGTGATTACAATAATATATTCATGTATTAAAAAATAGCTTAAATAGTTTTATCTTGGACGCCTCCCAATGTTTATATTCATACCTGTATCTGTGTTATTTCCTTTTTATTTTGTGCTGAGACACCAAGTCCAGCCAAACAGAAGATGTTCAACTGTAAAGGCTTTTTACTTTAGCCCAAATTGAACTCCTTAAGCAGCACAAATAGATATGAGCCAATATTTCTCCAAACTTAGGTCTCTTTCTTTATATAAACATCCGTTGATTCAATTACAAACCTCTCAAGTAGGTTTTTTTCAGCTATCAACCAGACATAGAAACACGAAAGAAAAAAATCCATTTGCCTTTGAGGAAGAGCATCACAGCATATACAGAAACCCACACCTCTGGAGCTACTCCATGCACACCTCAGGAGGCTCTCCAACTGGAAAAATAGTGTAAGAATCAGGTGCTTCTCAAGAAAGCTGCAGGTAGAGTCAAAGCATTCATTCTCTGAGCAGGGAAAGAGAAAGCTGTCTGTCTTCATCTTCAATAAAGGGATGGTGCTGAAGGGTAAAATGTTTATCTTAACCTTAAACCCGTTAATTTTAGACAAAGACAAGAAACGAAAGCAGTACTTTATGTATCTACCTTTGTAATTCATTATAATTCTGGGCAGCCTTTTTGATTCTCTTACTGGGGGAGTGAAAGAAGGAAGGACTTTCAAAACTTTTCATTAAAAGAAACTTCTGTGATGGAAATTATGCAATAAGTGTGCTGCTCCATAAAAGAGAAACCAGTTAATGGAAGACACAAACTGTTTAGTTTACTGTCTGGAACAAGAGAATAAACAAAACTAACACAGATCAGCTGGGACTTGCATGCACCTTCAGATTTCGTTCTACTGGAGAGAATATTCCTCTAAAGATATTTGCCATGTTTGCCTGATGAGTTAGGGTAAACAGACAAGGACTGGCCTAAATGAAAACAGTGCTGCAGAAATGACAGAGCAGCTCCCAAGCTAGCAAAGCATCTAGCAGATGTTCACTGTTCTCGGGAAGCTAAAGGCTGCCCTTGACAATTTATGTTCCTGTGCATTTTCCCAGCAGCTGGTACCCTCCTCTTGCCTCCTGGTCTTTGGTTCTGGGATCTCAGAACTGGGGCTGATCTCCAGGGCCTTTGTGGCAGGTAGCACTCAGAGCTCACCAGCAGAGGTGACAGCATTACTTCATCTTCTTCAAACCCTTGAACACAACTCGTGGTGCAGTACCTCAGCTGCTCCCTTGCTCCATCCCTCACATCTCGGCTGGGACAGTAACCTACTTTCCCACCCATCCTTTTTTTTCCCCAAAAATTCTCAGCTGTCCTTCATCCCCTTCTACATTTCTAATCCCTCTCTTCATTTCTTTCCTATGATAAAAATAAAAGTGAACTACTTGAAAAGTAGAAAGGCTACTCTCACAACCCTGATTACATCAATAAGGTCACATAATTTGTCTCAGCTACAAATTCACCTCAACCCAGCCATACCGAATTTACACTTAACACAGTGGGTGGCCAGATCTTTATGGAGGCTACCTCTGCAGCCACAATGCAATAAAGTAAGGATGACACCGGTCTCCATCTCATCGTTTTCTCTGAACATCCCCTGTATTTGGCCCACAGTAACCAGAAGGGAAGTACTCTAGATGACAGTATTGCCACAGTTCTTTTAGCAGATGGTATTTAATTTGTTGCAGTCAGAAACCTCCCAGACAGTAATAGCTCTCTGTTGAGAAGGAATTCCACAGAACAGCAACCAGGCAAGTTTTTGCACATTATGCCATGTTTCAGAAATGTATTTAATTATAGACCCACAAAGCCTGTGACTAAGATTCTATTTGACCTCTCCCAGATCTCTCAGAGACACATTTCTATTTCTAAATTGTGAAGGATGCGTGTTAAAAGTCAAGATGTTAGCAAGAAAAGCCAAGTAGGAATTACTAATTAATTTAATACTATCTACCTACTGAACTCCTTACTCTGATTAGCATGCAGTATCAGCTGAAGAAGCCCAAATAGCACTTACCTGGGAAACAACTAACAGTTTTAGAGCAACTTTATAATTTATGATCATTACTAAACTGATGAAATACTGCTTTTCACAACAGTATACAATTACGTGAGAGTCTAAGGGGCTTGAACTATTTCATTAGCAGTATTTACTGAGCACTAAGAGCACAGTCCAATTTTGTTTCTCTCTAGAAAATGTCTTCCAAGGCCCTTTATGCTCTGGCATAATTTTGCTTAGCCTTCCAATAGCATTTTTAGACAGTCTCAGTTTCCTGTACTTTTGACCTCTGTACTGTGGAAGGTCTTGAGGAAAGAGCTATATAGCTCTTGACCAGAGTGACTCCCAGCTCCTATGTGCCTTCAGAGAACAAGCCATTCCCTGTGAAAGCAGATGTGAAGCAATCCCCATTGCTGTGACACTGCCATGGACAGACAGACCTTCGATGCTGCTGCTGTGACAGCGGATTTGTGGTGGGATGTGATAATGATCTTTCTGCAAATCCAGCTCACACCTTAATGCGGGGACAAATTGCCTCTGCTCCTGGGAATTGAACCACCTTAAGAGTCTGCCTTACTCAGCTCAAGTATCATCTCCAGTTAAAAGATTGCTTAACTTAGGCAAAAAGCACTGGCTTAGCTCATCGCACTTTGACTTTAAATACAGGCTTCTGTAACTTCAGGGGGTCAGTTCAATACTGAAAGCTTTTAAAAATTCCACAGTTAGTTTACCATCTTCTCTGCCTCCCTTTCCTTTGCACTGGCCTTTTAAGCAAGAGAAAACACACCAGAGAAAAAGCTGCTGATTTACTTCCCAGTCCAGAGTCCCTCACTCAGTCACCCTGCCAATACCCATTTTCTAGTGCCAGCACTAGTGTGTGAAACAAGCTGCTCCTTCTGCTGCATTCAGGATTTCTGCCACAGCTTCTGTGCCCTCTGTGCCCCCAAAAGGACTTGCAAAAAAAACCAATCTGCTATTAAATGCTTGGTTTGAATAAACACAAAAGCCACAGTCCCTCACCATTTTTCTGCTCCCAGCCTTTCCACATTACACGTGGAGAAGTGGGACTATGTTGCTGTGCAAGCTAATCCCTAGGAAGGTGGCATTGATAATCACCATTTAATTTCTGTTCATAAAACCTGCAAGTGTTGCTAGGTCAGCAGCAGCACTATCATCCACTATGGGAGAAGATAGTCAAAGTAAAAGCTAAAGTAAAATGAAGCACTGCCCTTCCTAAAGTGTAGAAACTGGCCTGCTAAGAATCAATGGACAGAGCTGCCTGATAAATCTCCTCCTTCAATCGTCTCCTCGGTGCCTAAGTTGCAGATGTCAGCAGCACTGATGAAGAAGATTAAACGGGTTTAGAGTGACTTTGTGGAACAAATGTAATGGATTCCAAAGATTGCTGTTCAGGGCCTCGCGCGCTGGAGTCGCTGCATACCAAACAGCACACTGGGAACAACTGCTGTGATCTGCACTTTGTATTTCCCCAAGCTTGCTTCCCAAAAGGACAGGACAGTCTCCTGCTCTCCACAAGTACAGAACTCACAACTGACTATATTATTTCTTTTCTTTCCATCTATTTCTACTTTCTGTATAAAAACAAAAATGGAAAAAGCTGTCAGCTAAAATATGCTGTCTCCCTCCTTTCCCCTTCTCATACCCCCATCACAAAAACATGCATCACATTTTCCCCACGCTAATCTAGGACTGTAATTGAGAAATGTGGGTAAAAATAAGGCATTCTTTTACTAAGAAAAGTATTTACCAGATCCAAGCCTCAACAGCAGTAAAACCAGGATTAAATTTCTTCAAGTCTGATTCAGCACCTATGTCACTGATAGAACTCACATTTGCTTTGCTGATGCAGCATCAAACAGAAGAAAAACCAAAGCAAGCCTTCAGCTCCTAAAAGACCAAGCTTGGAAGAGCATTGAGAGAAGCCCCACCTGAGCCTGTCTAGATGCCACAGGCACACAAAGGTGCTCCCAGGCTGTCCCAGCAGGCACAGAACTGCCCAGGCACAAACTGCCGCCACCAGCTGGCTGACCCCAAACCGAAGCACCGGAGCCTTGGAGCCAGGAACCAGCTCAGTGTGCTGGATGTGCCCTGCAAGTACAACACACCTGATGCACTGCAGCTTGGGGCTGAACGACACCGGGAGCAAACCCAGCTCAGCTCAGGTACCAACCTCCCGCTCAGAGCACTGCTCAGGATGTGGGAGATGAGACCTGCACACCAGGACCAGCAGGAGGGCCTTTAGGAAATTCTCAGCCTCTGATTCTCTGGAGAACTGCTTGCCATTGGTGGATTTTGGGCAGTTGTTTCTGTGGCTATCTGGCCACCAGACAACCTGGGAACTGGAATAAAAGGGAACCAAACCCTTTACCCTAGCAGACAGGACCACCTTTCAGTAGGCAAGATGTCCTAGAATTGTATTAATTTTACCTGAACTGTAAAGGCTGCGTAAAAATTTCATACAAAATACATACTGCGCTTTCTACATAAATGAACTACGAGATTAGCACTGGTTTATGAGTAGTAAAAGTAACAAATGGATGGACTCATCCATCAAACCCTAATTGCTCCTAAGAACTCAGTATAAGCAGCAAAGCTCTGCAGTAGGCAGCCAAAGTTGTTCTTTATTTACCTACAGTGGCTTCACACAAAGTTCCCAGCCCTAAACCCTGCCCCCCAAAAAATCCCAAACCAGTGCCCTCCCCCCCTAAAAAACCCAACCCCTTAAATGAACTGACAAAACCAGAGAAATATTTTCACCACTTGGAACTGTTAGCTCTCTGTCACAGCCTTGCCTGAAGTGAGAAAGCAACTACTCCCAAGACAGTAATTTCAGAACTGGATATACCTATCCACCCATACCCCCCCAAACTCATGCTCTTGGTGGGAAATGTGAGTGAGAAACCCAGGACTTAGGCTACAGCCGGCATTTTCCCCTTCTACCTTATAAATCAAGTTTGAAGAAAATCCAAGGCGCTCTAGCACCGGAGGGCTGTGCCAGATCCTTCTTCCACGCCCTCTAAGAACAACAAAGGCTCAGCTCCTGGCCATGCCAATACCTCCCTCTACCAAGTTACAGACACGAGGACAGATGGCCAAATCAAACGTGCCTTTCTGTGCTTCCTTTCAAACCACTCTGGCATGACCAGATGGCATTCTGTGTCTGCCTGGTATAAATTACAACTTACAAGTGGCTAGAGCACTGCCAAGAGCAATCACTTCCCCATCCTTTCCGGCACACTTTTCCAAAGCTGGGATGTCCCTTTCCGTGATGATGGATATCTGCTTGAAATCTACCAGAGAGGAAAAAAATCCCATGGAAAACATTACTACAGAAATAACTGAAGTGAGGCAATGAGAACTGTGATGTAGTCACATGGAGTGCAGATAAAGCACTGTCAAGGACAGAACAAGAAAAATTTAAAGTGTTTGTCACTGTGAATGTAGATTTGTGACCATAGAGTCTGGACCTCTATTAGTGGTCTCTTCATGCAACTCATCAACAATTTAAGTATTGTTACTAAAATGTCAGAACTGTTAGAGAATCTGAAAGCCCTAAAAATCTCAGGGCTACAACTCAACCTTGAGATAAGAGATAGAGTTGTTCCTCACTGGATTTTCTTTCTGCCTCTTACCCTAAGATGTGTTTCTATTCTTCCCCTCACTGATGTGAATTTTCGTTAATCACTTGTGATTCTGTTTTAGATTTAGGTTTTCGCCACAGAGAAAAACAGCAATCAAATATTGAGGTTTTATTTGTCTTGGATGAGCAATTTAGCATCTGTGAGAGTAACACCAATAATTCCTATCTTTCCCATGTAATTCTGTAATTTTGACAGCTAACTCTTAATAAGAGCAATCTTGTTATACTATTCAACGGCCTCCCTGGAAGATCTCATCACTGCTGACAAAATCCTATCGTGTCTTACCAACTCATCCAAATCCACCAGGAGCATTTCTGGGAAGATCAATCTGTTTCTTCCTGGTGAACAATGGAACCAAAATGCCCTACAGGGAGGACAGCTACTCATTTCCTGTTTCCTCTGCTGTCCTTCCCATTTCTGACACGCTCCTTCTGAGCTCACCAAGTGTTCCAAGCCACAGGGCTGTAGCAGTGTGTGTGCACTGAGAACACCACCAGGGCTCCCGGTGCTCCAGAGCCACACCGCGAGTTTGCCAAGCAGAGACAAAGCAGCACCAGCAGCTATAATGAGCTGGGAGCCTTTGTCTCCTTTCTCCTCTGCTTCTTTTTATTAGCTCATCCCTCCTTCTGCTACTTTCCTGTATTACTGGCATCATCAATGTTATTCTCTTCTACTCTGCTCCCAGTTTATCTGATTTCACTTCTTTTCCTTACTTACAAATTACTGCCTTAGGGGAAAGAAATGTTCTGACCCTCTGAGCAGTCTGATCTATTCCGGTGCAGTGGTTGTTCATTTATTAAATCAAGTTCTCCCCTTGCTGTGACTGCTCCTTCAAAGTTTTTGATTTCCACAAAGCTGTTGTTTACTACTGTCAGTATTACAGAACATGACCACAGTCAGCAGCAGGACTGGTTCAAACAGCTGACAAGCCTTTACTCTCAAGTGCTGGTCAGCTGGAGGCCCAATTCAGTACCACAATGGAAGGCACAGAGTAGGATATGGACTAGAGAATGGGAGCACTTGACAGGGAAAGTCACTACAGGTTACCTTTCATGTACAGAGGTAGGAAAAATCCAAAGCATAACAGCTTCCTTGGATCAGTAAATCTCAAACACTTTTTCACATGAGGGCTCTCTAATCCACCCCTGAGGCAGCCTAACTCTGATTCCACTTCTCACCCTAGGGGATGGGAACTTTCTCTGCCTCTCCAGAAACCACAGCACCAACGGCCTGAAGCCCAAGGGTTTTCACCTTTGACAGCTTCTTGGTTAGCATTTTTTTCCTTCTGGAGCTAACTTTTCTACTGATTTCACTTCTTGTCAGCTTATTTCTGCTTTCATCAATGAATTAAACGAAACAGACCTAACCTGATATAAAAAGCAAGCACTCACAAAGTAATGAAATTTGAAGAGGAACCTCATCGAAATTTATTTTCATCCTTTAAGCTTTAAAAATCTATTCTCTCTCATACAACCAAATACGTTTTCTAGCAAAATTAATGTAATGAAATTAAGTGTTCTCTATACAACATAAACCCATTGATCAACAGTTCAAAGACTTTCTAAGGGACAACAAGGCGCAGGACAGGGCATGCACCCATTATCACCTATAACTAAGAAAACATGAACCAAAAGCCAAAATAAAAATGAAAAGAGTTATGAATTAATCTGATCCTGTCCAAGCTCTGTAAAGTGCAGCAAACCTCAATAGCATGTTTTTTTCCAGCAGAACTGCACTGGCAGGCTGCTAATTTTTCCAGGCATCAGAGGGATACTAAGGAACAGAAGTTTTAATTATAAATGCAAACACATTAAAACACTGTGGATGTTTAACAAACACGAGGGCATCCGTATTCCCTCCTCTGTGCCACATAAGAGACGAAGACAGCCCCCAAGAACTCAGCTTCAGAGGTGCAGCATGAATTTTCTTATTGATGCTGCTAACTGTGCATCCCCGAGATCCATTCCTATCCCCACAGGAGTCAGCAGAACACAGGCCAGTTTACTTACTTAGCTTTTTAAGACACTGAATGTAGTCACTGGCCTTCACAGAAACAAGTCACATGCAATCTTAGTGCCTTGCACTGTACACACACAGCAACACATTTTAACTTGCCTCCTTCTCCTCCTCTCTACCAACATCTGTCTGTAAATGAAATCCAACAGAAACCAAGAGCCTTAGGATCTGAAATGTCATGACAAGTCAGATGGTGCTTGTAAATGCTTCAGTGACTCTGAAGAAACGGTCCATGGACAAGGCTAATGGTAAAACTGTAACAGGCACAGGTGTAATTGTGCTAGCAATAATTGAATTAGCTTAACTAACACCATCAGCAAACAGCAGCACTGAGTAAGGAAACACGGACTGCTTGTTTTGCCTGCTGGAAAGGCACAGGACTGGGAGGGAAGCAGCACAGTTGACCCACTCCTCCACCACTGCCATCACTGCAGCTGCTCTGGCACACTGGGTAAGGCTGGGAGCTGTGTGAGGTGTGTGCCTGTACACACTGCACCGGCTACACGCTGCAAGTGGCAAACTCTGCACAACCAGTGGAGGGGCAGAAAGGCAGCGTGATGCACATCACTGATCCAGAAACACACCGCAGAAATGCCCCTGCACTTGGCCTCCCTTCTGAAAATGGAAAGAGCAAGAGAAAGGAGACGGCTCTCGCCCATCTGCAGTGCACCACAGTACACTTCATGAAAAAGTGAGCATGTTCCTCTAGAGTCAGGAACAACCCAACTTGTTATAATGCCACCAATATTTTGCAGGTGCTCTATAATAAAGTGAAGAGATCTACACAGGCTGTTGTTCCTCCTGCAAACACTACCTTTTGCACTGGACTGTATTTGAGCTGCTAAAACAGTCCCTAGTCTTGATTCAGGTTTTTCATAAACTGTACTTCAGGTGGGAGTTCAGCAGACACGCTGTCTGGAGGATACAGTCTTGTTTGAAATCCAAAACACTGTAATTGCCTACTAGCTGATCTACAGTTAGGAGAAAAGTGAACACAGTTTGGGTGTTTCAAACTTCATCTCCATTTCAAGAGGCACCTGACATTTCCCACATGAAGAATGGAATAAAGCAAATGCTGAAGGACTTTCTTAGGCTTAATAAGCACTATTTGAATTCTGACTACTTGGCCTGGTTTTGGCTGGGATCAAGTTAGTTTTCTTCCTCGTAGCTGGTGCAGTGCTGTGTTTTGGATTTAGGATTATGATTAGCCAAACTCCATGTGGTACATGCCAGCACTGTTTGCCTTTTCGATGCAAAAAACCCCAAGAGCTCTCACTTCTTTGGATCAGCTGACTGGCTCTTGGTTCACTATTCCAGTCTTAATTTAGAGTAGCTCTACTAAGTTTTCCAAATACTCCAAGTGCCTGCTGCAGTATTTCGACACAACAAGTTGTACATGTATTTCTTTCCATTAAGTACTCGATTACATTTTGTTTTAAACACCTCTAATACCTGAGAAATGTTACACAGCAATTTCTTTTCCTATATGCAATATGAAGTGGCAATAATGTTGCTGTAACCAAAATTCCCAAGTGTACAAGCCAGGTCAGGCTTTAGTTTAGCACCTGGGAACTTGTGAGCAGGTTGGACGCTCCCTCTCCCACAGGCAGGAGTAGCAGAACACAATGAGGATCTTCTGGCTCCACCGAACTCCTTTCTGACTGGTTTTAAGACTAAAACAGGCTTCATGCTGGCATTCTCACTTGGAGCCAAAGTTTAATTCCAAGTGAATAAGGACTTTGTTTTAGAAGGTGCTCTAGATTTGTGTTTTGCTGGGAGACTGAAGCGCTTTGCAAAAACTGCTTTATGGGTATTGTCTGGTTTCAGTACTTCTGAAACCAAGAGAAAAAAATCAGCAAGAACGTTGGTTTCTTTCCCACACAGAATTTGTGTCCGTGTAACCTTCTCCCCACTATCTGATTTCATGTCTGGCACAATTCGGGGGTTCTCTCCTTGTCTACACTATTAAATGAATATATTGATCTATCCTAAGCTAAGTAACCCAAAGGACAGTTCAGATCCCATTCTGAAATCTGACTGAAGCATTACAGGCATGGATTATACTTGAGGTTTGAGAAAAGCAAACCCAGTACAAGAAATACTTCCTCCTCCCTTCTCCCACCAAAAAGAAGTCATAAATTGTAAGACTCCAAGATGCCAGGGCCTGAACTTAGGTTCAGTGACTTTTACAATTTCTCTAATATGCTGTGACTTTCAAGAGATTGCTCTCAGAAAAGCCTTTTTATGGCCTGGCTTTCATTTCAGCTCTCTGCATAAAGATTCTATTTAGAAAAGTTTCAAATGCATTTATGTGCAAGAGGCAGTTTCTCCTCTGTTTTCTTTTTTTTGGGACTGAGTGGGATTGAAGAAGGGCTGTGTTGCTCAGGGCATTCCTTCTCCTTCAATGCCTCATCCAGACAGACAACGATACGCTGTATTTGTTTTAATACATCTTTGTGTGCCACACAGAGTAGTTTAATAGTGCTGTTTGTGAAGAATGCTTTGGTCTGCATTGCTTCAGGCTAGGAAAGCTGTGCTTACAAATTCTAGTGGAGAAGGATATAGAGCTATTTTTAGTTTACATATTGCAAGGTTTCGGATGGGCAGTAACACAGTCGTGTAAGAGCTTTAAATACTGGTGATAGAATCATGGAAATGTGTGGCTGGAAGCTCTAAGACAAGATTAATTACATATATATATAGGCTTCTGAATATAGTTATATTTAGACATTATCCCTAATTTTCCTAAATACTCCTTGTCATGCTCCAAGGGGCACCAAAATCTGACTGTCCCCTCTGAAGGACCCCCGCTTTGTTTTCCCCAATATTATGGCATTTGACCTTTTCAAGGAAACTGGTGAATAGAACTGGATTGAGAATGAGAGGTTAATTTAGTCTCAAGATTAGAAAATTCAACTGTTGGTCTAAGAAATTTCAGTAAGTTTCCTAATTCAAAACACATTTCCTTCTTCCTGTTTTTCTGTTCTGCTGCCTTTCTGATCTAAAGAAGAAAATAGATTTGTTTGAAATTATTTGTGCTCAGCATATCTGTGCTGATGGTTCCTCACAACCTTATTCTGGTTGTTGAGGCACAGAAATCAAATGTTCTCAAATGTAACGTGGAATTATCCAGTTACTCACACCTAGACTTGACTCTTCAGGTCCTCATCCTTAATCTTTGATCTCTGTGAGCCTGGTAGGCCCTAAACTGTTCCTTCCAAGTTCTTTATAGTAAATGCTCTCAAGTTGAGAAGCAGCTTGGATACATTCCTTAATATAACAAAGAAATTCACATGGCTGAAAATCAAGCTTGAGTTAATGTACCCCAAAAGACTTGAAACTTATTTTCAAGTCACGAACTTCGTCCTCTATTACTCTTATAATTGTTTTATCTAAGTGATAAGCTTCACAGTAACAAACAGAAGATGAGGCCATCTAGAAATGCCTGTGAGAAGAAAATCCACAAGTCACACACACAGAGAATTTTGCTGGAAGTGGCCACCCCAACAGCATCAACATGCTCTGAGAAAAATCTGACAGACAAACCACAGGAGGAGGAAACTAAATCATGGGCTGAAAAAAGGATAGCAGAAATGGTGAAAGAGAGAATCCCAGATGATTTCTAAATGTTTAGAGTCTACATATATTTCCAAAAAAGCACAAACTACAATTACAATATACAAATCTATGATAATATATTATTCATATATTTTAGGTTTTGGCTTGCTATTTTATTCAGTTTATAAAATGTATTCATATATTAAATCAATCAGCACTTAATATCGGCCAAGCTGCACGGATTACTAAATACTTTCTCAGTCTTCAGGGCTAATTTGATACAATCACAAATGTTAGATTTTCATTAGCCTGAAGCTGAAATGCATAATTGAATACAGCATAATTCTAGATAGAATTTATTTAAAAAAGGAAGGGCTAGGTTTAATGAAAAATGAAAATGGTAACACTGCCTAGAAGAGTGTTTTTCTATGGCTCTTGAAACCATTTTTCCCTATTTTGTATTTAGAAAAATGAGAGAAGTTTACAAAACAAGCAGAGACTTTACAGTGTCAGACGGCTCTTAAAAACAGTTTAACTTTCTTCCACATTTGAAAGGCTTGTTTTTCTTTTAAGAAAAAACCAAACGAGAAAACTCTTGATTTAGCCTTTTGGTGAAACAAAGCTTGAGAGATGGGGCATCTCCTATACTTTTACAGAAACCAGAACCAACTTGCTTTCAGTTACAAGACTGTACTGACTGCAAAGTGGGAGGTATATCACACAAACCACCACATAATGAAACAGATGGGGACCTAATATTCATCCCAAGTTATAGGCTGACTCATGCAGTGACACAGCCATTTAACATCCATGAATTGGAGCCCAACTGCATTAGATGCTCCTGCAAACTCTCTCTGGATGGGATTGATCAAAAGCTGTGTGGACCCTGACTCAGATCCACACTGGCATCCCATGGCAATGTCCTAGTCTGCACGTCCTGTGCCCAGCAACCAGGATGGAAAATGAGACCTTGAAATACCAGGTATCCTCAAAGCTGGAAGTGGAACTTGACGTATTTCATGTAGTGTGGTCAAAGAGCTCAGGTGCTTCATTTTAAGTCCTGCTGATTTCTAGGAAAACTCAGTAAACATTAAGAATTCAGTATATATGACAATAATACACAACTCATTAAGTGGCCACAGAAAATGCTTGCCATTGATTGTTGAAGATTCTATGCTTTTTTTCAGGAAGTTCCAATGTGGGGCCCAGTTTCACTAAACCACTTCTACTCACTGCCTAATAATTACAAAACTAATTACCAAGTTATTAAAATGCTGCTTCATAGAAGCTTGGAAAATCCAACATATTCTTATGAAGACTGTTAACAAGGTTTTTTTTAGGATAAACATCTTAAATGAATGTCAAAGGACTAATGATGTCTGAACATATCTCAGCTTACTATTTTGTTACAGGTGATTACATCAAAGACAGGTTTTTCACTTTGAACAGATTTCTGAAAACGTGCCAATAGGAAAAGAACTTGAAAAAACTACATTCTGGAGTTCATTCATTTACTTTGATATCTTAGACCCAAATCTACAAGAAGACTAAAATGCTGAAAGGAAACTAAAAGGGAATAAGACATCAATATCCCAGCAGGTAAATGTCCAACCATCATCAATCCTCTACAGGTCAATGTTTTCAGCAGTCCCTAAGTGTTCTTGCGTGTGTAACTAAATTTATAATTTGTATGCTATACCCAGAACTGACTCCATCTTCATGGACCTGAGCAACCTGATGGAGCATCAAAACAGATGCCCACCTTCTTGTCTTCCTCTAAGACCAATCCAACATGCAGATAACCATTCCCACCTGCAGAATACACATGCAAACAAAGCACAGCCCTTGAGCACTCCCTTTCCACAGTGCATAAAGCACCTGTAGCAGATGCAGAAAAGCCACACTGTCCTCTTTGATCCAAAAGCACTGAAAGTAGGAGGTCTTAACTGATTGCTTCGCTCACCCAAATGTAAATTGTCTTGGCCTCAGGGAGACACTGTCCACACTTCTGCTGCAAGAGAGGCTTGTCTGGGTCCCTATTTAAAAGGATTCCTTAACTGAAGCAATATGTGAGCACACAGGTGAGCTTGACACTGCAGCCCAGTGCTTACACAGGCAACACAGGAGAGGAGATCTGAATTAGAGCTCAGCTTGGCCCTGCTCCTAAGGACTGACAGCACATTTCATATTCACTAGATACTGTATGAAATACACCCAGCTGTGAATTCTGGTATGACATCAGAATTCTGGTCTCCTTTTCCTTCCATCGTGTTATTAATTTAACCTCAGGAGAAGGAAAGGATTAATATATGTCCTTCTTAGCCTATTCCTTTAATGTTAAGGAAAGGCTCTACAGCCACTGAGCTTCCCTGCTGTGACCCTTCTCCCCAGTACAGGATTACAGCTGCTGGGAGGACCAAAGGAAGCAAAAGTTCAAGATGCCTTTGTTGTTTCCAGCCATTGCCACCTTGGTCTCTGCCACTGCCATGATCTGGTCTTTTTACAGCCTCGTGATGTTTTGCAAAGGCTATTGTCCACCTGGGCCTTCAAAGGAGGAATAGGCAATGTCAGATGAATGATATTCTACAGTGCACTTGTATAGATGAATGAATGATTGAAATAATTTTCTACTATCATGACAGTTCAGTTCTAAATACCAGCTAATCACAGCTCAGATTTCCTAACAGAATTTTACTGCATAAAGGTAGCTGTTTATTAATCCCCTTCATCTCAAGAAAGATTAAAATAATCCATTTACTTCAAATTTCTCCAAATAGTCTAGGATGTACCATGTTGAAGTATGCTGGTCCAAATGTACTTAGAAGTAGTATGTGAAAAATAAAACACAACAGAATATTTTTAATACAGAAAGATATAAATGGAAAGCGCTACAAAATCTGCAGTAGTATTTTCTTGTGAAGCTACTCAAAACAGTCCTAACAGACAACATTTATGTCATCTCCAATCCTGCTGATAGCAGTGGGCCCTTCTGAAGGAAAAAGGAAAACTGAGTTACTGAAGTCTCTATTTAAGTGTAAAACTACCAATGAGTTATAATTTCATTATCTTTTCTGGGAACAAAATGAAGAAAAACCTTTCCTTGTAACTGACAATGTTGAAAAAACATTCCTCACAGCAAACCAGCCATATGCAGGCATTCCAGATCAAACCTCTGACCAAGGGCCATCCCATTTGAATCACAAAGCATAAAAGCTGCGAGAGAGTCCTCAAACCTGTCCAGACACCTCCAGCAGGTGCCACACTGTGTCATAACTAGTCATCCATTGTGCTTCTCACAATGCCAAACACATCCCAGCACACTGAGTTACTACCTGACTTAAAAGGAAGAACACAGCCTCATGCTGTGACACAAGTTGACTAAAGTAACTAGAAACCACTGAAAAGAGCTGTGTAAAATCCTTACAGATGAAAACAGGATTGGCTGATATGCCTCCTCATTATTTATCACTGCTGTTGGAATGTCTTAAAATAAGCCATTAAAACCAACCTGGCATTGGAATTGTAATGAATTTCAGACCAGACTCGAAACACTACTGAACAACTGCTCCTGCAGCAAGCTCTTGTGACCACTAAAATATTCTCAGGATGGAGGTGTTCTGTCTTGGAGTGAGGAACAAGTTTAAAAAGTAAAAAAAAAAATATAGAGAGGTAGGAAGAAAGCAAACTGCTTTCCTAATTATCTCTGTCAAGGCTACTTACTGCAAAAAAGGCTCCTCTTAAATATAGAAAGCATGTGGGAAGTAGAAAAGTGTAAGGTTTTAGTAAGTCTGAAGGTTGCATAATTGAATTAGATAAACTGACATTTTCCTAGGAAGTTTTAAGATTTCAGAAGATAAATACATAATAAAAATAAACCTAGTTCAGCAGCTTTTGCTCTGCAAAATTATATGCCTTCACTTGAGAAAGAAAAAAAATACTCATGTCTCATGCCTGCCAGAGTACAGTCAGTACTCCCTTTCTTGTTTATACTCTTCGGCAATACTTTCAAAAGCTATGTGAAAAATACAAGGCAATATTAAACTATGGAAAATACCTCTTCATGCAATTTATGGTTCTGCCAACAGAAATGAAATGTAGTGACTGGACAACAGGGAATGGCTTCCAACTGACAGAGAGGCAAGTAAGTGTTAGATTAGATATTAGTAAGAAATTGTTCCTGTGAGGCTGGCGAGGCCCTGGCACAGGCTGCTCAGAGAAGCTGTGGCTGCCCCATCCCTTCAAGTGGCCACAGGCTGGTTGGACGGGGCTCTGAGCAACCTGGTCTAGAGGAAGGTGCCCCTGCCCATGGCAGGGAATAGAGACCATCCTTAAGGTCCCTTCCAAACCAAACCGTTCTACAAAGTCACATGAATTTCATCAATCTGATGTGATTCCATGGAGTCACACCAGAAACATCTTTTTCTACAAGCTTCAGGTCTACCTTATCAGTAGAAACAAATACTGCACACCAAGAAACCAAAGGACATTTTCTGCAGTATCTGGATAGCTTCACAATCATCTCCCCCTTTTCTGACTCTTCCAAGTACGACATTATCCCATTTCCACAGCACAAGTTCTGAGAATTTCCAGCTTATTCAGATCAGGTTCTATTGATTCAGGTTGATTTTTTAAAAAAAACTTGAATAAAATGACAGATTACTAATTCCTGTCTCTTAGGTATCTTCTGGTAAAAGCAGAAACAGACTTAGGTCTACGTTTGTCTCTTCCTCATGTCATTGCTGCCACTTGAAATGATCCTGGATGCCAACTTTTAAGGAAATTGCTGGATCAGAGCCAGGACTGTGCACAGCCATTTCTGTTGTCAATGTTTTGGTCCTCAAGTGGCAAACAAAGCCCCAGTCCTGTAATGTGGGTACACCTGAACTGCAGCCCAGATCTCTCATCTGGCCTTGCTCTGAGGTAGCTCAGTTGCCTCCTAAGAGTGAATTGACCAGCCTAGAGGCTGGTCAGAGGCAAAGTCAGATTCACTTTTTACTTTTCAGGCAGCAGTCTGGACACAAACACAAAGTTTCCATCAAATATCGCTTTTCCAGTGAGAGCACAAGCCTGCATAGAGGAAATTATGATGAGTAGCCAGAAACTGAAAAGTATTAATTTGAAAGAAAAAAAAAACGATACTTTTCTGCATTGCAAATGCAGATGAGCTTTTCAAATCAGTACAGAAGCTTTAAATTCCAAAGCTGAAATTTCAAAAGGAGTTTGTTGGGAAATGAGCACTAAACCTCAGAACCTCAATTAGCGTTTAGTCACATAACTCCCGATGAAGCCAACAAAAATCCTACCCTGAAAGCTGGTTTTATTTCTCACCTCAACAGAAATAGTCTATTCACAATGACACAGATTGAATAATTAGTCAAAGCTACAGAATTCAGAGCTGTTGGCTCTCTTGGATGGGTTACATCACATACTTGGTCTGTAGGCTGCCTTAGGCAACATGCAAAACTTGTTCTCCACTCTGAATAAATAAGCAGTGCAGTATCTGGAAAAAAATGTGGCCTTGCCAGTGGTGTACCTCAGAACCAATTTGCTCATCAACAGAGACTTGAGGCTGTCCCCTCTATAATTTCAGTTGACAAAATGTGATGTGAAACCACGACGGACATCACCAGCACCAAGCACCACCGGTAAAACACAGGTGACTTTTTCAAAGAATAAAAGACACTAAGGAAAAAACTCGAACCATGGTACCCCTTTGTCTTACAGACAAGGAAAATGAAGCCCCAGTGTTGGGCCATTTAAGCACTACCATCTTGAGGACACAACCCAGGACTTTGAAGTTGCCCAAACCATCACTTGGCAGAAGTGTGAACGAAAGTGAAAACGGCAGTGATCTGCAGCTCCCTTCCTCATCTAAACAAAGCCTCATCAGATCTCTTACACACAAGTATTTTTGTGTCTGGCTTATTCATTCACCAGGAGGTGAAAGCTTACAGGAGCCATCCCATCTGCATTTAGCCACCTGTGCCAACATGAGCCACTTATCTTTGTCTCAGGTCTGTAGTGGCTAGGAATGGTCATGGGGCAGTTCAAATCCTCAGTAACTGTAAAACTAGCCAGAATTGAACAGCTTTTACCTATAGTTAAGTGGTCAAGTAGGCAGACATAAATGCTTACAATTAAGCAAAAGTAGGCTGACAATTCTAGGGCATTTTCCAGCTTGACAGAGCACCTGAGCTACAGTGATATAAATGAAATCCATTTCAATTTGATAGATAAAGCCCATATTTTTTTCACTGGTAGAGCTAAGAACAAAGCTGTTCTTTTCTACTCACAAATGCATCTGACCTCTAGAAACTATTACCCATTGTACAAAAACAGCCATACGTGTGACTTCTCTCAGTGCTGTCAGTTTGATTTCTTAGAGAAGCACATTTTCACCTAAAGAAAGAAGGAAGGATCCAAGCAGTTTTGCAGTCTCTTTAGCAGTCTCCCTACTTAGCTGCCAGCTTTCCTCCGTTATGTTCCCTGCTTTATCTCTGGGCAAAATCAAACTTGCATTAATAAGCCACAATGATAGTTGCAAACCCTTACAGACTGTAACAGGTCAGCTACAGAACTGGGAGCTCTTTGTAGTGCTAATGAAGGGCTTTGGGAGGTTACATTCCTTGAATGCAAACTTGCATTTCCCTCCCAACTTTCCTGAACAAGAAACTAAATAAGAATCAACTCCCCCATACGGGGCCTAGAGTCAGCCTTTAATCTGCCTTATCACTTACATTCAGCACTGATGCAAATGCAGTTACTTCAGAGTCACAACACAGTAAGTATCAGACTCCAGCCTCATGATTTTCATATTAAATTATGTCAAGGGAGAAAAGAGGAAAAAAAAGAAAAGAGAACCATCTAGTTGTGTATTTTCATAACCATGATTCAGTTTGTTTCTTATGTTTTAATTGGGGAAAAAAGACTGTGCACAGAGCAATTTCTGACATCAACTGGCACCACTCCGTATGTCTCTACAACTGAGCAGAGTTGGAAATCTTTCCATATTCCACTCTCCTCCAACAAGAACAGGTTGGCTCAGTAAAGATTTTAACACCTCTGCTCTCTGAAAAGATTTGGTACTAATTCCTGTCACACAGCTGGTGTCAAGAAGGGCAGTTAAGCAAAACATGCCAGGAGCCCATGTTGGTCACACTACACAGGTGCTGTATTAAAAACATTTTCCTAATGCCTCTCTCCCGCTGTGCTGGCACTCTCAGAAGACA
This sequence comes from Euphonia xanthogaster, assembly GCA_034509185.1. NCBI lineage: Eukaryota > Metazoa > Chordata > Aves > Passeriformes > Fringillidae > Euphonia > Euphonia xanthogaster. Next base: position 3,360,969 of record JAYDZK010000202.1, on the reverse strand, counting down.
AGAGAGAACCTCTCAGGGTGACACAACTATTCCTTATCTTTTATTTCACCAAGTTTAAGTTGACAACTTGGCACTTGTGATTTCTCCTATCTGCAGGCTACAGAACACGCATGAAGCACCCCATGCCTCCCTTTGCACCTCCTAACAATCTGGTAGCCACAGATGTAAGACATTTGCCCACAGTTCTCACACGTCTCCTGTGACTGTGGTACCACAGTGCGAACCGTGGCGCCGTGGAACAGACCCAAAGTCACTGCACTGCATTAGGGAGCTACTGCTGATTTTGTATTTCTGGAGATGACTGTTTCCTTCTTGCATGCTGCTGTACAAAATGAATATTGCTGAGGTTGCCTGCAGAGGAGGTTACCTGATGGCCACACAGCAGTAACAAACACTCAGCAAGAGTGAATTACTCAACTAACTTCAGCACCAGGCATAAGGAGCCAAGAAAGACAAAGGCTTGAATTTTGAAAGGCTTAAAAGGGAAAGTTATAAACCAACTGACTTGTGTGGTACAATCACAAGCAACTAAAACTATCCTTTAGGCAGAAAAGAGCCTGGGTTTTAGTCTGGGGTTCTGGGTTTTTTGTAGTAAGAGGAAATACAGTACAAACCCTGCCCACAATGTCTGCACAGGGAGACATAGGCTACATCAGAATTATTATTACATTATTTTCCATTTAATGTTTTCTTAATTGCTTTCTTTCTACCAATTGAGCCAGATGTCCAACCAGTGCTGGAAAGCCTAAGCAAGGACCTGGACAAGCTGTCTGCAAACAATTCTTAAGACACAGAGAACACTCCAATGACAGCCACAGAACTTGGCCATCAGAGCTGGATTTTCATTTTCAAGGTTGTTTTACACATTAGATGATGCATCATCCACTGAATCAATGTCCCAGAAATATCTCTGGAATCTTAGAGGCTTAACATGAAATTCTTTAAGAAGCACATCATTTGAAGCTGAAACGTCTCAAAGGTGATGCAGTAAACTATTACAGTATAGGATATGAGGCAGAGAATACTTATTTTCATTTTATTGTAGAAGAGAACACAGCCATAAATACGAAGTCTTATTTCTTATGCTACTGGCAAAAAACCCAAAGTAAAGAAAAAAACAAAACCAAATTCAGAATTCTGGTCTTGTTGGATTTCAACTATACTAAGAGCAAGCAGCTACCTTTTCTGCCAGGTTAAAAAAAAAAGTAACAACCCCACATCATACAAACAGCACTACAGAACACTGAGAAGCTCTTCTGTGAGTGTGTTATGAAGACAACACAAGTCAGAGGCTCTTCAGTGATTAACTGAACTCCAACAGAGATAATCTGGCAAATGCATTTACTGTGGACCTATTTACCTGAGTAGCTGCCTCTGTGAGCTTTGCGTGTTTCTACTCACACTTATCTCTCTATTCCACAGTGGTATAATTGCACTAAAAGAAAAAAAAACCACAACAACAAAAACCAAAAAAACAAAAACACAAAAAAAACCCAAAAACAAACAACCAAAAAAAACCACACACCCCAAAAAAAAACCCCAACAAAACATGAAGGACTGTTTCCCATGGTTACTCACTTTATACTCAAATCAGTGTGAACCAAGTAACTGCAAAAGTAGATTTGGGTCTCCAATGCTCCTCAAGGAAGAACATCATTTAAAAAAAAACACATGACCTGAAAGTCCTTCATGACAAGTGGAAAGAGTGAAGCTTCCCAATGCCCAATTATAAGGTGCACCTTGATAACTGAAATGGTAAATCCTCTTTGTTATCATCAGCTATCCCTTCTTTATTGGGATACAAACAGTGACAGCAGTGTCCCACTGACAGAGTTTCAGCCTCACATGACAGCCAGCAGTACTGGAGGAGGATCTTGTCCTTTGCCTTGATTCTCCCATTTCTCTAACCAAACCAAACAAGTAACCGCAATGTGATCCTTACCAAGCCCTTTCAGGATGCAAGAACATCAAGATTCAAATATATTCTTTCTGCAAAGGAACAAGACCACAGGGAAAGAAAACCTTTTTGCTGTTCATGTGTTTTCAAAGCTTTTCAAAGTAGCATTGGTACAAATTCCCTTTCAAAACTATTTGAAAGCAACTCAGAAAAGTTCACAAATGGAACAAAACTTTTAACTTCCAATGCTCTTTTTTTTTCCTGCAGTGAGGATATCACAAGGCAGATCTCTCCTGGAGCTTACAGGACCAGCTCCCAACCCAGCTTGGTCACCTGCTGATAAGACTACAAAGAACTCTGATCCTTCCTTTTTCCAACTACAATAACCCAAAGCGCTAAAATCCCAAGCACAGTGAAACCCATAGAGGTATTCCAAGGAAGCAGTAACTACAGGAGTTATTGAACTTGCACAGAGATATTGTCTCTTCACCTCTTCTTTCCTTCCCTGTAATTCTATACAAATTCAGGTAGTAAATGCTTCCTGGAATATAGAAAGGGTTAAATAAAAAAAGGAGGAAAAGGAGTTTAAAAAAACCCCACCTTTCAAAAAATCATGAGAGGGAGTTGAATTAAGAAAACGTGTCAGGGCCAAATATCAGGACTGTTAACGCAGTTACACTAACATCAGAACTGCGCTTGTAGCACTTGGATTCTCAGCACAGTTTACATTCACACGACTTCTCCTTCAGTTGGAAAGAACGGTTCAGATGGCAATGCTTAAGAAGTTATTGGATTATCTCCTTATGTCTTCCCCATACATCCAACTCCAAAGTGTGTGTGCGGGATGTCAGTTAGTTAGCTGTTAGTTAGCTCTATTGGAGCCTTAGGTAAAACCTGAATTACGGCTCCGTAGCGATGGTTAACGGGCAGCTGCTGCTCACTGCTGCCGCTCACTGCTGCCACCGCGTGGGAGCAGCACAATCCAAACACGGCAAAACGCAAAGGAATTTTCTTACTTTCCAATTTTAGAGGTGTTCGTTGGCTTGTAAAGCTGGGTTTATCACCCACATGTAAGCTTTGATATTAAAAATTTATTAAAAATAAAGGCATACAAAGATTAGATCAAGTGTCAAGGCATTTTCCACTTTTTTCTTCCCACAGAAGCTTAATGTTTGGCAAGCACAAATTCTTGAAAACAACTAAATACCCACAAACTATCTTGTAGCAGCCCTAAGAGTGAAGCTTGCTGTTGGTTTTCACATCTCTGATTACATTAAGGGAATTGTACCTTTGGGGAGAAGGCTCAGCACATGTCAAGAAACTGTGACATGGAAAACAGAAATTCAGTGAGGGAGCCTATTTAATATTAAATAAGGAAAAGAAACATGTCAGGATTCAAATATTGCTTATTTAAACAAATGTTTCTTCGATTAATCAAAACAATGTGAGAATGTTTTTAGAGCAAAGCTTTTCTGCAAATTCCTTCCCAGTTTTCACTCATTGAGAACCCCAACTTTGTGAGGTCCAGCCCAGATCCCCACAGTAAAGCAATACATGCGTTTGAACAGGAGAAGGACCCAAGGACAGAGTAGGCAGCAAGGGAAGGGACTGAATAACAATCTTGGGTGGTTTTCCTTCAGAAAAGCAAACTGCAAGGTCAAAGTAGGGGGAATCTGATTCCAACAGCCTGAAATGCATTGGCAAGATCACCCTTGCATTTGAGCAGAGACAAACACAAGGTCTGAGAAAGATTTGAATTAAGTAAAACAAGATCTTAAAAATGACCTGGACACAAGCAGACAGCCCTAGGAAGACAAGCAGAAAACAAGTGTGGTCCTTCACACCAGGGAGTCCATTTGCTGCTACACTCTAGGTCAGCTGCAGCTACGGACAGACACAAATTACTGCCTTGTTAAGAATTCAGATTCAAGTGCTAGTTCTAAGTGTACAGAATGGGCACTGTTGCTCAGCAGATGCCACAGATGCTTTAAACTCTACAGTGAGAAAAATGGTGTCGTATCTGAGGCTCCCTGACATTTTCTGTAGGCAGAACTGTGAGTAATGCCCACTTCCTGCACATTATTGACTCAAGCCAACTGCATGGTCCCAGATTTTGGGGCTGCCAGTGCAGTTTGCTGAGGTGCACAATCCCATCACAGCACCCATGTCATCTCCATGTACAAACAAGAACTGCTTTCTTCCAGAACAGAAAAACCAGGAGCAGCAATTCCAGCATGCCATAAAACAGAACTGCACAATACATATCTCAGCTCCATCGAAGAATTAATCGTTTGCTCTTCAATTTGTGACTGTCATGTAAAGCTAGCTGGTAAATAAGTCATTATTGTTATATTACTGCCTTGAAGACACCAATTATTTGTCACTTATTAAGTTGTTCTGCTACTCCTTTTCCTCTTCCTTGTAGATGATGAACAGCTCTGGAGTTTACTGCAAGCCAGGTTCTCCAGACTGCACCATCTCAGCAGCTGCTGCCGCCAGATCCATGTCCTGGTACAGCTAGAACACGACCAAGACACGATTGTTGGGTTCCTGCAGGATAACCTCCCTCTGATTTAGTGAGTCAGGCTGGCAGCTCATATGTTCAGCTTCCTATATTAGCTGAGGTGCAATTATGCAACAGATAAAGTCCCCCTTAATGCAAATGTCATCTCTTTATGATGCTGTATGTGTTCATTAGAAGTCTTGGTGTCTGTAATGTTTTATGAGTGTTATATCTCCAGGTTCTCAAGGAGAAGTGATAAAGTCATAAAAATTCTGGTATTTCCTTCTTTCTTCTCACCTTTCAGCTTCTATTTACATGAGGTTGCACTAATGCTGTCAATTATCCAAGCATCATTTGGTTTTAGGAAGATGTACTTTTCCTACCTACTGCTTAGATAAGAGAAATGCTCTGAACTGTATCATTTCAATTCTTTACAGCATGCATGCAAAGAGAGAGAGGTTACTGCTGAATTTTAGGACAGTCCTGATTTTATTTATGACTTCAATATTGCTTTCCATTTTCATTTTTATCGATAACAACTTGCTATCTTTGATAGGAATTTCAAGGTCCTTTGTGAACTCTTCCTTGCTATGGTCTTGGACAGATGAAAAAACCGAAACCTCTCAATGCTTTACAAATAAAGCTACCAACTAAAGCCTCATACAAGCTTGGAAAGGAGCTTATTTCAACTAATCCACAGGGAATATAAGCACTGCACAAAATGCAAGGAAGCTGTGCTTTTTCAGTTGCAGAAACTTCCTTCCCAGTGACACCCTACTGTGATACACGGTCACGTGGGCCAGCGAAGAGCTTTGACTACAGACCAGCACTGATTCAACCACTGCTACCACACCAAGAGGCATCAATGAACACAAAAGTGCCTGAGTTATTTCCCAGCAAAAACCACACCAATGCCTTTGATGCAATTTTCAGATTACCAAGAAAACTGTTTTCTGTAAAAGCAACTCAAGTTCTTGTTTATACTCAAGTATACACATGCTTTGGGCACAGGCTGTGATATTCTTGTTGGCCAAACATCCTGCAACATGTTCACAGCCTCCAATCCAATAAATAATGTTTCCATATAATTTTACTACCATTATAAATTATTTCAACTTTTAATAAATTTAAGACTCACTGAACTGTAAACAGCCTACCTTTTACTTGGATACAAGTATCTTTTCCTGCTGCAGCTAAAATTATTAAAATTCCACAGGGACTAAATTCAATACACAATAAAATGAGAAAAAAAATTGTCTATAAAAACTGCCTTAACAGGCTCTTGTCAAAAGTGCTGTAAAAAGTTCATGATATATTGTCAATGGGACTCAAATATTGTACAGGGGCACATTACATTAATGCTTCATGTTGACTCTCCAGAGAAATTGCAGATTTTCAGTTGTTACTATTGCTAGTGGTTGGTTTTTTAAATGTCAATACACCTAGTGCTTTGAGACAACAAAGCCAGAACCAGTAGTAATCCTCCTCAGTATGAAATGCTATCATCCTGGATTAAACAGAAGTAGAAACAGGAGCTCCAAAAGCTTCTTTCTACTAAGACAATTAGCAAAACAGCTGAAATCTGGTACTTATTTATGAAACAGCCATCTCAAATAATGAAAGTGTAACTTGTTTCCAGGAGAGTCCAAGTTAGGCAGGACTCCAAAGACAATAGTCTTTGGACTATGATGCTTAAAAGCAGCCAGGGAAAGAACATCAGGGAAGGATTCCAATTCCTTAAAGCATGGTGCCAACTGAACACATTTTGGGACTGCTGTCCCCAGGGGGAATCCCAAGGGCCTGAGTTCAGGATCTGTGAGCAACGCACAAGAGGAAGAATGAAGACGCTGGCACTGATCCTGAGTCCCCCCCTTTGACCTCTGGGATCAGTCAGTGCTGGGAGCAGTTTGCCCTCCCATCACTGGTCCAGGATCCCTCTGCACTCTGTTCAGAGCCCATCCCTGCCCTGCAGCACTCAGCCATCCCTCCAGCAAACCCAGCTGGGCTCCAGCAGGAGGAACTCCTGCTTTGCACTCACAGAATCCTGAGGGCTCAATTGCTCAGACTTCCCAAGCCAGCAGGAACCTGGACATGCACACACTTTGAGTACATCCCTGAGTGACAGGTACATGCCACACAGACAAAAGTTCAAACAAACTCGTGTCTAAAAGAAGCAATAAACAGCTAGCAGGATTTTAAAAAGTCACCAAAACTATCAGTCAGATAATTCCAGCTATTTCCATTAGGAAATAATGACGCAGCTTTTGTTGAGCACTTTACAAAACTTCAGCACTATTAAGCACCTACCTCACCACCTTTAAAAATCTTACTCCAAGTTATTAAATCCCTTTATGAAACAGGAATAACCATCAGTTCTACATTCCAATTCAGACTGAAGCAATTGGCGTAGGACTTCAGTAGTTTACATTACAACTGCGATAATAAATTATGTACCTATCTTTTATTAACCTTACTATGGCAAGGAAGTTACAGGAATTCCTACAGAAATGAACAACAAAACCCCCCAAGTCAGAGCTTGGTAGTTTCTCTTGCTATCTGTCTATCTCTCCTCCACACTGAAAAACACTAGAAAATGAACTCATCACCTTTCCTTTCCAGAGCAATAGCATGAGGTACACACACAAAGAATAAAATTCATTAGGTATTTATATGCCAACTCACCTAGAAACATCAAGCATCTTCTCGTGCTGTGTTTCTTCCACCGTCCCCAACCATCAGTTTGACATAGAAAATGACCCTTAAAAAACAGCACAAAACCTAACAATTATTATAATAATTCAGGCCAAACTGCAAAGGGAGAAATTTGGACTTGTTCATTTCTGTTCCTTTTTCACATAGCCATCATTGGGCTCATCAACTGCAGGTTCTCCACATAAGCAGGCAATAAAAACCAAGCTGAGGAAAACCAATGTGTTTTCTCAGGGAGAACTCAAGGCACCCCTCTCACAATCTCATGCCTTTTTTAACACCCATTCCTGTGTTTCTTTCTCCCTTTGGAGGGTGAGAAGTTTTCTGAAAAGAAGCGAGTGCCAGTGGCTGCTGCTGCCAAAGCAGAGAACAGCAACAGGAGAGAGCTGAGAGCAATACAGGACCAGCTCATAGACAGGAATATACCCTAAAAATCCGTGAGGAATCAAACGGATACAAGAGCCAGCTGTGGGTGCTTTTGGTTCGCATCATGGGGTGATCCTGAACTGAAAAGTGAAATGCAGGAACATCTCTGTGATTGCAAGTACTTCCTGCAACGGTACTAAGCTTTTTATATCTTCAATATTCTTGACTTCAAAAACCCACCAAAAAAAAGACACAAATCTGCACTCAAACCATATTCTCATGGTATCAGAATATATACCATCCATATTATATTCTAACTACAGTAGCTGAGGCTGAATATTTTAATAATTCATTTTGTTTATTAAGCACCACTATATCTTCAAGCCAAGTTCGGCACAGACCAGACAAAACCCATTTTTTAAAAACCATTTTTAATGCTGACTCTATTCCCCACAGTATCTCCATGTTTGCCCTCACCCCAGTGACAGCTTTCTGGGCATTGTGGGCTCTGGTTTAAATAAGGCCAAACAGATTCTCTCCTTGTACCAGGGCAAGTGTGTGAAAGGCTGTTTTTGGGGGTCTGTGGAGGTGGAGATTTTTTGGTCTTTTTTCATGAGGCAAATTTTTAATTAAATGTCAAATCCAGCTTGGCACTGGAACACACTGTATGACTCTTATTTGAGGAAAAGCTGTCAGCTTGTCTCTTCCCCTGTCAAACTCCATCTGCTCTAGAGAGATTAGTCTGGGCCATGGATCACCATTTGGCAGTGTTTTGTTCTGTGCATGGCTCCATAATACACAATGCAGGGCACAAAAAAAGACCACCTATGTTTTGGAGTTGCAGTTCCCAAAGCACTTGGGGGTATTTCAGCAATTTTCTATGCCACTAAATTACAATAAATGTAAAATACTGCTTCGCTTTAGAGCAAAGGCACAAAGAGCAAATCCATTCACATCTGCTGCTCTTCAACCAATTTTCACTGTTAGTTGAGCTGTATTTAAACCAAACCCTGCCCTTCCTGGAAGTGACATCTCTATACTCCGGTGGCCTAGACAGAACAAGGTTTTAAAAGCCGGTGTTCCTGGTTTCCTTGAAATCTACTGACTTCACACTGCACAGCCTCAAGGACATCACTTGACTCCATTAACTCTCAGTTTTCATTCTGCTAAATGGTTATTGTTTTGCACCAACACCTTACCTGCCCTAGGATCCAGCAACTTGAACGCATCCCTAGCTGCATACACGCACTGCATTTGATTAGTTCTGCTGCTAGGTTTTGGTAAGACCTAATTATCTGCTTGAACTTCTCCCTTTGTCTTATTTATCTACTGCTCTGATCAGCTCTGCATCCTCTCCCACACTGCCTACAGAAATTATATAACTAAATTGGGGACCAGAAGAAAACTTGATCCCAGCTCAGTGTTGCAGTAACAGGAGCTAGCCTGAATGGATTATGGAAATAGCTGCATGTTGTATCAATATCAGTACAGCTTGTCTCCACTGGGCTATGGATCTTTCTGCCAGAACACATTAAGGTTTAACACCTCTCTTTGATCCACTGGCTGTTTCCCCCACCCCGAAGACCAGAAGCCAGGATCAAGTGAAGACCCTTGGATAATCTCACATCACAGCTTGTGACTCAGGGAAGGCATCTTCGAAGGGTTTAACAGGAATAAGAGAAACACAACAGGGACAGCTTACATGAGAAAAGAATGGAGTCTAAGTCACTGCGAGCTTCTTCACCCGTGCCAAGCTAATTAAGACCACTTTAAGCACGGTAAATTTACCATAAAGAGAAGAATCCTGCATTAGGCACAGGAGTCTGTCAGAGCACATTCTGCATGCAATGGAAGAGCACAAATAACCTAAGAAAAGTCGGCTTTTAGATGCATTTGTAACTAGGCCATACAAATTGCTCCTTAAGCTCCAGCATAGAAGAGAGGGGCTCACCAAAGATCAGGACAAACCCCAATGTAACTGATACAGAAAAGGAGTTCATAGCAATTGCAAGTTGTTACTGGAACTTTCCCCATTAAGATATGGGTATGCCACTTGAAAAGGAACATGGACAAATATTCAAAACAGCAATTTAATTCTTTTTGTGTTATTGGGAAGTGGAAATAACTCAGCAGTATTATACTGCAGTAATGCATTATTTAAAAAGATAAAGTAGTATATGAATTATATTTCACAATCCAAAATACTCAAGAAACCAATTTCAGACAAACTACAGGACAGGAAAACTTAAGCAAATGTGAAAAGAACTTCCAAAGTGTGCTAAGTATATAGAGATGAATACATTTACTCAATATTTAAAAGCCAAAAAAAAGGCATGCATCTCCACCTCAGAAAATGGACTGAAATGGCCCATTAGAAAACCTACTCTGAATGAGGGTTCACTGAGATCCAGAGTCCAATTCCATGCATGGCACAGTAACACCCATTTTATGTAGGAACTACTGCATGGAGATCGAACTTACACAGTACCATGACTTGCCAGTCCTGCCCAAGGATGTTTACTGTGCTTAGGGCCAACAGAAAGGTGAAATAGCTTCCTAATTAGTCTTCAAAGTTCAACTCAAACTTCATTCCAAACACCTAACTTCTCTAGCACTGAGTAGAGCTCTGCAACAGCAGAGTTCTATTTTAGAGCCAATACTGTAACTATTGTTTTCAAATATTTGCTCCAGTTTTGTGTGTTTTGCAGACCCTAAACCATGTGTTGAAAAAACAAAGCATCTCACATGCTTTTTTCATTTACATTCACGGTAACTTGTTTTCTTTCCAAATTCAGATTGACAAAGCAGTAAACAAAAGACAGCTTTGCATTAGATGTGCACTTTTCTAATCTTCTACCTCTTTGTCCCTCTAACAAACACCAAGTTTTCTAACCTGATAAAGTTGGCAAAAGTTAAGATCCAGATATTGCCACATTGTCTTCTCCCTGTAATTAACCTGCTCTCTTAAATCTCCTTAAGGTGTGCACACAACACATGTACATCAAAAATACATGAAAATTATTTCAGAAAATGTCCACTTGAAGATAGCTGATTAATGTTTTAACATGAAAAACTCCAGCTAGCTGACCACACCAATCACTCATTCATTTACTGAGAAAGAGCCAAACTTGTGAAGGAATGCAGACCTCTTCATCCAGACTTGGTCTTTCTCAAAATATCCAGTGACCTCTGAAGTAAGGGAAAGCTTCCATGCTGTTTGCCATTAAAATCATACCTGCAGGACATTCACATATGCTAACAGTCTGTACCCCAAGATGCTGAGCAGGAGAGTTGCAGCTTGCAAGAGCTTGAAAAAAGCCCAGTGTCACACTGGGCATCCCATTGATTGTGCTAGACATTTTTTAAACAAGGGCATAACATCAAAAGCAGAGGACATCATCTGCCACCAATACTGCTGCTCACAGTGCAGTCCACATGCAGGTCAAATGTATTCTGTTGTTAGGGCACACATCACCTTGAGCATTCCCAGCAGTCACTCTCGCATTGCATAAATAAAAATATCCAGGCTCCACTTAGCATACTGGTAAGGAGATGTTCCTTGCAGTTGCACAAGTGGTGCAGTGTGGGCACAAAACAGTATTTTCTTTAAACAAGTACACTGTACCCACTCCAAGCTGTGGATGTAGCCCAGGAGTGAGAACCTGATGTTCTGGGGCAGCTCTTTGCACCTCCCACATCCTCTCGGCAGACCTGAAATCCTGCAGGGGCCCGGGGCACTAGAATGCACTACCCAAACACCAGCTCCTTCAAAAAACACCCATTACAGCAGCCCAGCTCCTGTGGTGCTGCTTCAGATTGAATTCAAGGACTTACCTGCCACCTAGCTTTGAACCTTTTTGTGTCCTTACACAGGAGTTACCAATTAAAGATGCCTCTCCCAGATTTCAATGCAAATAAATTTATTTTCTGCATGTATTTATAATCAATACAGAAAAAAGGAGGTCAAGTAGCCTGGCTATGCACATCTGTGCATCCCATCTACAGAGTTGAGTGCTTTTAGCTCTTATTTCCAATTTTGTGACAAAGATCTTTTCCTTATTCCAATAACATGTTGCCTCTACCCCTTTAATTTTAAATTCTGTTGGTAAAAGGTATTTTCCAAATCTGAATAAGTCCTATTCTATTTCTCCCTCCACTCCACACTTATTTTACTCCTGCTTTGTACAGGGAATTTCTTAGCCCCAGCCCAAACAGAAGGGGATAATGGGAAAGTTCTACAGCAAACGTAATGACTTCTTTCATTTTGAGGTTAGAATTTTTTGGGTTGGTTGGGTTTTGCTACGGGCTTAACAAAAATTGTTCGATTTCTTCAAGTTTAATCTCAGACCATGGTAGCATTAAGTCATAGCAGTTTTTTAAAAAGTACTTTTGCACCCAGAATAGATTCAGCACACCATAATGAAAACGGCTGCCTGGCTATTTGTAGGTGCTTGTTTTGAGTTCAATAAAAATACCTGTGCTGAGATAAAACCTGAAACTCCTTGAAGGACTGGGTACAAAGCTTTCATTTCCAGAATTTCACAAAGAACCTTAAACTCTATGCAATTTTAGTAGTTATTAAGCTGGGATTACGCACCCACCCTTCTCCAGTCACTGCAGGATAGCACCTGCTTAATTTCTGCTGTCTGAGTGACCTGCAGGTCCCCTGAGACCCACAGTTGCTAATGAGATGGCTCTTGCATTTCCCTTTTAAAATAAGTGTTTTCAAGCAATTCCCATGGCAAAAAGAGAACGAGGATCAAGGCTAAAACAACAATAGTTTCCTCACTGCCTGTGAGCAATGGAAGACAGAAAGCTTTCAGCCTTGTCACCACACATCTTGTGCTTCCAAATGCTGCCCTGATCCATTTTGAAGCACACTGCCCAGAACTGAGAAGCAAACCCTGTGTTTTCAGAAGCAGAATGGAGAGGTTTGCAGTGTCTGAGAGAACATTTCAAACACTGCACAAAAGATGAGCGAAGGAAAGCAAATGCTCCCAGAAGACATCACGCCTCTCCTCCCCACCAAAGCCAACAGCAGTCGAAAGAGCATTCCCATTTCAGTGGAGACTTAGAATGTGTGCTCTGGCTCTTTTTATGGAAGCACTGCTGTTTTCAATAGCCTTTTCTTGGTAGTGAAGGGCTTTTCCTGAGGGGTTTATTCTTTCTAGGGAGATAATTATTTCCTGTGACCCCCTCAGTTTCTGTATGAGGACTCATTTCTAGAAGAGTGATAGACCATTTCTGGGATTATTCCAGAGGTGTTATGCTTTGGTGGTGGTAAATCTGTCCTCTAACAGAAACAGGTGTTAATTTTGCAAGTGGGCTTTGTCTACTATGGGTAACTGATTTGATGTGAATTTGGACATGAGAAGAAGGAATAATTAAAATTGCAAATTTTAGACAAAGCTTTGCACTCCTAATTTGTATTTACAGGGTAGCACTCAAGAGAAATTTCTCTTATTCTCCAAGCTGTCAGGTTCTTTTCAGCATCTCTTCAAACTACTGGTGAATCCAAAACTTAGAGTGCTAATACTGCCATTAACTTTTTTATTTTTCCTTTTATTAAACATAACTGACAGTCAAATTACACAAGACACTACTAGAGTAGTCAGACAAGGTTCTTAAGTCTCCTGAAACTTAGGAACAGATTCTCAGGTGAGGAGAACACACCAGGTATCATCTCCAGCTGGATTTATGAGCAAGCTCATTATCTTATTACTTGGAATAAAATACTAAATAGTCATGTTTGATTTCTGGCCATGGGATGCTAATGTATGAAGGTGAACTGTGCATTCACTCTCCTTTCCTGCTCATTTCAGGCCTTCCCTGTGGCTTTAACACATGATCAGATTTAATAGCAAAAGAATTGCCTGAGCCCTGTTTTAATCAACTAAATCATAGAATATCCTGACTTAGAAAAGACCCACAAGGATCATCAAACTCCAACTCTGTGAAACAAGAGATTAATTTTTTAAACATTAATATCACAAAACACGATGTAAAGGATGATGAAGCCATCCCACATTAGCACTGCTCCTGGACATCATTAGCCTCTACCTTTAAGCAAACACCAGAAAAAGGAGCCAAAGGGTAGAAAAAGCCCAAGACTGTGCGTGAGGCTAAAAAGCAGAACTAAAACCACCTCTGTCCCTGGACCCAATATAACAGTTTGCTCCTAAGATAGCCAAGAACATTTCAAGTTGAAATTTTTGCATGTAAAGCACCAAGTGATTTCATTTAAATTGACTGTCCATAAGATGCATTCCTAGTACAATGTGCCATTCCATCTCTCACACCTTTCAATAGGAGACTGCCTACTGCATGTCACACAATGCAGATCTGTAGCTGGCCTGGCAGCCTGTCATAAACACTCCCTGAACTTCAAGGATGATCTAATGGTCCCTGTCTGCCCACACAGAAATAAAATATTGCTCCATAGCCATTAGTACAGGGACATATTTGGCAAATGATGGCTAAGCAGAGGGAGGATGTGACTCTGAAAACCCACAGAGATGAAGATAAAGAATTTAGTGTTCTATATGCAGTAATAGCAAAAATAAGAAAAGGAACACAGCATGTCACATCAAAGGAAAATATTTTGACAGACCATGGAGAAATTTTTCCAGGGAAATTTCCAATTGAAATGTCACTGCTCTTAAAGTGAGTGTAGGAAAGCATTAGGAGACAGTCTGAGAAAGTAAAAAGTGACTTTATGAGAACAGCCAACCACTCCCAACTTCTGGAGTTGAGGGTGAAACACACATACCAGAACAAACCCACAAAGGCACCTCTGCACCCTACCCTCCTGAGCCCTCCTCGTACTTACAGCAAAGGAAATGAAAACTGGCCCTCTCACAGATCTGAAACAGCTCTTTGAGAGCTTGCTTAACAGACCCCAATGCCTCATTGTCAATTCCTCTAAGGATAGAACCCTGATGTAACAGAACACAGCCCAAAAATACCAAAACTTGACCAGCTTTCATTAGACATTCTAACAGAAATGCTCCCTTGTGTGTGTGAGCACACACAAATGCTCATTGTGTGAGCACAACGCACCCCTGAGACTTGCATTCCCATCAGCTATTTTATTCTACAGAAGGGAAGTATCAAATTGTAACGTGATATTGAATTTCTTCCTGGTACAACTTTCACTGGTAGCATTATCTCAGGATATTTCTGAGCCATTCTGCTGACCTGACCTTAAGGAAGGACCCTTTCTGCTTAGCACAAGTCCAAAATAATCACTTGAAGTCATGACTCTTCCTCCCTAACTATTACTTTATTCAGCTTCCATTTGGAGTGCAATACCTTGTCATGGTCGATACAAACAGAAAGAAGCAATACAGATCATTGCCAAATTTTTGCTGTGCACTTACACTAAGTAGGAACATATTTACAAAATTACATATAGAAAGAAGAAAATATATGCAATCAGATTTTGGTTTACATGAAACTACTGCCATGCTTTCAAAGGAAAGCGTCTCCCAGGATTACACAGCCCACAATTTATATGGGGTTATTTCCCATGAAAGTTTAAGTATCTACCATCATTTTACTCAACTGCAGTCCACCATCCCAGTATTTTGATTCTCTCCCAAACAAGTAACCACAACAGAACAGAGTTTCAGGGAGCCAAAGCTTCTCTGCCTGCCATTGGTGTGTCTGTGTTGCACAGCCCTGAGAAATCAGCATGTCTGGTGATCCACTGGATGTCAACTTATGGGCCACTGCCATCCCACCTACCTGTGCTACCAATAACATCCCTGAGATTTCCTCTCCAGGATTTCCCAAAAGCATCACATCTGTCACACAGCATTTTCCTCTCTTAAATCCACTCTGCGCACAGTTAAGAGCACAATTAAGACACAAAGAACAGACAGAGGGTGAAAACTTTTCATGGATTTCTTGCAACTATTCCCAAGTCTGTCCCTACCTTTGAGCAGACCTGTGACTCCGGGAGAAAGAATGAGACTAACACAAGAGTTGGCTTCAAAGTCCGGGTAGAAGAATTTGATCAAGAAAATGTACATCCAAAACTCTGTTTTCAAGCCTGTGACAAGGATGGGTCCCTCTTGATCCTCATCAAGTGATTTTAAGATGTGTTTTAAAGGCTTGCAAATAACTTCATTAATAAATCTCCTCAATCCAGTACATTTATACTTCCAGGATTATACCAGAACAAACATCCATAAACACCTCAGGCTCAAGTTTTCCATCTCTACATGCCATGTATATGTGCATTTCCTCTTTGAAAAGTCTAACATATTCATGTTAGACTTCATTATCTCATCTGCAGGAACAAAGCCTTTGTAAAACCTGAGTGACCTGGTGGTCAAAGGTTCAGGCTTTTCTTCCAGATACTGTGCAGAGGCTCCTTTAAAATTCCAAGTACTCGTACAGATATGTTGGGAAAGCCTGCCTATTAATCCAGGTTTGCTTTGGTTTGTTTGGTTTTTTTTGTTGGTTTTTTTTTGTTTGTTTGTTTGTTTTTTTATGTCAAGCAACAGTTGCCATTACTGTAAAAATTATGACATAAGGAGGTTTTCCAAGGCAGCTAGAAGAATAAGGCAATAAAATCCAGTAATGTCAAAAAGAGTAAGACATACAAGAGTGTTATGAAAATATCTGAAATCAAATACCAAAAGGAAACATGTTATTTTCAGAAGAAAAACATCCTACTCACATTTTTAAACATACTGCTGTCTTCAACCAAGTTTTACAGTTATAACAACACATCAAGACTAATAAAATGCACTCCCAAACCTAATGTATCCAATGTGCAGCTGACATGAGTAAATCCCATATTACAATAAAAGCATTAGTCTTGATAATTTCTTATTCCTTCCCTGCTGTAACTTCTGCAAGTTCCAGGCCACACATATAACACATTTGTAAACTGTAAATTCCAACTCACAACTGACTTGGTTCAATCTCTGCTTTTAAAGACTGAGTCTAAAAAAGTTTGCAAGAATAAGAAAATGCAAATCCTCCATTACAATAGAAGCAAAACCCAGGTCTGAAAACTTTTCTTGGGCATGGGTGATTTATTCTGGATAAGCCAGACAAGTCTTTCCAACTTATCCCTTGACACAGTTAAATATTATTGCACAAGCTACAATAACATATGCATTACTGTCCCCTCACTTGGCTCCCAAGGCTCACATCGCTATTCAACTCTGCCACTAGGCATGCTAATAAGAGTCCAGAAAATTATAATTACCCTAAGGGACCACATTCAAAAGCTGCCCTTCCCATTAAAGAGGCTCATTCGCAGCCCAGGTTAGTTCACATTTGAAAGGAAACCTTATGCCATTTTCCAGACTCCTGAGACTCCCAAAATAGCATTATTTGATTAACAGCCTTGACTTTTTATTGCTGTTGAGTCTTGAATCCAGAGTAAATAAAATAGCAAAATATAAACAGTGTAATTCTAAAAATAATGCAATTAAAGGAACAACTGCTATCTGTTCCAAGAAACACTGGAATGCTAAATATATTTAAATATCCAAACAAATATGAACAGTGGAAAGCTGCCAACTTAGATTCTATAAATGTGGCCCAGGCAAGGCCAACCTTTGATCTGCTCTCTCTAATCCGGCCAGATCCACACCAAAAACAGCAATAACAATTAAAAAAAAAAAATTAACATAAAAACCCTGGACATGATTCCCAAAAGCACTCTCATGAAACAACACACTCAACCCCTATCTACTTGTTAGCATCCACAAGACTTAAGAAGTCAGGTTATACAATCTCATAAGCTGTAAATCACTTGCATTTGTGAGACAAGTTCCACTTGGGGATTTTTTCCCAGGAAAAACGTAACCCAGAAAAGTTGCAGCCATCTTAAAATTATTCTTAATTATAAAATTACAGTTACTTCTCCCATGTAATTCTCAGCCTTCTGATCCTGACACTGGCACATTTCTAATTCTGCACAGCCAGTACAAAAATGTGACATCACAAATACATGATCAAAATTTTCTTAAAAAATTAGTATTTGTGCTTAAACTTAAAAAGCTTTGGAGATTCACTGTTATTCCCCAAAACACCTCTTGTTATCAAAATAATCCAATTAAATGCCATTTGAAATCAAAGTAGACAGAAAACAGTGTTTTTATTTAAAAAACTATTATAAATCAGGTTTGCAATACTCATTTGTAAATGATGAAGCACCATGAGCATCACACAGGTGACTAATGATTACTGAGCACATTAGTTCAGCCAAGCAGGTTATTCAGCTGCTGTCATCTATCATCCTTTATCTCCCTCAAAATAACATGAGTTCATCATTCATCTCTCATAGCCTCCCCTTAAGTTAATCACGTGTAATCAAAATGCAGACCATAAAATACAACTGACTAAAAACCAAATCAACGCTCACATCTCTCCCCAAGTAAAATAAGCTGTTAAGAACATCTTGCATACTTCTAATCTGATTTTCTTCTGAAGCACAGGCAAAATGTTCTAAATGACAAATGTTAAAGAAATAGAGAGTAAAGGTGCTTTATGGGGAAGGCCTGTATCAGGTTGTCTCAGGCAAACAAGCTGCCGGGAAAAGATAGTAAGAGTTGTAAAATAATGTTCAGAAAGCACAGGTTATTCGCTTAGAGGTGAAGCAGAAAATCAATTAATGCTAGGGTCTGTTTATGCATCTAGAGTATTTTGCTCTTTGCACGAAATCTACATGTAAACTAACATGATACTGTAGGTAGGCACAAGACAAGGACCTTTGTTATCAAACTCAGCAATGCCATATCCAACCTTCCACAGGACAGACCCTTGGCTTGTTCTGTAATCAATTCTCTCCTTGTTTGTCAAAGCCCTCCCTGTCCTTACTTCTGCCATTTGGTTGCTTCAAGAACTTCCTAGGCTTCTCTTTCTTAATGCTGTAGTCTCTTAAATCATTAAGAGCATTAAGAAATTAAACATGCACAACTGAAGAAAAAAAACCCTGTCATTTACAAAGGGGATCTTTCTTTCTGCATTCTTATGCAATTTCTTCAAGAGGCCACATATCCTCTGAGGTATCAGACCAAGTTCAGTAGGAAGCCACACCAGAAAGCAGAACCTGTTCTCATCTAGGGCTGTGCAAAACCCAAAGATTAATTTTTTATGATACCTGTCCTGAATCAAACCCACAGGGCAAAGAGGCAGATACCACCTCTAGGGGAATCACTTCAATCTGAATGACCATCCAAACTGCATCCTTACTGTAAAACCCACCCTAATAACTCCTTTCTGATTCTGGTTTCTGCATCTAAACAACATCGTAGTCCACATCACGAGTTCGGAATTTCGCTGCTGGGCTTTATTGAACTACACTGGTCAATCTCAGAAGCAGGTTGCTAGGCCTGAATTCTATGCTAGTGTCCAACTAAAACTGTATTCTTTGGCTTTTGATAGCACTTATCTGTAATGCTCGTAATGAGCTCTGTCATTACTGGCTTCATTGCCTCCTCAACTGCTCAACTTTTAAAGTCAAGTCTGCAGGAGAAGAGCCTCGCCAACCACGGCAGCTTGCGCCACAAGTAAAACCAGAACTACTTATGGAACCTGGGCTGAACTTGGGAGCAGGGGAACCGAGAGCCAGAGCACCTGCGACACAGAAAGCACCATTAAGGCAGAGTTCTAATGACCAGGGTTAAAGAGCCTGTAACACATCCAAATGCATTCAGCAAGTGAGAGGTGAGTTTTCCCCATGGAACTTCAGGGTAACCGCACTGGAAACATCTCAATGACCTGATGCTGTGCTCATTGTGAGATTTTTTGATTTACTTGGAGGTCAGTAGACAACAGAAATGACATACCCAAGTCAAGAAAACACACAGCACATTAGAAAGCTCCTCAGTTTCAATGAACAGAGGACTACTGCCAAGCTGACTTTGTAAAGGGGTATTGGCTCCTAATGCGTGCCCAAAGCTGAATGGACAGCCTGACCAAGTGATGCAATGTTAATAGGCACATAAAAGAACCAAAGATAAACATAACTAAGCTGGTTTTAGTTGGTTTATCTATTTGGACTTTTTGATCACACCATAAATAAACCACTTTAAATTTTGGTAAAGACTTCTGTACACCAAAAAATATATAACTGGATCTGGAAGTCCCATTTTACCACAATTTCTCTCCCAATTAATATTCTGATAAAGAAACTGAAATCACCATCATCATCTCAGCATTCACTTTAGTTATCTTAGCTTTGCATGTTTATCTCCATATAATTTTGCACGTGCCTCTAAAAAAAAAAAAATCACCATGACAATCTGGTTGCGAATCAGGAACTGAATATAGATCATGGACTCAGTTCTTCCATTTAACTAATGCTTTATTTTGATTCAAAAATGTTTTGTTCTGTTTTGCATATGCTGTCAGCACAAGCTCTCGTACCAAGAAAACATCTATCAAGACCATAGGGATTTTACTATTATCCACACTCCACTGTTAATGTATGGCCAATACTATTACAAGAAATCTCTCAATAAATATGCAGTGGGGAGATAAATGGCCAGAAAGTTGGGACTAACAGCTGTCAGTACAATTAGAGACAAAGGAGGACTGGAGCTGGTCTCTGAGGATTAAGCAGCCATTTGGGAATTGATTTCCTTAGGGGTTCCTGTTCAGAGCTTTTTGTCATGGAATCAGCCCATTTGTTGAGAAATACCATTTGTCAGCTCTTTCCTACCTTTACATGCATTATTTCTGCCTCTCCCTGCCCAGGCTACTCTTCTCTTTTGTAAGGTTGTCTCTATAAAAACGTACTTACTGTACCTTTTCTCTATGGACATGCAGATTTTTATTTACCCAATTGTAAAAGGCCAAAACTATAAGATTTTAGAGATGAACTAAAAAACAGGACAATATTCTTATCCAAGAAATCCCCCACTTCTCTGTTCTCATATTGAGGTCTTCTTAAGGGGAAAGAAGGCAGCAAAGAGGACAGAGAACAGAAATTTATCTCTGGGAAATGGAGATCACAGAACATGTGCAATGAGAAGCAGATAAAATGACCACTTCCTCTGTCTCTCTCTCCCTGCTAATTATCAAGTAGCAATCTTCTACCAGGCAAAACAGTACAGTTTTCCAGCTTTCCCCAGTGACTTCCCCCAGAAAAATCACTGCATGCCTTCCTCTTTGCTCAAGAACTGAATTTTCAGTCCTCTCCATGGCAGCTTTCTTTCAAGGCTTTCATGCTGCACATGTAAGCAGAATAAATCCTCTTGAAGGAAAAATTTGCTTTGTCCTGCAGATATCAGAGTTGGTCAGAACTCTTCTGACAGAGCAGTTTTAAGGAAGCAAATGCCAATTGGAAAGAACCCTAGCACGCTGGAGAAAGCCATTGGTTGTGTCAAAATTCCAATGGCATTTACTGGAACCCTGCCCAGTTTCATGTCTGCTCATCTTCCCACCTTCTCAGGCAATATTTTCAGGCCCTCAATGAAAATAAAATACAAAAACAAAGCCGAATTAAAGGAAGTTAAGGATCAAAATTAAGGAATGGTTCAAAAGCCTACATAAATGAATTATCTCAGTATCCTAAGAATCACAATATTTCAGAACTGATATAGCAGGGTATTCTACTATTTTTTTACTCTCAGGCCGTTATTTTTCACATTTTGAAATCCTGACTAAAAGGAAAAATCCCCACTCTGCCCAGTCACTGCTGTTCATAAAACCGTACCAGCCCCCTTGGTCTTCGCAGTTCTGCTTGTTGGCTGGCACAACTCAAGTACTGAGACTGTGTCCTCAGCTGCTCACAGATGACAGAGGTGTCTGAGCAAAGCTTCCCATCACAACCTGCAGGGGCACTTGCACCATGATTAGTCTTGAAAATTGCAGGAAGCACCATTCTAAAGCATGTCCACCTTGGGACTGCTTCCAATGGCAGTAAAGAATGGTCACAGGGGTTAATACTGTTCTTGGTTGTGTTAAATGCCAAACTAGCACTTAACTAGGGAACACAAGAACACAACTGGACAAGATCACATCAGTGCTTGTGCTCTTACACAAAAGCTTGGAGGATCCTGGACTAAACAGTTCTGACTCAGGTCATTCATTCTTCACATATTTATTTCTGCCATAAATTCATCTTGTTTTTTCCTGTTACCATCTTTTTCTACATTTTTGTAGAACTATCACGCCTCACTTCTTGTTTATTATAATTACAACAACATTATGGCTATGTCACAAGCAACTAAGGAACATACAAATCAAAGTCAGATCTAAAGTACAAGAGTAAAGCCCTAACCCATGCTGGGCCAAATGCCACTGATATTAATTAAACTCTCTGTTTGAGCTACAGTGCTCTGTGCTTCTTGGAATTGATCTTTTCCAGCTCATTTGCTGCTGACTGAATGCACAGCACGCCAAACATCCCTCTGCTGCAACACTCAGCACCTTCTCATCAGCTGCTATTAAACGACTGGTATACAACATACTGGGCGTCTCTCAATATTGAGTTTATTCAACTCTTCCACTTCTGTTTTAAACCATATGCTCTCCAAATTCACCATATACTCCCCTGTTTCACTGTGATCACCATTCATGAAAATACAGCACTTGTGTTTTGTTAACATGAGAGCTTTGTGGTTCTACATCACAGTTGTGATCCATGATCTTATTATTTAGTTCCTAATCTCAAACTCAGCTTTACTGCAAGAAACAAGCAGCCTGAAATGTCAGTCATTTGCCAAGTGAACAAAGTATCAGATCCATAAAGTACAACACGTGCAAAACAAATCACGATATTTAGGTGTGTGAACTAAATAGCAACCATAGAACACAAATCTAATTTAATAATCTATCTCAAAAGTAACAGTCTAGAACAACACTCCAAAGCCACCTCCCAACCATCCTCCATCATTTCTATGGTCTTATTCCCTCTTCCCTTTATCTGCCTCCATCTGTCTCATTTGCTTCCATGTCCTGCACTTAAGAGTTAGACCAGACTAACCTAATTTGTCAGCCGATTGAATTCCTGCTGCCCATGTCAGCGGGCTGTGTTACACTTGAGCTGTGTTCCATATGTTGCAAAGGAATACTGTAAATAACAGTACTGCCAATAGGCAGAGCTGTCCAGGGGCTGGAAGAGAGCCTTGCTGGGGTAGCTGCAGTCTTTTCCTTACTTTCCTTATGCTCCCCACTCCCGCCTGTTCTGTGCTGCACTGTCTGCAGCTCACTCAGAGTAGGATTCTTCTCTTTTCAGTGGAAATCTCAACTACACAGACGTCCTTGAACTTCAGAGAAAAACACACATTTCTAAAAGACCCTTTCTTTAAAGTAGACAAAAAATAATTTGGATAAATTGTATCCCAGAACAATCTAGTCCTTCCTCCCAAATACAAAGCTCATAATTATTGCTTTTTATGTAGGCAAGTAAATGTTACTAGAGATGTGAAGATGAAACTGAATTCTATCCCTGGTTTCTCATGAACAAAAAACTGAAAATCTTCATGTGTTTTGGTGTAAGATACTCTAGATTCTGTTTCACATGGAACATGCCTAGTAAGCACAATTCCATATGTTTCAAGTAAACTGTTCAGTCACAGACGTCCGAGAGATGAACAAAAATTTTTAAATTCTGACTGAATGAAAAATAAACCTTGACATTTTGAAACCTTTCATTTAATTGAACTAGGATAGAAACTAAGAAAAGATAAGGAACTGAAGGAGGTAAAAAAAGGTAATGAAAATCTACACCACACTGCAAAAAACAACCACATCTGCAATACACCAACTAACCAGGGACCACTTAAGTGATACAGAGGATTCATTTATCATAGAGTTCCAACACAAGCGTTATTTCTCAATGTATTCTTCCCTAATACCAAGTTCTACACAGGCTGTCAACAGCTTTCAAAACAGTAACTTTTAACTCTACCCCAGATTTTACAAAGACACCAGAACTGCCTGGTAACTAGAATCAACAGTAACTACTCTTTCCCATGTTAAATAAATAAAAAAATGTCTAGAATTGTCCATATTTACTCAACTATTTAATAAACAGGACAAAAGGTTATCACTTTTAACACCGTTTGCCGGGTCTTGCTCATACTTGTTATGCTTCACCTACTTAATTCCTACAGTGCAGTGCGTGTAAATTATGTTTCACTTGCATAGTTTTACCACCATTTCTGACAGAAAAGCATTTTTCCTAAAGTAAAACATAAGCTGAAAATAATGGGAAGTTTTCTAAAACTCTCAAGAAACAGTAGCAACTTTAGGAGTCCGAAATGACCAAGCTATCACCTATTTATAGCCTGAAAGACTAAGAATGCTTTTCAGGTACGTAACGCAATTCACAGAGGTCTTGTTACTTTTCATTAGATTAATCATCATTTCTGTGGTGGTTGATCTATCAATTGCCAAAAAATTAGCAAGCAACAACAACACTAACTGGGCAACAATTTCACCATTACTTGCTTGGCTTACGCACAGTATGACACTCAAGTACTGCTATGGAGGTAAATGCTTTACACTCCTTTAAGAACACCAATTTCAGTGCCATTGATGGAACAAAGCAAGGAATTAAGCCTACAGAAACTAAAAAAAAAAAAATAAAAAAGGACAGAAAACACAGGAGCAGCACAACACACAACAGCCCACAAGCCCCCGCTCAAAACCATGCCTTACTACGGAAAAGATTCAGGACTTGACTAGCAGTAATACTGTATTTTCTTGTGTACTATGATCTACATGTGACAGCTACTCTAAGAAAAGGAAAAAAATGGAGGAATTGCAGCAAATTACTGAAAGCAAGAGAACTGATCAAATTTGGGCCGTATGGAAACTAAACTACCTAGCTGCACCTCAGGTAAATTAAAAATGAACATTTCATACTGCACAGAAGTCTTCACAGTGGAAAAATCAGGTCCCTGCTCAAAACTTTTCGAAATCAATCCCAATTAGTTTAAATTACATTTGATGTAATTCCACTTTCCTAAAACTCTTCAAATTAACTTCTGTATTTTACTAAATTACACACAGATACTGTGCTCTGCATATGAATCACTTCATATGATGAGCTGTCTGCATTAATTTTATTTAACCAGATTAATACTAATAGTCTGTTTTGACAATTAAAAAAGCTTGATCAAAGGCAGAAAACACGATACATTAAAATGTGTTAGCTTATCCTGGCATCTCCAAACTTCATCAAGTCAACTGTTCATTTCAGGCACAGAAAAAGAGCATTAAAAACATTTATCCTCAATAATATGAAACCACATTATAGCTCATAAGAACCAATTTTGACTTGCACAAACTGTTGGTTGACTCTCACACCAGCAGCAAGACACCATTCAAGTATTTTTTTGAGAACGCCTAGATTTCTTCTTCAAGTTGAGCAGTTAAAATGTACTTTGTAAAATACAGTTAAATTAAAATGTAAGGATTCAGTGGCTGCTAAGCAGAAAATAATTCATTTGGGCTTGGTCTACCGATGTTCCGATGTTGCAGGGTGTAATGCAAACCCAGCATTTACGCAGGTTTGAATTTGCACAACCAGTTCACATCTTCAAGCTTTCAAAGCCAATTGGGCACTTGAAATATTTTGACAGTAATTATTTGAAATGTGTTTTCTTAGTGGCTAATTAATTAACTGAGTATCAGTTTTGGCAGAATTGTGACATAGGATATGGACCAGTGGTCTCCCCATCCAGGAGTTTCTTACAAGATCTTACAGAACAAAGGCAGACTGGTGAAAAACAGATATTTACATGCAGATACGACTCCTGTTACCATCAGCTGCAACTCCATTCGTTATTAAAAGATGGTTATTCTGTACAGTTATTGTAGTTACACAACATTTAACTGCTCTTAGTTAGATTTTAGAAAGGGCTATTAATACCATAGTTATTTGCAATGGCAAATCAGGCTAAATAAACCCGAAACCCAAATTTTTAGAACGGGTATAAAAGATGACACAAAAAACCCTGGTGTCTAGTAACATTTCATCTTCCCCTATTTAAGTAAGGCCTAATCTTGACAGATGAGTCCCTCTGATCTCCTGTTTAGCCAAAGGCCAAAGTTTCCAGGACTTCACTTCTCTAGTTCACTCAAGTAGATGGAGAAATGTTAATGGAAAAAAAACCCCAAAAGTCATTGTTTATTTTCATCTACTGATAACCTGAGCAACACATTAGACACATTTAAAATGGTAATAATCTTGGACTTCAGTCAATTTATCTGTTTCAGAGACTGTGCCATCTGACCATCTCCCTGCCAATCATCTCCCAAAATCCTGCACTCCCAGCATCACAGCAGAAAACACCATTACTGAAAACCACATCCCTCTACTGGAGAGAACCAGAAGTTACCTTGGTTCCCTCAGTCTGGCTAGGGGGCAGTTTATTTTCTTTTCCCTCTGAGCAGAAAGCAAGTAATACAAGTTGAGTAAGAGCACAATTTTCCAGTCTCCATCCTTTTGAATCCTGTCAGAAATGAAGTTTCAGGTGCTCACATGTGGGATTTCTCACATGTTAGAATTGCTAACATGTGAGAAACACAGGGCCTCTCTCCCTGGTTCAGCTTTATGTTGTAGGAGAGCACAGAAGGATTTTTCACAGTTATGAACATTTATTAGCTATCACAGAAAAGCATCATAGCTCCTTTACAAGAAGAGTGGCAACAAATTGCAAGATTTTTGGCTTTCTTTAAAAATAACGCTCTTATTCTTGGTTGAACTACATTTAAACTTACTGCAATATTCTTCTAATCAAAAACTATTACGTGTCTAAAAAAGGTGTTATGGAAAACAAAAAAAAGTTGAATGCATATACAAACTCATTAAATTCTAACCTCACAGCCAATACCGCAATGAACAATATTAATCTATAATTTCTCAGCCCCTTATTATTGCTAGCTAATTTAAGTTCAACACTTTTCTTGGTGCTTAATAAATCTTCTTCCACCAACTTGGTTCTTATCTAAGTTTTTAGCCATTACAGCACTGTACTTTGCTCAGACCAGACCATGGAGGCAGCTGCTTGCTGAAGGAGTCTCTGTTTGGTGGTTCCTTACTATGCTGCAGTTACACTACCTCAGACACACCTGATTCCTTCCTAGAAACCAAAACGGCCTTGGAGAAAGCCTAAATAACTCTCCACCTAGCTTCTCTCATAAGCAGTTTTATGATCCCTACAGAGTCTGCTGCTTGGCTGGAATAGCATAGGGTGTGACTCACACCCTCAACTATTTCTCTCCTGATGAGAATCACCTGGAAGGAATTTTTGTGGATTAAACACAAGTGAATGAAAAGTCCCCACCTGCCTTCACAGCAGCTGACTTGACAGCAGTAGCAATCTTTCTGAAAAAGCTATGAGATGGAAAGCCCCTAAGGGGTCTTTCTAGGAGACTTAGCTCAAACTTGAGTCTTTGGCTCTGATACTTTGAGGCTGCCGGATATCTTAAAGCACAAAAGAAACGGCAACATCATTGTTTGCTTGCTCCAGTGGATGAACTGTGGGGTTATTTCACTTGTTTTAATGAAAAAACCCAAACTTAAAGTACATCAGGATAATAAATGCAAGGAAAGCATCAGTGAAGGTCTTACAATACTTGCATTTTAAACCTATGACACTCAACAGAAGACAAGTTCATAAAAGTTCATCAAATTCAGACAAACTTGATGTGCAGGAGCTAATGTTGCAGAAATTTCTACAACAGCCCAGTTTCAAAAATACCTAAAAATAAAATTTCATCATGGTAACAAGAAATATCAAAGAACAATTTAATAACATGGCCCTGTTTAAGCAGATACATGTAAAGAAAAGAAGAAAAGGTAGACAACAGAAAGCTTATTACTTTGAGGCTGAATGAATTATTACATCTGAAAGGAAGGAAAGCAGAATTTGCTAGCAGAGAATTTGGGCAGCAGGTCAGCATTGATGGAAAGTATAAAGACTTCAGAGGAAAGGAAATGTGAATCCCCCTAGAGAATACAGAGGCACCTGTTGGTACTTAATCAAGTAAACTAATCCACAACTGGGAGCCACTCTTGTCTGATAAAACATTACCACCTGTCTCCTCAAAATCGGGGAAAAAATAAGAACAAGGAAAAGCAGCCTGGTGATCTGGAAACAAAGGGAAAATTGGGAAGCTTGAAATGTGGTATGAGGGTACTAAATGGAATAGGAAGAAAAATTTCAAGTTGCAGACCAGCACTGACAAAATTCCACTAGGATTTATGTCCAAGATTGCACATGGTGGAAATGGAAGAAAATGCTTTTCTATACTTTGAAAAACCCATCACCTATTGAACAGTACAATTCTCCACATTGACAGTAACTATAGCAACTAGGCATAAATGTAGGAAAATCATCTGTACCCACAGCAGTAACAGAACATCTGTGCATCAAGCCTTCTAATTACCAAGTTGTCAGTTCTCAGGACAACTGGATCATTAAAAGACTTATGACACAAAGAACACCATCAGAACCTGGAAGTTTTCAGATGACATCTAAAACCCTGCATGATGCTTGGAGAATTATCACCACTCTTCCTACCAGAAGAAACTATAATCTAATACACTCTAATCTTCTAGAAGAAACTATACATTTGTGAACTCATCCCAATGCATACCAATTGGTAGTATTTCATCTACAACAGCTCCTCCTAATTAATCACAGCAAAATTACTGTGGTCAGGCTGAACACTAAACACAGCAGCAAAGAAAGGGTCTCAGCAAAGAAGATTTACAGGAGACAGCCATAACAGAAATATATCTTTTCTACACTGAGGTTGTCAGTACAGAGTAGGAGTATGCCCCCCTTACATCCTGAAAACCTAAGCATACAGCATATTGCAAAACAGCCAGAAGAAAAGATTAGCTGGAGACCCCCATAGAAATTAAGTATGTGAATATTTATCATCCTTCTATTTGCAAGAAATACCCTAACTTACTCTGCACTTCATAGGAGAGAGAATATTTGTTACCAGGCATCCTAAGTGTTCAGCAATTAGGTGGCAGCACTCCACTGCAGTTGCTTCCAGCACATCTGTTCATTCTCTCAACTACTACTTAAAGCCTAAATGATGTCACTCCTCTGCCCAAGCAGAGGGACTTGTGTCAAAAACAGTTTTCCTAAAATCCCTTGAGAAATAGGTGCATCAGCTTCTCATGAGGTAAGAGTCCTAAAAATCAGAGGCATCACATCACTGAAATTCTATTGCTCCTACACTATCATAATAGAGATTTGAAATTACATACTAATCCCATTGCTCTTCTGCCATTAACTGATGGACTTGGGGCAAATTACAAGGTTCTGTCTCTGCCATCTTTTTCATTGACAGGTCAATTTCTGCACAGTACAGAGGAACACTGACAGACATGGCCACAGTACTTGTAAAGCACATTGATCAATAAAGCAACCTTTGGAGTACTTTAGTGGAGAAGCATTTTCTTTCCCCACAAGTGCTGTACTTAAAATCCTTAATATACAGTGATTCCTTTTCAAAGCATTGGCAATCACAGACCATCCCTGTTTCCATCTCACTCTTTTTGCTTTATTTCTGGGATCAGTGCATTCCTCTCTATGCATCACCCTTCGAAACCGCTCCAGTCTTTCTGCAGAGAGTCAATAACAAAGTGTTCAGGAAATCAAAGCTAGCTGTTATGTTCATAGGCTTTCAAAAGTCGTTAAGTAACTCATGTTTTTAAAAGCACTATTGATACAATTAGAACCTCTTTACAGAGATTCTGATGACAGGTTTTGTTTCATTTCTTATTGCCTGGCAATGCAACCTGTATATTCCCTGGGAAAGCAACATGAAAAACTGTTTTTCCAATGAAATAAAGTGCCTGATGTTGGCTCCCCAGGATTCACATCAAGAACGGTAAAAACTTGTTTCCAACTGGTCTTTACTTGTTAGTGAAATTGATACAGCACTGTCCATTTTACTCTACAGACCACATTTAAAAGATTGCACTGACAGCACAGGGTGTTTCAATACCCTGAGCACCATGACTGCTGCCTAAGTAACAGCTGATTTGGCCTAAAAAAAATCATCAGGGTTACTCACAATGAAGGAAGAGCAGGAATTTCAAGTGTGACCTTGACATTCTTGTGGCATATTACAGGTGCTAAAATAAAGGTCAGGCTGGAAATACATACCTATTTCTAAGTGGCTAAAACATTACTTCATTCTGCCAAGTAAAACTCATCCATAAAACACAAGTGCCTCCTTTAAACCAGTCACGTACCTTATGAACTATTATTGAGGACTGCTCTGTGGTCTTCTCAATTAAGGTTATCCATCGTGTCCCAATTTAAGGGCTTGAGCCCATGTAGAAAGGACACAAACTGTAGCAACCCACATCAGCTGAACCCTGGTGCCACCATAGACTGGATTTGGTTGCTTCTTGCTCTCAAAGGACTTAAAAACCATCAAGATTTTTGCATTTAAGGAAGGGTTAACTTTTTCTGAAGCTAACTTGCCACAAAATAAAAGACTGACAGAAAGATGAACCAGCTCAGTTTGCTATAATGTCTGTTCAGCTCCAAAGCTAGTAAAGGACAAAGCAGTTACAACCTATGCACAATCCCATCAAAGGACTTTCATGTCAAAAATCAGACAATAACAAGCTACTAAGTTCTCAATTTAAAAATTAGAGTAAGCATAATAATGATATTCCACGATCTTGTTATAAACAGAAACAATTAAGCCTTTTAGCTAATGGCTTCAATTCTCCATTTGCTCAACCTCCTGAGCTTAAGTCATACCCTATTAGACAACAAGAGGACAGGTACAGCTGGGACCTGCAGGTGGAAGAGAAAATCAAGTCCTCATTCATTTTTAAAAGAAAGTACAAGCCGTGATCTGTGAAAAGCACGTCCTTTCAGTATTCTGTTACCCAGTATTCATGCACCTTCAATGCACAAGTTAGCATTGAACTGGCTGTTCATGCCTTGTGTCGGCTTGTAACAACCCCAAGAAGAAACTGGGACATAACATGCAGTGTTGAGGAGAAATATAAATACATCATGTTCCAACAACTCCAGGCTGTAACTCATCAATAAAAACTGAGATCCTCTAATTCTATCAATTAAAGCAAAATACTGCAAAGAACATGTTCCAAATGAATAAGAATTCAGCACAGAACACTAGCACATATCAGCACAGATGCACAAAACCCCATGCTGGTAAGCATGTCCAGAAACTCAAGATGCTAAAAAGCAACATAAAAGAAACCAGCAAGCAGATACCTTTGTCCACAATAAACTGCACAGACTTCTCACATTCAGGCAAGAGCATTTCAAACCATGCAGTCTAAAGCAGTGTCAGCCATGCATTCCACAACTGCAGGGCACAGGTGGGCCTCTAATGCACACTGAACACGGAGCTGCTTCACCAGGAATAGGCACTCCAATGTGGCACCAGCAGCTTGTATGAGAACTTCATTTCTCCTTGGTGCCAGATGCTTGCTTAATGACTTTGACTAACTTTCTTGCTTACAGATGGGTAGGGAAGCTAAATTTGGTAAGGTTATAATTCTAGAGTAACATGTGGCAGGTCTTCGACAAATTTGCTCACAAAAACTTTTTTGCTGATGCTCACCTTGCATTTATGGACTGAGCATTCTTGATTTAAAATACTAGGAAAATAAACTAGATCATTACTGCCCAGCCCTTCCTTTTTTATATGCAATATGTGTGTGTCTATAGAGTATACTCTAAGCTAACAGTAGTGCAGTCACAGTACACATCAGTATATTACAGATCATTACATACACACTCTGCAGTCTCTACATGTGCATGGCAATTCTTAAAGCAGCTTCTGTTTGCTTTCACATGGGAGCTGTAGGCTGAGGGCAGCTGGCTGCAGAAATGCCCTCTGCTGTTGTGATTGATTCCCTTGGGATCACCTCCCCACCTGCTTTTGGCACAGATACATCCCTGCCTGGTGCCTCCTGAAGACCAGGTGACCTTAGCTTGGTGCTGTGCTGGAATGGCAAGTGGCTACATGTGCTTTGCTTTTTTTGCCAACGCTCAAGCAAGAGCCAAACTGGCATGCATTTGAGTCATTCTCTATAGCTTTCCCCTGAACTCCTTTCATCAGCAGACTTTGATGCCATTCTTTTTAAAAATTAATGCATTAACGCTCTGAGCAAAAAGACCTTGGCAGAGAAGAAAACTAGTTCCAAGGTTCTCTCATGCTCCTTAGCTTCTTTCTAAATATTTCCCATTATCTTGTGATTTTGTTAAGTACAAACCCTAACACTGCATATAATTACTTTATACCATCCCTTGCCTACTAATAGGATTATAATGATTATGAAGAACTAAACCACAGACTAGCAGTTAGACAATGGCCAAGAGAAACAAAACAGACTCTTCTTTCTTTTACATTTAAAAAGAGACAAGCTCCATGGACAATGAAACCAACTACAAGCTTTAAACACTTTCTATATAAACATATATGGGGCCAGATACCCCATGAAAATCCAAATTGTTCCATGACAGTTATACGCACAATACAGTTTTTCTGGCCAAAAAATTTCCCAACTTGCACTAATCAAGCAACTCAAGGTCACACAAGCTTGAGTAAGAGGCTTTTCTGCCCTGAATCCAAAAGCAGCCAGCCAGCTCTAGCATGAACTACTCAATGACACAAGGCACCCAGTAAATAACAAGCCTGTGCTTAGGAGTACGTGACATCAACAACTGATGTCATCTGACACGCTCCTCCACCCAGTTGCCTGTAAGATGCTGCTTTGATTCCGCAACTAACACCTGCAAATATTTCAATAGTTCGTCATTTAGACCATCTTTCAACGAAAAAAGCAGGAATTAGAACTACTATGAGTTTTCCTGAACAAACCGACAATTTTAAAGACTTGATACCACTGAAACTTGGAAAGCATTTCCCTGTTTAGGTTTCCAAACATGCTATTTCTGTATGCTACATTCTTTCAGAAACAAACACTATTACACGAAAGTGCTGTTGTTCCAAAATAACTTTATATAACACAGCATGGTTATTCAGAAGCACCAAGGCAAAAAGATAAAACCATTCACTGCTTAAGGGCAGTGACAGCAGTGCAGGGTTAAAGCTCAGCAAAATACTCCTCTCAGTCATCTCCGCTCAATCCTTCTGGCTCAACTGCCCACAAGACAAAAAATTCAGTGAACAAATTATCCTAACAGCGACAAGTGAATGACTCGCAGCTAATGTCCTCTCTTCTGTAGTTTCCTCTAAGTCTTCAAATCTGGTATTGCATGGCCCCAGAAATGCAACAACTAAGGACACTTGGCAGCTTAGACCATCTTTCAACGTGGTCAGGTCTACATTTTGCTGGTTTTCTGGTGAACAACAGTTAAGGTCATGCAGGGAGCACTTCCCAGTCCTCCTGCCTTTCTACAGCGTACCAGCACCTACTACAGCAAGTCATCTACACAGAGGAATGCAACATGATACACGTGTCCTTTTGGCTGCATTTATTTCTGACCCATATTAAGCTCTGTACTGAGACAGTTCCAAAACCATAACTCTTACCTGTAAGGCTCACAGAACAGGATATGAGGTCTGGCTGGCCAGAGTAACCCAGCTAAGCTTGCTTTCCACCTACAAGTCCTCCCACCCTGCTTCCCACCTCCTCCAAAACACTGGCCTGCAGAGACACTTGAACTTAAGTTCAGAGCTTGCAGACAGAACTTTCTCTGGTTGTGAGGAACTCTGCAGTGCTCTCTGCCATCTCACCTGAAATAAGACTCAGTAAGGCACAGAACAACATCAAGATCAGGGCCCTGTTCCTAAGGGCTGACAGCTCTATCAGAGCTCTGAACCTCACGGTCGTCAGCACAGCAGATGCTTGAGATTTTTAATGCAGGTCCCTGGCAGTTTTATTTTTGCTACAGCTTGAAGAAATTAATGTCCAAATGCCGCTTGTCTAAAACTAACTGAAAAAAGCCATGTTGGGTGAAACTGCATTTGCTGAGAATAAACTTATTGCTAATACTAGATTTGGGTAAACAAATATTTCTCCCTGTTACAGATAATCAATTCTCCGCTGATATACTAAAATTCAGAACTGAAAAATAGACTCCAAGGCAGCAACAGCTGACTATGTTGCATAAATAAGAACAATACAATAGGTAGCTTATAGCACATTAGTTTGTGCCACCATCAGCCACCTCAGACAACTCACAGGTAATGATCACTGAGAGCAATTGGAGGTGAGTGTTTTTACCACAGCTTGGCTTCTTCCTCTATGCAGAAAACGTGAATACATTCAACTTTATTTCTACATGCATTACTAAACCCACAAAAGCACAAAGGATTTTCTTTGAGTAAGAGCATTCTCCAAGCCATCCAGATGAAACTCTAGGCTAACACACAACATGCATCTTGACCTTCATTTTAAGATTTAGATGTAAGCACATAAACACTCCAAATCACATTTTTGATACCCTTTTCTGATACTGCTACAGTTTCAATTGAATCACTAATTACTTCAACATTAAGTACTCCTAAAGGCTAAATAAAAAGGAATTGGTCACTGGGCAGAGGCAAGAGCTAAGCCTCAGAGAAGGGGCAGAGAGGCAGTTTGCCTGTAAGAGCTAAACAGGGATGAGGAATAACCTAGAATGAGACTCTAAGGCCATACACTTGGAAGACATCACAAAGCATGAGCAATCTCATACCCCAAGGACCCATAAAATGAAGGTGACCAAGCCTACTGCACACACACTAATGCCATCTGATAACCTGTAACAACTGAATACCCACTGAAAAGCTCATTTGCTTCTTGTGTGTAGCTGAGCAGCTAGCCCACAGACACATTACCAGCTTCCTGCATTGGCTCACTGAACTGCCAGCAGCTCTGAGTGGCTGCAGCTGCACTTCACTCTGATATCCAAACTTGACACCCCTAAGGTAGCCTGGTAACTTCTTCAGGAATGAAAACTTGTCCTCATCCTCAGCACAGTCTGAAAGTGCACTAGCATGTTTGCTAAAAATGCAGATGCTTGAATAAGATCAAAGAACAGTAAGACTTGAGGAATACCCCTGTTTGACTTACAGCCATGTGTCTTTTGTTTATGTACATTTATCCTGATTAGTATAGTACCACACAACTAACCAGAGTATTAGAAGTTACATTCTGCTGCTTAAAATGTTGCTTTAGTAAAATTAATTCCCTCCTCACATTTCTAATATGGCTGGACTAGAACAAGCAATATCTGTCTCTAAGACAGCATCTTGAAAGACAGGAGAGAGCTTCTCTGTGTCTCTCAAGATTCATGTCAGATAGGAACACGATATGCAAACATAAACCATCCTTAAACAAATTGGCACTGCCCCATCCAACACTTAACGGAAAAGGACAGCTTCAGCAACTAATAGAATCCAAATCCCATATTCAGAGGAGCAGCTGTTTAAGACAACATGGCTTTCCACATACTATCTCTGCGCTGCCTCTGTACGGTCACAGTGACAGAACACCCACAGCTGTGAAGGATGCTGGCACAGACACTGCCTTCATCACATCAGCAGAGATGGCATATACACTGTGATACCTAATCCACTAGAAACTCTGCTGCACAACTACCAGGCCACAAACTCTCTTGGTTGTATCAAGCATCACTGCCAATTCAAGAGCAGTAAAAACTTGTTTATCTTCACTTCACAGTCATAGGACAAAGCTATTTAGCACATCCATGGAAAATAATGAGGCGCTCAGCTAGGAGCTTATCACTATGAAGAAACCTCACCAAGAAGGAAACTGACAAGTATTTGAGCAGAACCGTGAAGGAGAGAAGGGGAGCTGTGGTCATCTACATCCACTGCTCACACCCATCCTAAGACAATCTGCTCGTGATCAGCAACATACCTCAAGCTTCTCAAAGGACACTTCCAGTACAGAGATTCTGAACAGCATCTGGGCAGACTTGGGCAGTAAGAAAACACAGCAGCAAACTACAGAAGAAATACACCCATATCAAATACAGAAACACACAAGACAGATTTAGTAGAACTACTCTTCAAGCCAGAGTTTGTCCTCTGTTTAAAAGTGAGCCTCTGAGGTAATTTGCTGTCACCACAAACCCGCTGCATACCCACTCTTATTGCGGCTACAAAGAATGATTTTAAGAGAACAACAGAAAGTCATCTCACTCAGCAGGGTACTCACGAGCTGAAAAGAATTCTTAAGGTTTTTTACTGTAACAAGCAGAATATATGCTGCTGTAATTGCTGGGCTGTTCATTTTAGTCCCCTGCTGGCATTCACTAAAATGCCATCAATTCAAATTAGTTTTCATAAACACTGCAGTCCAGGACACGGAAATAGCATCTTCTTCCTACTATTCCTTTTCTAATAAACAGTGAATTAATTAATATCTGATAAATCGAAAAAGCAAAACAAATTCTACTTTTTTATCTTGTTTGTTCCAAGACAATACCATTACACAAACTGCACCTATTAAGGTCTGCAAATACACACAAACATGATACCAAGTGATGTATTTACCACATAAACACCATCAAGTAAAACCAAACCAGTTTGCAAAAGGTATCTATCAAATAACTCCATTCTGGCAAAAAATACCCCCCGTAAGCCTCTCTCAAAAAAAAAGATAATAAAAATAATAAAAAAAACCCCATCTAACAGCAAACCCCAAAATAAAAAGAACAGACTCCACAGAAAATACCCCCCCCAGCTCCTCTCCAGTTTTTTCATTTGGGAAGCACAAACCAAAAGCCACAGACACCTAA
Source organism: Euphonia xanthogaster (assembly GCA_034509185.1). NCBI lineage: Eukaryota > Metazoa > Chordata > Aves > Passeriformes > Fringillidae > Euphonia > Euphonia xanthogaster. The sequence goes on along the minus strand of JAYDZK010000202.1, from coordinate 3,324,779 downwards.
TTTCATTCAGAAGATCACCAGTAACCGCTGTTAACGTGATCGCCTGCTGAATTTGAGTTTGACCATCTGGCTTTGTTTTCTATTTTATTTCACACGTGTTTCATGTCACCTTTTTATGTGCCTACACCAGTGACATGGAAGACAACTGGGTTGATTACAAGAACCAGAGACTGCAAGACACTGACAAGGCCACAGAACACAGTATTTACTGCTGACAGAAAGAATGACTTTCATGTCCCTCCGCCACCTTCCTCACAAATTTCTTTCCACCAAGGCCATTAATCAATATGTGTCACTGACACAGCAGAAGCTGTCACCCCTTTTGCTTGTTACATTGCTGCAGCAATCAGCCAGTGCAGCCTCACCCAGAACTGACACCTGAGCTGAACTCAGGGAACACTGCAGCAGTTGTCAGCAGAGAGAGGATTGAGACCCACCTGCTTGGCAACACCTTCCCTTTCATGCTAGGGAAGACACTTCCAGTGATCCATTACAAATATGGGTGGTTTTTCAAATTTTAGTTCCCTTATCACTTGAAAACATTTTCATTACTTTGAAAAACCCCTTATTTCTCTCTCCAAGAAGGATGCAGTAGGTCAGAAGAGGTGCTTGAAGATCGGTCAAGTTGTATGTTGGGATTATTTCCTACAGCATCTGGCATAAAAAATCTCAGGTTTGTTTAATGATACCATGATTCTTAAGTATTTGTATGACTCCATTTCTTCCACTGGGTCATAAATGAAACGGAGAGTAATAATTATTACCTTTTAAAAGAAAAAAAACAGCACTGACAGGAAATGGAATTGTTGTACTGCATCCCCACTCACATAATTTAAATGCAAGCCTGTGTTCCTGGAAGTAAATACAGGCCTCATCCCAATCTATTTTCCAAGTCAGATCACTGAGATAGTTTTCCTAATGCCTTGAAAACAACTTAATCTCAGAACAGTGTGGGGTCTGCCCCACCCTCCAAACTTGTAGCATAACATCCAAATGCATTCCAGTCCTCAGTCCCTCTCATAGTGCACCAAGAGAGCTGAATGAGAAAGCTTCAATAGTAAAGAACATCAGCAGTTTACCTTTTTATAACCAAATACCAGGTGTTATTACAACACAGGCTGACAACAAGGGAGCTGGAAGCTACAGAGGCAAAAAAAAGCATGACAGCAAATGGCAGCTGATGAAGACTGCTCCTAGTCAGCTTGTAATCTATAACCAACTTCAATAAATTTCCTTACCAAGTTTTAAGGTTTTTCCGTGCTCCCCAGCATGGTCTCACAAATCCACTGTTGGCACTCAAAAAACACAACACCTACTATCAGTTTAGAGGCCTATCAATCACACTACACAGCAGGTAGACAACTGAATCCTGTCTTTTTCCTCACTCCTCCCAACAGAGGAATAATTTACAAGTAACAAGAGTATTGCTTTGCTCTGATATGCAACAAACTCCACATGGTAATAGTTCCATTCCAAGCATTTTTCACAAAAATGCTCTAAGCACAAGAACTCCCAGGTTGTCAAAGGGAATGACAAAATAAAGTCCTTGACATTGATCATTCTTCGGTCAGTCCCTTCTGTTTGTGGCTTAAATGTGGGTAAACACAGAGCTATTCCCTTGGAGAAGGTCTGGAAGAACACTGCTGATCACTTGATTATTCTAATTTTAAAAAAGCAAGATTCCAAGTCAATATTACTACACTGACGTTAGTAACATCTTGGCTCAACAGCACGGAGCTTTCAAAAAACAGCAGAGCCTGGCAGAGTTATGATCAACAAAATTTCTTCTGGTAGCTGACAGCTGGAAAACATGAATTTGAGAAAAGTCTATCTGCATTTCATTAAGGGACTGGCACTAGGAAATTCTTACACATGGCTGCATCACAAAGTGGTACGTACAAGTTTGAGGATGACAACCACTAGGTGTATGAAGTGAAAAGCTTAATGGTGACAGCTATGGAAACATGTACAGGACAGTTTGCCAGTTCACTAGTGAAGGACAAGACCAGAACTCAGCCACACAAATGGTCCTACAGCTCCACACACTGGAACACTTTAAGCCACATCTTGGACATTCCTGTACATATTCTAGCCCAAAGAGCACACATTTTATTATTTGATATAATTACCAAGAGAAAACTAAACACAAATGAAGATTTCCTGTGCTCATGAAAGCTTCTGTTAACTATGACATAAACTTCCACTACCTGTTAAGACCAACACACCATAAGTGTTTGCTGCTTTGCTTTTCATTGCGGACACCATCTCTATTGCCTGTTCATAAGCACATTAAACTGTAAAACATCTGGCAAGAAGACATGTCTTGAGACAGATCAAAAGAGACTGAAAGAGGAAAATACACAGACACAGGAGCGTTTCCCTTACCCATCCTCTGCTGCTGTTTTTGCTAAGTCATTATTGTTTCCCACTCTACTTCAGCCTGCACCATTAATATTGACCAGGTGCTTGCTGTATCTTTATGTCTTCAACACCTCCTGGGCTACAGCCTGAACTCCACCAAGCTCAGGGAACTGCTCCAAAACAACACTGAGCCCCAAGGGGCCCTTGGCCCTGTTCCTCAGTGCCTGGCAGACCCAACACCAACAGAAACCATTTTCTTTTCTCCCAGGGTGACAGCAGGAGTTGCAATCCAAGTTACGTAGCCTGAAGCAGTTCTGGAGTCTGGTCCTTACTCACCATGCTACAGAACCTCTGCCTAAGGAAAAAACAAACAAAGCAGCTATTTCTCTTTAACCTTTCCCCGCAGTTTGCAAGGTTACATTAAGTTTGGAAATTGTTTTTAATACTTACTAAAAGGCACTACAGAAAAGCTTCGAAAAAAACCCATTGTCCACTACTACTCTTAGAATACTTGCTCACATTTATTACCCTGTAAATATCATTATTAATGCTTGATTAACAACATCTTCAACCAAGTACATCAAACTTGGTTAACAACACTCAAACATAATACTTTCTCTATAGACATGCTTGCTAAATAAAAACAAGATAATTCCCCCCTGGCTTGCCTCCTCTGTTAATAGGGCAGATGCAGAGCTCTTCAGTAAGCAGCCGTCTTGACACCCACACAGTTCATCTAAAACAAAGCAAGTTATGCTTGTGCATGCCAAGCTCAGGAATTACATGCATGAAATCTGCACAAACGAAATTTTTAAAGATGAATTTCAATACTGATTTACACAGTATACTTATTCTGGCTCTGCTTTATATCAATTCGGCAGGCATGTAGCTTGTACCACTACTTTACATTTTTTTAATCAAACTTCAGTAAAAGATACTTAGCACGTAAAAAAACCAGTCATGGCCCCTCCCCAACATCCTGGGCAAGTGAACTCAAGGCTGCTTATATATTAGGCATAATGAAAAAACAAATACAGCTCTCCAGAAAAGAAAATAAAGCCCACCAAAAAACTATATGACAAACCCCTTGGCATTTAACTTTTAGAGAAGTATTTCCTTTTTTTCCTCTCACTAATGATTAAGACAAGACAAAAGGCTGTGAACACTTGTTACTTGGTTGGTGTCATCTCAGAAATGACTGTTCCTCACACACAAATTGTACTTCTACATCATAAGTGGTTTAACTCGCAATTATTTAAACAAGACCCTTCTGTGAGTTCCTTTCCTAAGCTATTCAACTAGATAATTTCCCAGAAGTTGACTTCATATTCAAAAATCAAGCAGTGATAGATTTTTCATTATTGCCTTCCTATATTCAGATTTTTTGTTTAAAGACAGCTGTCTTTCACCACTGCTTCCCTCAGTCTCGCATCCAAGTGAACTCCTTTGATTTGCTATTTCACATTTTCCTCACATTTCATATCAGCACAGGATGGCACCATTGGCACCCCAATTCAGCTGTGCCCTAGTTCCCTTTCCCTCTTACTTAGCAATGGGTTATTAAGCCCGTCTTGTAGACAATAAGATAAGCAATAGCTGTTGAGTTTATTGTATTTGAAGGTCATTTTTCACTCCACCTTCAGCAATGTCTGTTCACGAGCTGACCAACATCTGTTGTGCAGAAACCGTAAATTCTTTATGGGGAAATAACTGAATCACTAGACAAAAGAACACCAATATGAAATACATCACCATTAATTCCCTTCTCCACTTCCAAAGTTCACAAACTGCTGGGAAAGGATTGTTACAATGATGTATGCATTTAATTTAATCCAAATGGGAAATAAAATGGCTTCCAAAATGGTAAGCATACAATGGCCATTATTCCCACATATTAGCTGCAATCCACCATATGACCTCATATTCTCCCAATAATATATGGATTTCTCTTTATCCATAGTTTATTATGTCTCTTCTCCCACCTTAATTGACACATAGCTGCCTATATCTTCATTATACAACATGCCGAAGGGAACACCTTGTTCTCTGTCCCAGCAGCCCCTATGACTGCTTCCACACAGGCCAACACTGGAGATCAGCAGAGGAAATGAAGTTTTCATCACTGCTATAAAACTCTACCCCTTGAGAATGGAGCTGCTTCCATCTCTTGGGCTGCTGGATAGCGACAAGAAAGTAAAGAACGCTGGCATCCTTTTATATTTAAACAAGCTGGGCAGAAACAATTCATTAAGCTCCCTTGCACACTATACAAGCAACAATATTCCAAGGCTCTCACGCCACAGCTCAAGACCAGTTACTGAGCTTTGCAACTCAATTCAGTTATTGCTTCACAACTCAAGCACAGAACACATCAACACGTGGTGAAGTCACAGCAAACATCTGCAAACACCCCAAGTGTCTGTACAGGCAGATTCTCTGTGTTAAACAGCAACCCAAAACAACTGACAGTAAACAGCAGGTTTCAAGGTGAACATCACTGCAAATTGTGAAGGAAAAAGCAAAGGAAGGATGGAAGACCAGTGGATTACACACACTTTTCCTCAGGAATATGAGATTAGACAAGAAAGTAAAGCCCATCTTAAAATTAATACTGATATTCAAGATATTGGGCTATATGTTACGGATTAGTCTGACAACAGAAATGCAAATGATGAGTTTTTAACATGAACTTGCACAACTGCTTTAGATCCAGATAACCATAGTTTCTAAAATGAGCTTTAGAGCCTGGAGGGACTTGGATACACATCAGCTGCATCAGGATCTTGTCAAACACTTTTGGGTTATGTCGAGCGAAAAAGCAAAGAGCCTGGAACGT